>OX439131.1:34491545-34853604 GCA_949318235.1 Ecdyonurus torrentis | reverse complement strand
TTTATAACAACATTAATTACAGTCTTATCTTTTTATAACCATAACAATGTTTTATGCAAGACGTGATAATTTAGTCAGTAAAATTAGATTTTGCATTAGATTTTGTTCATCATAGTTTCAAACTTTATATGTAGTATATTCAATTATTTACTAATTGCATTTCTTATGAGAAAATGAATTTGATGAATAATCACTGAGTTTGCAACCATATAAACAATTCTAATGCAAGTTGTGAATTAAATATAAAATATTATGTATATAACATGTGTATAATAAGGTTAACATTGTTGTTTGTTGTGAATTATAATCGCAGTATATATTACTAATTATATTAAAGCCCTTGTCAACTTACTTTTTTATTATATAGAATACTAGATAGATAATTACCTTACCTTATTATCCAAGAATTAGACACCAACACGTTGATTTTGTATTTATTTTTATTTTGACTGTTATGTCACGTATCACGTATCTGACATCACAATGGTGGTGTCTACTGTATATCATGAATAATAAGGTATGGTAATTATCAATCTAGTATTTCAAGTGATAAAAAAGTAAGTTGGCAAGGGCTTTAACTGCGCTAAAATAAAATATGTACATTATATATAGTGTGCAAGTTATATACATTTAAAAGAAAATTTTATTTGTATATTATTAGTATTTACTTTTATGTTTGTTTAATGTTTGTGCTGCTTTTTCCCTATATGAGCTTAAAATATTAATGATAAAAATAAAAATATATAACAAAATATTTATAATATATATAAATATATTATATATATATAATATATATATATATATATATATATATATATATATATATATATATATATATATATATATATATATATATATATATATATATATATATATATAAGTAATATTATATAAAATAAAATAAAATTGTCGAAAAGATAAACTAATTTATTTATAGTATATGAGTATATGTATATAATAATATAGATATCATCAGTAAATTTTAAGTTTTCTAACATAAATAAAATGTCAAACTAAGTAAGTCAATTTAGTATGTAATATGTAATATTTATCATGATATTTAAAGTAAGTAGAATTGAGTATATATTTTTATGATTTTTGTAATTTTTAAATATTTAATAATAAATACATTTTAAATTATAAAATAAAAGATAGAAAGAAAAAAACATTCCTAGTTTGTTTTACGAGGAGGATTACTGTGTGTGTGTGTGTGTGTGTAATTGTATGTAATAAAGGAAAAATATACTCACTCGATCAGCATAAAATAGAGAGAAAGCAAAAAAAAAAAAAAAAAAAAAAAAAAAAATAAGTGACTCTCCTTGTAGGTATTATAACAATATAATTTTGTTTTATCAATTAGCAAAAATAACATTAATGCACGTTTTTGTAAATATCAATTAAAATTGCTAATAATATTTATTAAGAATCTCACCAAAGATTTTTTTTTTTTTTAATGAAAATAGTGATGAAAGCAACAATAAAAAATCTAATCGATGTATCAATGTAAATATTAACAGAAATCGTATACCATGTTATCATAATGAAGTGTTAAAAAGTTATATATTATGACCCTGGTATCGTATTTATTGAGTAGCACTTAGCACTAGCACTGCGCAAGGTATAGCAGTAATTTTTTCTTGCCTAATTTTGGCGATTTAACACACATTTTGAGAGATAAGAGCTCATATATATATATATATATATATATATATCATATGTATGTATGTATGTATGTATGTATATGAAGTAGAAATATTTCAAATTATGTGAGATTTTTTTTTATTTATTATAAGTACACCTTGGTGTTTAATAAATAAAATAAAATTTAAAGGAATGGGATGTAAAATAATTATATTTATAAAACCTTTTAGATTGATGTTATTTCATACATAAATGTAAAAAAAAAAAAAAAAAAAAAAAAATGCATGGATTGAATCTGTAGATGTAATAAAACACATTATTACTTTAAATTGTTTTTGATATGACCTACATTTTTTGCAGAAGAAGAAAAATAATGATTGAGCTTTATATACTTACCCCATACCTTCTTAAGCGTGAACCTATATGTCACAACACAAATATATTCTATATAATTTATAAATTAATTCGGTGGTGTAAAAAAAGTAAAGGGAGGGGGGGGTGGGTTATTTTATAATAACTGTAAAATGAATTTTTAATCAAAATAATCATTGTAAAGACATATCTGGATCCCAAAAGTAGAATATTAAAACTTTAATGTGTATGAATAGTTAAATATTATCGATGTCAAACCTCTATTTGTGATATATGTTTCATCCAAATAAATGTAATTCAAATCAATAAATGAACTTTTGTTTTTTTTAATAAATGTTTCTTCCTAAGATTTTGATAGAAAGAGAGAGCGAGAGAGAGAGAGAGAGCTGTCAGTTAATTAAGAACACACAAAGAATAACTTTTAAAGATAAATGTTTGAATGAAATGAATGAATCAATTATTCATAAATTGAATCATGTTCACTTTACATTTAATTCTATCATATAATGTTTCGATTTTATTTTTATATTTTGTGTGTGTGTGTGTGTGTGTGTGTGTGTGTGTGTGTGTGTGTGTGTGTGTGTGTGTGTGTGTGTGTGTGTGTGTGTGTGTGTGTGTGTGTGTGTGTGTGTGTGTGTGTGTGTGTGTGTGTGTGTGTGTGTGTGTAATTTTATATATTCACTTTTATAGCACGTAGAAAGTAAATTTTCAAAATTTTACCATGCGTATACCGTGAACGTTATAGGACACATGCTTCTTGTGATATAAAACAGCACAGTCCTGATAAAACAGAAATAATAAAATAAATATCCACTCCACCCAAGAAAGTATATAAGCACTCCACCCTATCCTATGTGTGTGTGTGTCGATCAGAAGAAAAGTTGTGGTCTTATTCTTGAATAAAAGACCCTGGGCTACATACTCGCTGATTGTTTTTTTATTTTTATATTAAATTTTAACACAATTATATACGCCATACTGATATGTTATTATATTAAAACACTACTTATTTACAAGTTTTTAAAAACTTTCATGTTTGAATGATAAAACATATATTATCCCAACCCAATCGTGTGTCAGTGACGAAATTTTATTTGTGTTAAATTTAAAATAAACAGTCAGCAAGTGTTCAGCCAAGGGTCTCTTCAAAAATTCAAATTCAAGAAGCTAGAAGACCACAAATTTTCTTCACGTGTCTATAATATGCAAGGTTTATATTAAATCTTATATTATTTTAATTAAAATTAATTTTACATTAACAAATTTAAATTTGTTATAATGGCAAGGGAAGAGGAGGCGGACGTGCGAGAGCATGGATTATTGTATGTAATAAATGAGCTTTTGATGATAAAGCAATAAGGCCATAGTATATGTCTGGAAGCATTTTAGTATTTTAATTAGTAAGAAACCTATTATGGAAATTATATGTAAGTGGATAGATGAGAGTGAACAAGATGCTTCATATACAATATTTTTTTTTTTATCATTTCATGCTTTCGAATGATTAACATATATACCATCTTCCGCTCGAGCAAATCTGCTCACTGGAAGCAGGGGTGTTAAATGACCATTGTGAAACATTATTTTGTATAAATATGTGTGCTAATAAAATTTAAAAAAAGAAAAAAAAAAAACATAAATAAAAATTGTGGATCGCACTCGGGATTCTCGGGAACGCAGGGAACACCATTTGGAGGTTTAACGGAGGTACAATTCATGAATTTGTATATTTAATATATGGAACGTTAATTTGTTTTATCTGGGCTCTCGGTTTATTCTTCAATGTCTTTGCCTTTTGGTAATTCATTCTTATTTAGAATTCGATTCAATTCATGTCACAAAAAACTATCAAACTTTTTCCCACTATTTTGTAGTATTCAAAGTTGTAAGAAAGGTGGCAGCATCTTATGGTATGAAAAATTCATTAAAACAAATACCATCAGATGGCGCGCCAATATTTAGCCGCTATCAAAGATGGCAGGAGTAAGCGAGTGTTTCGGTATTGGAAGTGTGGTATCGTGTAAAACATGTAATAATAAGGAGTTAGAAGGAGAAGTTTTGGCATTTGATCCTCAGACAAAAATGCTTATTTTAAGTATCCTTTATTTGCAAGTCCTAATTTTTATTTCTTCTATTAGAAAGTTACACCGAAATATGCCTTTGTGTGTGCACTGTTGTCTGTTGGCAATGCTTTTTTTTCCCCCGTCTTTCAGGAAATTTTCATATGTATTAGACTTAAAGTGTATTAAGTTTGCGTATTTTATTATCAAATTAACTTCATAGATGTAATTATTAAGTAATAATTAACAAATATTTACTTTGTTGTGACCCAGTCATTTATTTTACGTGGGACACTCCCACTGACCTAACTTTTGTCTACAACAACATGCTTCATCTCACCCCCCGGTACTTAATATGTACAGTTGTAATATGTATTTTCTCTTATGCACCTTAAATTTCTGATAATAAGCATAATGTATTATCTAGTTGTTTATTTTCTATGATGTATGTAACCATGCTTCTTGTTTTGTTGTCTTTGTATTATACATATACATACATATTTCCTTAACCAAATTACACAGAAAGCCCAGCATCCAATGGCCAAGCAAAATTGAATGATGTCCATGTGATTAACCTAGCTCTTGTAAGTGATATAAATGTTAAGAAAGAAGTCACTACTCCTCCAGAGCCCCCACAGTCTCTTAATCTACACAGGGTAAGTAAAATAATGTGTATCTTGCACACATGCCACCATTGAGTCCAAATTTTCATGTTTCATCCTTCTTGGTATATTGGTTCAGAGGATAATATATTTCAAAATTTTCATTAGAGCAAAGTTTCACAGGATTTTGAACAGATTGTTGTTGAATGTAGATTGCAGATTTGCAACAATAATGCTGTTCGTAAACTCTGTATGTATTGCCCCTTAAATGACGATCAGCTATGGTTAATCAAATGGAATGCGCATTTTTTTGGTGCAAGAGAACATGGTTTACGAACAGCATTAATATATTTTAAATGAGAGTATTGTACATATTGACAACTGTGATCTATATTGAACTTCAATCTATTCACGGCACTGTGAGCCTTGTAACATGCTTGCTATAGTAATTGAGTCCTGACATTAATTGTGTCATATCATAAGGTGTGCCGATGTAATTATGTCCTAATTGATCCTACATTTGAAGAAATCAAATTGGACTTGACCTCGTTTAGTTGAGCTTGCATGCAACCTTCTTTGATAACCCTTAATTGATTTATATGATACACAAATTATCACAACTTATGCAGAAGTGTGTCTTTTATTATTTTACTCTCAGTAGTCATTTATGAAAACTTAATATACCTGTACTACATTTAATAGCACCAGTTTAATTGGATTATGTAATAATTTCAGATTAATACCCGAGCTAGAAATCAAGTAGAGGAAAAGAGACGACTTGTGTCAGCTTTAAAGGCTGGAGTTTCTCCTGAAGGACAAAATCTCTACCTTGCTATAACCAAAACGTACGTAATTATTGTATATAACTGATATGATGTAATATTGACTTGTGCATCTTTATTTTGTGCAGGATCACTGATGTATCGTGGAATGGTGCAGATATAGTTGTTCTTGAGCAGGTTACTATCTCCCCACCCTACCAGCTGGAAAATGTGCGATTGCAAGGCCCAGGAAGTCGAGTACAAGGTGTTGGGGGAACTCACGTGGAAAACAGAGCCCTGTTGCACGTCAGAAAATTGGTAAGTTTATTTACAGTATTATACTTCAATTTGCACATTTTTAATTAATCTTAGAGACATACTATTAATATCATAAAGTAAGTAAGTAATTTAGTTTATTCATTAAACACACAGGGTGTACAACATATCATACATATAATATAACTTAAATTTAAAAGTAATAGTACCTATATAAACTATTTTCATACATAATCATACAGGGGCGTATTCAGGACTTTGTAACAGGAGGGGTCCAGCCTATAGTGAGCATAGGCAAAGGGGGGGGGGGGGGGACAACTCCCTTTTCCCATGCTTTTTCAGACCTGAATACGCTCCTGTAACCATATGATCAGGTAACTCACTCCTAAAAATAAGTAATAATATGTTAATAAAAAAAATAATAGTAGGTAGAGAGATTAGAGCACATAAAATGTGAAGATTTTTTAATTTATAGTTAATAGGGACATTTGGTCCCAAATCCCAATCAACTAATCAGAATCTTCACATTTTATTAATTTTCAATTTAACGTGCTGTAATCTCTCTTCCTACTATTCTCTATTATTACTTCTTTTTTTTAATGCAGTATATTATCTGCAATGTTTGTTTTTTCCTCATTTAATTAAGTAAGAGTTAGTAAGCAGCTCATAGAAAGGTACATTATTATAAGGTATATATTAAGGAGAAAACACAAAAACATTGGTTGTTAAGATCAATATTACAGAAAAGGATAGAGATACCAGAAAGGGCCTTACCACAGTAGAAGTTCAGTCTCTCCATAGAACTTCTACTGTGGTAACAGCATTGCGGGTGTTTTTTCTTTAATTTTCAATATGTTTAGTATGTCAATAAAATATAATTTACATACCTAATATCTCACACTGCATCAAAGGCACAACATTATAAAGCAACATTAGACTTCCACATAGCCTTAAATGTTAGATCAGTTTTATCCTAAAGCGGTGAAAACAGACAATTGTATTTTGAGATCTGATTCAGTTGACATCAAAATTGTTACTCTGTTTAATATTTGAAGACAAAAGTTTTAACTGATTGTAAGGTACCCAGGTATTCTTGATGTCTATACTGACAAGTGAGCCTGGAATTTTTCATGAACCTGCTCAGTAATTAGTTACCTGAAAAAATCAATCTATTTAAGGAAAAAAATCATCGGGATAATACTTATATAACTGACGAGAGCTTTCGTCATATTTTAATGACATTATCAATCAAAGAATCAATTTACTTGAGCACATCACTACAAGACTACACGCTACTCAGTGACAAGCTCAAGTAAATTGTTTCTTTGATTGATAATGTCATTAAAATATATGACAAAAGCTCTTGTCAGTTATATAAACATTATAACTAAAACTCTGTGCCATGTGAGACCTCAACCTCTCCACAGAACTTCTACTGCTGGTATTTCTTTCCCTTTAATATTAATCCTAACTGCGATGGTTTTTCTCTAAAATGATTTTTATTGGTTAATTACTGAGCAGGTTGGTTATTGTGTAACTGTCCCTATATCCAATCCATTGTTATTAATTACTTGACTGGTATGTTGTACAGGTTGAAAAACATTTCAAAGATCAACAGGCAGCAACTTCAAGTGGAGCGGGAAACGCATCTGTTCTGCCCCCATCAAAGCAGTAGAGCCAACTTTGTCCCTGCCCACACCACTAATCTTCTCACGATTGGAAAGGGTTGGATTAACAGATTGGCAAGCAAAGTTAACTTCTTTCCCTACTCCATCTAGCCTGGGGCCCTATTCTTGATCAAATCCCACAGTCGCCTGCCTTATTGTTTTCTCTTGGATAATTTTTTACCAAGGAATAACATGCATTTCCATTTTTTTACAACTTCAACTCTTGATCAAGGATAGGGCCCCAGACCAAAAACATATTGCGTCGTAACTTTTGTTTCCATACTTATTTTTTATTATTCATTGCAATTGTTGCACTTAAAAATAAAATACTTGTTTTAAAACCATTCAGTATAACAGACACTTAGAAAAAAGACATTTGGAATTTTAAAGTGGAAGATATTTTTTTTTTTTTTTTTTTTTTTTTTAACATTACTTCTCTTTCACTTTAGTAATTCATTATTTACAGGCCTGTCCCTTCCTCCTAAAATTTTAGTTTTTAAGTGAAAGTGTGAGAAGGAATTGTTGCCTAAATTTTGTCTTGAAGCAATAATAAATTCTGTAATGCATTGACTACATTGTTTTGAACAATGAGATCAGGCATGTACAGATTTTTGTAAATATTATTTTTTGTGTAGTCCTCTACCATAAACTTAAAATAAACTGTAAAAAAAGAAAAAAAAGAAAAGAAAAAAAAAAAAAGTTAAGTAAAGAAAAAAAATATATTGAAGAAAACTCTATTCTAAACTTCATTCCTAAGAGAGAAAGAGAAAGAAAGGCAATTGCAATGAATATTTGAGCATGACTGTGTAGGTAAAGATGGGGCAAATGAAATAGCTAAAATTTTCTATTTTATTTATTACCTGAAAATGTAAACCAAAACTACTTGACAGCCTTTCCTTGGCAAAGAAAAAAATGTTAAAGGTGTAGAACACCTTGAACAAAAAAGTTGTGTAATATCCTAACAAACCTAAAAATCAACATTGATTTTCAGGTTTGTTAGGATATTACACAACTTTTTTGTTCAAGGTGTTCTACGCCTTTAATTAATTACAAAATGACATTACATTTATGTTGTTTTTGCAATTAATTAACATTTTTATTCATACTATAGCTTTTTAAAATATTCCATGTTTTTAAAAATTTACATTATAACTTAATAAGCACTTGACCCAAGTTTTATTTTTATCACTTACGATTAAATTATTGTTTTAAAGAGAAGTCAAAAGCACTTAATTTAATTTTTTTTTTATTAAAAAAAATTGTATAAATATTAGTTTTTTTTTTTGTTTTTTTTTGGAATAAATTACTTCTATTTTTTTCTCCAAGTAATGGAGGTGGCAAGCAATTTTAAACTTTTTTGTAAAGAATTGCTTTTGTGTAGAATGGAATATGTATGTGCGTTGTTGAATAGACATATTGTTAAACAAAACATTCTCCTTTTTTATGCATGACTAAATTTAACACTACCTCACCTTTTTAAAAAAAAAAAAACAAGCAAGTTGTTTACCTTCAGTTCCTCCTTGTGTCTAAACTTTGGGTAAATTTTACACTCTACATGGTTCAAGCGTCAAGTTAAGCAATATACAGATTTTCTTAAAGGCCTAGAACAAAAAACATGTCTAATATCCTAACATACCTAAATATCAACGTTGATTTTGCCGGAGTCATTTATTTCTAATTTATTTTTCATTCCTTAATTGGCAGCTGCGGGTTTGTGACGTCACAGCTCGCCTGTTTCTGCGCATGTGGTCGAGTGAGCTGTGACTTCACAAACCCACAGCTGTGACTTTGTGAATGGAAAATAAATTAGAAATCAATGACTCCGTTGATCTTTAATCAACGTTAATATTTAGGTATGTTAGGATACTACGTACAGTCGAGGAAATAAGTTAGTGGACTCGAACTTTGAAAAATCATTTCTCATGAACAAAACGTTGTATTAAAATAATAAAAACATATTCTGAATTGTTGGTATGTTAGCTATAAATTGATTGCTTTAATTTTTCCTTGCATCTTATAGTTCATTAGCAACGGCGTGATATATGACGTAACCTTGCAAAAATATGCATAAAAAGTAGTGTACCTTGCTCAAAAGTTGTCTTAAAAATCTAAAATTTTGTACAACTGCGACTGACATTAGTTTACGTACACTTACAAAGTTTCAGCAAATTTAATTAATTATTAATAATTTTATGCAACAATTAAGATGCACTACTTTGGCGTAAGCTAACAAAGCGAACAGTAAGTTTTTAATAATGTTGCTTACATACACGTATGCATTGATATGTGTACTTTTTGATAACAAACTCAAAAATTGACAAATAAATTATTAGAAATTTATAATCAGACAAAATCAGAGCAAACCAAAATTGCTTTTTGCGGAATTGCAACGCTACCTGATTTACCTGTAAAAAGAACGGCGAATAGAAACGAGAGGATGCTCAGTGGCTTCACTCCGCCCAGGCAGTGTATGACAAAAGCGGAGAAGAGCTACCTCTTTTTTCTTCTTGTTATGATTGGCTATTGTTTTCCAGGGTGAGTCAGGTAAGCCGTTGCAACGCAGCAAATACCATTTTTTGATGAAATTTGGGTTGATCTGATTCTGTGTAATTATAAATTTGAAGTAATTTTAGTGTCAAATTTTGAGTTTGTTATCAAAAAGTACACATATCAATGCATACGTGTATGTAAGCCACATTATTAAAAACTTACTGTTTGCTTTGTAAGCTTACGCCAAAGTAGTGCATCTTAATTGTTGCATAAAATTATTAATAATTAATCAAATTTGCTGAAACTTTGTAAGTGTACGTAAACTAATGTCAGTCGCAGTTTTACAAAATTTTAGATTTTTAAGACAACTTTTGAGCAAGATACACTACTTTTTATGCATATTTTTGCAAGGTTACGTCATATATCACGCCGTTGCTAATGAACTATAAGGTGCAAGGAAAAATTAAAGCAATCAATTTATAGCTAACATACCAACAATTCAGAATATGTTTTTATTATTTTAATATAACGTTTTGTTCATGAGAAATGATTTTTCAAAGTTCGAGTCCACTAACTTATTTCCTCGACTGTAGACATGTTTTTTGTTCAAGGGGTTCTACGCCTTTAAAGAGGAAGTCAACGATAGTTTGTTCACTAGTGATCATTGTGCTATTAAACTTCTCGAAAACGCGATCTCAACTTTTAATTCTGAACATGCTAAAAGCAACAGCCGTTACAATGACCTTAAACCTACGTCACAGTAAAACTTCCTCTCATGGAAGGTTTAATCACTATTTCACTATTAAACAAGCCATTGTTGACTATCCCTTTAAATAAAAAAGTGTGCAAAATTAAGGAAAATAAACCATCAAGGTTAGATGAATGATGTACGCTGTCCTCGCGCCTAAATGGTTAAAAAGCAATTTTCATGAACCGCGCAAGTGGTAAATAAGCACCTTTCACGGCCGCAGCGAGTGGTGTATGTCATCTGCTGTGAGCATAGCTTATTTACCACTTGTTAGACGCGCGGCATATATATATATATATATATATATATATAGGATAGAGAAAACCAGCAAGATCCTTACCATAGTGAAGAGATTTTCATAGTTTGACAAGAATCTTGCTAGCACAGAGATAAAAAAACTAACACATATTAGAGAGCTTTCGGCATTAAACTCCAAGAGAAAATGGAGTCTGTGTATAGGACTAAAGAAGGCATACACACAAACTCCGTTTTCTTTTGGAGTTCGGTGCCGAAAGCTATCCAATTTTTTATTTATCTCTGTGCTAGCAAGATTTTTTATCAAACTATGGGACTCTCTTCACTATGGTAAGGCCCTTGCTGGTTTCCTCTATACTTTTCTTCTATTAAATTAAAAATGGTACTTAAAAAACAACGATATTTTGACCATGTCAGTGACTACAATTAAAATTTAGAAATGTAACAGTAAATTATTAAAACTGTTTACTGTCACATTAGAACATAATTAGATAAAATACTGTTGTGACTTTTGTATATTGCGTAAAGCAGCATGTAGAATGATTAAAGTATATTAAATTGAAAATTATTATAAGGAAAGATTCTCTAATTTGCAATTGCCACGTTTAATTAATTTTCAATTTAACGTGCTCTAATCGTTCTACATAGGCTACTATTTACTTTAATATGTATTTATTTTCTTAATACTCATAATAAATATTTACTTCAAAAAGAAAATATAATTCATGATGATGATGGGATAATGTTAAAACTGTGTTTATTTCATAGATTAAATTTGAAGTAGCAGTTAATACTACAAAACCAAAGTCTTTTGGCTCTACACCAAAATATTTACATAATGTCCACCAGGATTTAACAAGTGTTACCATCTCTGCTATTCCATTTTTACCTTTTACTGGACTCTTTGACAATGTAGTACAACAGCCACAGCTAGTCTTGGAGAATCAAGAACTTGAGTCTCAAATATCAAATAGTATTATAAAACTTAAGAAAACAGAAGGAAAACAAACAGCATCTAATTATTCAAACTCAGTTTCTCATCCCTCATTGCGTAAAACATTAGGATTTATGCCAGGAATCGCAGATGATATTGGATTTTTACCATGGGAAAAAAATAGTTTGAATGCAGTTCAAGAAAATATTTTAGGTCGTAAATTGCTGGACACTTTTGGTGAATCTTTACTTCATGTAAATCAGATTTATAATAGAGAATTTGGATTTGAAGCCAGAAGAGTTCCAGCACATATGGCTCATTTGATGGATAGAACAATCCTGAATAAAGTTCAAGAAAGGTGAGATCGTGAGTTGTACCTGCAGATATGTTGTAAGACAGTGTATTACATTTAATTTTATTGTAATGTATAATTGATTTCAGATTTCCAAAAGAATGGGATGCAACATCATCTCATAAAATTAGAAATCCTTTAGACATGCAGTATGCATTTTCTTATTTTTATTTTTTAATGAATGAAAAGGAGAATATATCAGTAGAAGAAATATTTGATTCTTTTGATACAGATAATTCAGGGTAAGAGAAAATATTGTGCAAAAGTTGCAATATATAGGTTAAAATGACATGATATTAATATTTCAGGACATGGTCTGACAGAGAAATAAGAACTGTTTTGACTAGAATGCATGATCTGCCTCTGAATTTAGCTACAGTTTCTGCATTTGAGAATCTTATTATGAATTGCTCTCATAGACTGCCTAAGTATCTTTACAAAGATATTGTAACTCCACCTTATGAGAGATACGTGGACTCTAAAATGGTGAGAAAGGTTCTATTGACCTGAGTATTAAGATTTTGTGATTCTGATATTGTGATTTTTCCTCAATAGCCTGTAGTAAGCAGAGAGTTAGTCATACAGTGCAAAGAAATTGCAGTAGCATTGACTAAAAAATTTGGAACTCGTAAGAAATACAAATATGAGGTTATTGGTGAAGATGAAGTGACTTTTAAAATGTTGAGTTCCAATCTCAGCCAAGTTATAAGTTGTCTGGATGAAGTAAGAAGGAAACCCAGGTTTGTCTTCTAATGTTTTGTGTGTTATATTTCCAATGCCATGAAAATTAAATGAAATGTGTATTTCAAAGTAGAAGGTATGCTATATCAGCATGCATGGTATTTATTTTAATTAGGACCTAAAATTGTATCAGCTGAGAATTTGTGTGCGTTATATCAAAACAAAACGGGGGAGGGGGAACTTTTTTGTTTTATTTTTCAGTTTCATATAAAGAAAGAATAAGAATCAAAACTTTTTTTTTTTTTTTTTTTTATACAGGCAAGTAACTAATTATTTTTTTTGTACTGTAACTTTACAGGAAGTATATTTGTTTAAATGACAATCTGGATCCTAGTAGAGAGAAAGACAATGCACTTGTGAAGGCTGTACTACAAGACTTTTATGAGTCTGTGTTACCAGTACCTTCTAGTTTTGAGTTACCTTACATTTATCGGAATCGTTTTCTTCATGTGTCTGAGCTGCGTGCCTGGAGGAGATATCGAGCTGTCATTCATTCAGCTACTCTTGTGTGTATTATACTACTAGCTGTACTAACCATCATTCTCATCTGTCAAGGAGAGGTAAGAATTCTTACTTTTATATTATATATGTGGGGGGGGGGGGGGCTGAATGTGGGTTGTTACAGAGTAGACAATTTGGTGATGTGCGGTTATGCGTTACCTTAGGCATATGTGTGTTAAAACAAGATTAGTTAAGATGAACAATGCTTGGGTGACAAATGAATGTGAGGTGCAAGAAACTGTGATTGAATAGTATGAAAGAAAGTAGTGTGTTCCAATGGTTTAGTCATATTGAAAAAAATGAATGATGAGAGGATTACAAAAATACATGTTCATAACAGAGTGTTTGGGAGAGGAGGAAGAAGCAGGCCTAAAATGGTGTGGTCTGAGGTGGTTGGAAGATGCTTGAAGAAGTTGTCTGTACATAATACTTGGTGTAAAAGGAATTGTATGAAGCAAATTATGAGTCTTGGTGACACAATGGATGTATGCTATAATATAAAATTGTGGAAATCAAACACTAGGTCAAAAGGAAGTGCTGTTGGCTTATCCTGAAAGAGATGTGTAATCATGATATGTATGTAAAGGGCCGGCTTGGGGTACATTGGCCCGGTCTGGCAATCTGGGAATTGGCCCACATATGCTGGGGAGTTTGGGGGGCAGAGCCCTCCAACCAATTTTTTTTCTCATTTTTCTCATAAAAACACCCTTTTTTAATAGTGCTTTTTTTTTACATTTTGTGCTCAAAATTTCTTATGAAATGAATGTTTTTAAAAGAAATTTTGTAGTAATCGATTATATACACTAAAAAATAATTTTAAAAAATTACTTTTATACTTTTAGTCTTTACAAATTTAAAAGTTAAAGATATAAAAAAAAAAAAAAATGTGTATATATTAAAATTAATGATTTTTTTTTTTTTTTTTTTTTTTTTTTTTACATTTTACTATAACAAAACAATACATTTTCATTTCAATCACCAGACTGGATAAAACAAATATTTATAGTTCAGAATGAAACATCGAAAAACACTGCTATTTTAATAGTTGCTGTAGTTTATGATGGAGATGAGGCCCGCTTGAGATTACTGGGTTGACTTGGTGGTTCATCACCAAAATAATAATGTAGAATACAAATTAGCAATACTGATTTTACTACTGAATAATCTGCACTATATGCAGTATAAAGGTAGCTTGAACTTTTGTTTATTTATTTTACCTTGTTGAAGAAGGACAACTTTTAAATAAATCGTCCAATTTAGCTTGCTTCGAATCTTTGGAGCTCTCTTTCACCCGCTTCTTTTTGTTTTTGAGTTCTTGTTTTATATACGTACGTTTTCTTCTTCATATTATTTACTGTACTAAACTGACTTAATATTACTTAACTAATCTTAATTTTTATCTTTAGGAACTCAACTATTACTAATTTAAGTAAATTTAATTTGCGACAAAACTTACAGAATCATCTTGATCTTGGTTCTTTCCCAGTAAGAAAATGTTTACGTGTACATATTTTTTTCAGTCAAATGAACTATTCTATTGCAATGTACTGCATTGAAATGCGTTCTATCAGGAAAAAATAAATACTTGAGCTTTCAAAAATGGTTACCAATTTCAATAATAGATAATAGACGACAGAATATTGCTTTTTTACGTGGGATTAATATTTGAATTTAAAATAATTTTAAATTAAAAAAAAAAATCTGGCCCGCTTGGCCCGCAATGACGTTGGCCCGGTCTGTGATCACAGACCTCAATTTATGGCCAAGCAGGCCCTGTGTATGTATGTGTATGTAAGTATGTGTAGACTTTTTTTTTATGTGTGTTGAGGAGCAAGTACTGCTTCAAACGTTTCTTTTTATGATTTAAAAAAAATAAAATAAAATAATGAATGAATGTATATTATGTTGCAGGGTCGTCCCTGGTACAAGAGACTTTACAAAAGAATACGCAATTCAGGTTGTGTAAACCATGTTTAAACTGAATACTTTTTCACAATATGTTTGTTAGTGTTTTTTTGTGCTTATTTAAATCAAAACAAAGTACTTTGTTGTTTAATACAACAGTTCCTCTTCAAATTATTAATAGTACTGTAAATAATAATTAAGAACAGAATAAATTATTCTGTAGAATGCCATTGAATAATATTAATACTCATAGTGCCATAAGTTTCCAAGTGTATTAAAGATATGAGATTATATTCTAAGTACTTAGTGATGCTTTTATTAAGGATTTTCACTCTTAACATTTTACCTTTTTATATGTGCCTTTTTATCTCTAAAAATATGTACTTAAAATTACTCTCAATCACTCACAGTCAGTATCTTGCTATTTTATTATTATTTATTTTCAACGATTTTTATTGTGTTATATCATAATGTACTTCAATTTAAATTATAGTGATGTGTGTCATATTAACTATTACAATAACAACAACAACAAATATGCTATCTTTAGGATATTAAAATTTAGTATTAATGCATTTAGAAGACTTGCAAAAGTAGGTTTAGTGAGAAAGTAAACAAACTCACAGCTCAACGATACTAACAAAGTGCTAGCAGATGACTTTGTTGTCCTGTCTCAATTTAGTATGCTTTTATGGGGTGATGAAGCAGCTATAACTTGAGTTAAAATTAATTATCAGAGTTAAAAATTTTACTGTAGCTTGCTGAGCCTCAATGCTTTTGTTTTCCTGCATTTGAAGTCAATCAGGTGTAAAAAAATGTGTAACCAAATTGGTTGAACAAAGGCTTTAAGACTCAGTAAGCTACAGTAGTAGAAATTTCAACTTTGAGAAATAATTCTTAACTCAAGTTATAGCTGCTTCATTACCCCATAAGAAAGCATGTTTAGTTGAGACTGGAACACAAAATTGTCTGCTAGCACTTTGTTAGGATTGTTGAGCTGTGATTTTGTTTATTTTCTCAATAAACGTACTTTTACAAGTCATCTAATTACAAATTTAAGAATTATAAAATCCTTCCTACAAGTGTTTGAAATTAAACTTAAAAAAAATTAATTGACAGTAACTTTTTTTTTTTTTTTTTTTTTTTTTTTTTGCTAATAGTAGGTGTATAAAAAAATTGTTAATAATATCAATAATTTATAATTGAAATAAAACATTTAATTTAAATCTAATTGAACTAACTTTGTATAATTTGAAACATTTGTGGCATGGTTGTTCGCAGGATGTAGAAATTAAATCAACTTTAAGTAGGTTTATCATTGTGTGTCAAGAGTTACAGATTTATTTTGCTCTTTATTAAAAAATGATTCATGGATTTTACCGGTAATAAATAGCTAATTCTTATTATATATAGGTATATATATATAGGCCTATATATTATTATAAAAAAAAATTAGAATACATAAAATTTCGTATAGTATTTCTCTAAATTTTTACATGTTTGGTAGATTTTTTTTTTTTTTTCTTCTTCCAATAATAAAAAAAATTAAAATAAAATAAAAAATTAAAAACAAGGTTCAGCAATGCTTAAAGGATAGGAAATTAGGGGGCTCTAAGCATTTCCTGCACCACCTGTACTTGGTAGGCATACTCCTTGTGGTAAGCTCCATTGTGTAAAATTGTCATGCTCTAGTGAGTTAATCAAACTTTTAAAACTGTGATATTTTGTAAATATTTGAAATAAGATATTAAACTGCAATGAATAAAAATAATATTAAAATGATTTTTATTATTTTACAAATTTTGTCTTGATCTTTTGTGGGTAATTTATATAATTTAATTCTATATTTTGCAAATTTTAATGGTCATAGCATTATTGATCTATCATGATAAATTATCAGCAAAATTAAGTACAGGAGGATCAAAATACAAGATAACAGCACAATGTGTAGGTGTGAGCCTGATTACATTTGGTTAAATAAATATTGAAATACTGCCTGTAAATCATGCAAGCTGTATACCTACATCTCAGATCAATGTTTTGTTATCTTAATAAAATTTGTGAATTTTGAAAGGTTATGATTTTCTGCTGATAAGATTTTTAAAAAGAAAAAAGAAAGTGAATATAATATTGTTGCATAGTTTTTTTTTTTTTTTTTTTTTTTTTTTGTTTGTTTGTTTTTCTTTTTCTTCTTTTTCTTCTTCTTCTTCTTCTTTGTTTCTATTTTTTAAGTGATTAGTTATTCTGATATGGAAGCATTTAGCATTTGATAACATGAAACAATGAAAAATCCATGTAGTTTTATTTAGAAATATACTCTTATCAATACATTGTTTCTTATGTTGAATTTTTTTTCTCAATATGGTAATCTGTGCATCAGTGTGTGATAATGATAATATATATTTATATTCTAATCAGCAATTTTTGTAATAAAAGTAAGAGCTTTATAGTAGAGTGTTATCTTATCATAACAAAAGCTGCTTCAAAACTCTATATTCATAATCGATGATAATTTAGGTGTGCAATACAGTATGTCAAGTCAGCTTAAACAATTTGCATTCAGTCATTGATATCATTACGAAGGTGTTAGATCAGAATGGCAAATCATGATGTTGAAGCTGCTGATAAGGATATTCTGTATCCTTCTCTGGACTCAGAGGATTCTTTTCCAGCAGAGGTGTGTATGATAATTATTATCATTCTTTCCTCAGGTTTATATTTATACTGGATTTTTAATTTCAGGATGTTGAAGATGGTGCAAGGCTTGTGATAGATATGGTGTTAGCTTACACCTATGATGGGGATGAAGAAATGTCACAGAGACGAAAATATTTCCAAGATTCCTTACTTGAGCAAGGTCTTAAGTTACAGGAAGAAAAAGGAAAGGTATGAATATTAATCCTTGATGTATGACATACTTTATTTATTTTTAAACTATATTTTGTTACAGGATTTTGATGAAAGTCACAAAATGTTTGTCAAAGTGCATGCACCAGTCAGTGTTCTCACAAGACAAGCTGATATTTTATGCTTAAAAAAGTCAGTAAGACAATTAGTCAACCTAAAGTCAAATAAAAAATCAAATCTTCTGCCAGCTTTTCTAAAAGCTAGAGAGAGAAATGAGCCAAGTTGCTTGAAAGCAGCTTTTCGAGAAGACATCTGTGAAGTGTAATTTTTTTCTTTGTATTTTCATTGTTTATATCATCATTTCTCCTTTTTTCATTTTGTATATTGGATTTTTTAATTAATTTATTATTTTTTATTGTTATTTTTAATTATGTATTTTGTTAGTTTTGTCTCCAATGGACAACAACTTAATGATATTTTTACTGCTGCGGAGAGAAGCGAAATAGTCTGGGATATACTGCTGAAGACAAAATATGGTCCACTGGACAAACAGGTACAATTCATATTTATTTTATTATTATTAAAAAAACATGCTTTACTATCTCTCTCTCTCTCTCTCTCTCTCTCACACACACACACACACACACACACACACACACACACACACACACACACACACACACACAATATATATATATATATATATATATATATATATATATATATATATATATATATATTATAGGCTATTATATTATAGCATCGTGGTGCCACTATAATGTCTGAAGTCTAGTTTATCTTAAAAGATAGTTTTTGCTGCAAATTACCTGAAATGGAAAAATCCAGTGTCGATCTGACAAGTTTTTTTTCCCAGGTTAAGTGGACATTGGTCAATGTAGCCACAACACAATAGTGTATTAAACACACACACACACACACACACACACACACACACACACACACCATTCAATATATATATATATATATATTAGTGCTGTCGAAAAAAATCCGGATTTTGAAATCCGGATAAAAAATTATCCGTTATCCGAATTTCTATCCGGATCACGATCCGGATCATGCGATCCGGATAATTTGATCCAAGTCGTGATCCGGATAATTTTGATCCGGATCGTGATCCGGATCTCAATCCGGATAATTTTGATCTAGATCGCGATCCGGATAATTTTTATCCGGATCATATTCGGATAATATTGATCCGGATAATTTGATCGAGATCGTGATCCGGTTTATTTTTTCCACATTAATGACCCAGATCACGATTTCATATAATTACAATAAATATTAAGCGTAATTGTGAATCTCGCGTCGGATGTGCTAGAAATAGCTTGGATTTAAATACAAATTATGAATAGAAGTGCTAATTTAAAGAACTAAAATTCAAATAAAAATTACCTGTTATACGTTAGGGTATTTTACAGGCTATAACAAAACTAATGTTCTGATTAATGCTGTAAAAAAATCCGGATTTCGAAATCCGGATAAAAAATTATCCGTTATCCGAATTTCTATCCGGATCACGATCCGGATACACGGATTCGGATAATTTGATCCGGATCGTGATCCGGATAATTTTGATCCGGATCATGATCCGGATACGATCCGGATCGTGATCCAGATTTAAAACGGATCAGGGAATCCGGATAATTTTTTGTCCGCCAAATCCGGATCCATCGATCCGGATAACTTTCTATCCGAAATCCGGATTTTAAATTTATCCGGATTTCGACAGCACTAATATATATATATATATATATATATATATATATATATTATATATATATATAACCCTAAAAGATAAATGTCTATTATTAATAATTTTTTATTTTTTATCTTTATAGTTCCTTTACCTCATAGTTAACAAGATTCCTATATTCAGTGTTGGGGTTGGACACAATTTTAGACAAACTCGAACCAATCACGAACACCTAAAATTCTTTCAAACACGATCCAAACACGAACATTTCAACCTTTTTGCAAGTTCAAACACATCACAAACTGTTCAAATATGTCGTTATAAAAAATACAATTGAAATAGACCATTTTTTTATATTATAATTTTAATTAAGCATATTTTATTATGTATATAAATTATGGAAATGGTGGAAACTCCTTTTATTTTACACATACATCAATTTTCAATACTTAATTAAAATATAGTTTAATTTTTAACACCTAAAATTTAATTGCAAAAGTGTTCGATTTTGTGTTTGAAATTTTGAATACTCAGCAGTGAAAATGGTGTTCGTCGAATACGAACTCGAACATCTCAAAAAATCCAAACAAACTCGCACACGAACTGTTCAAGTTCGAGTGCTGTTTGAAAAATGTTCAAAGTCACGCTTGAACGCCCCAAGACTGGCTATATTAGAGTAATTAATCTTATGTTATTATCTTCTTCTTCTTTTTTTTTTTTTTTTTTTTTTTTTTTTTTTTTTTTTTTTTTGTAGCTTGGCATACGGCGTTTGTTGAATTCTAGTGCTTACCTTGCTGCCTACCCTTTGCATGAAGGCCCACACATCAAAGTTACAAATAGTCGTTGTGTTTCAGACAGACAGGTAAAGAGATATTTTATTTTGAATATGCAAACTCAGCCACTTGGCTTTTTTTACTGTGTGTCTTGTTTTTATTACTATTAATTGGATTTTGTATTATTATATATTTTGCAGAAGTTATATCAAGAATGGGCAAACCCTTCTCAATGGTATAAAACTCAACCATTAGATCTTGTTAGAAAATACTTTGGAGATGAAGTGGGGATTTATTTTGCTTGGCTTGGGTTTTATACAAAAATGTTGATCCCAGCTTCCATCGTAGGCTTCTTGTGCTTCATTTATGGATTAGCATCTGTTGGAACAAATTTCAACATTCCAAGGTAAGTTTTTTTTATTATTATTTTTCTTTCTTTTTTCTTTTCCAGCATTTTAATTTAATTAACGTTTTTTTTTTTTTTTTCTTTCTTTTTTTTTTTTTTTTTCTTTTTTTTTTTTTTTTTAAGCCAAGAAATATGTGACACTTCTGCAGGCAAACCTGGCAGTTACCTTTTATGTCCAAGCTGTTTAGATGGTGCTTGTCCATATGAAAAATTAGGAGACTCTTGTGTGTATTCCCAGCTTTCCTACTTATTTGATAACCCTGCAACTGTGGTATTTGCAATATTCATGTCATTTTGGGGTAAGTGTTATCAATAAAAATAAAATTTAATATTATACCTAGAATTTCTATATGCAAGTTAGTAAAACTAATTATATTATTCTTTGATTTTTTTTATAGCTACAATGTTTCTTGAGCTTTGGAAAAGAAGGGAAGCACGCCTCAAAAGTCACTGGGGCTTAACTGAGGCAGAATTTGATATGGAAACTAGGCCCGAGTTTGATGCTCAAGTTAGCACTACTCGGATAAATAAGTTTACAGGAAAAGAAGAACCTTATCTAACATTACAGAGTCGTGCTCTTCGTTTTACAGCAACAGTTTCTGGAATTGCATTTATGGTAAAGACAGTAAAAAAAAAAAAAAACGCTCGTATAAAAAAAAAAAAAAAAAAAAACTGATATTATATTATTGTTTTGTTATTATTATTATTATTATTATTTTTTTCTTCACATTTAGATTTCTGTTGTGATAATTGCCTTTGTCGCAATTATTGTCTACAAAATTGCAGTGTTTGCTGCTCTTTACTCTGGAACTGATGATGAATTTTTGAAGGATAATTCTCAGATTTTGACAACTGTGACAGCAGCTATTATCAACTTGATCATTATTTTAGTATTGGGAATTGTAAGTGGCACATAAATTTAAAAAAAAAAAATGGTCATTTTATTTTTGATGTGTTGACAATTTTTATTATGTTGCAGGTGTACAGAAAGTTTGCTAAATTTCTTACTGATCTAGAGTGCCCAAGAACACAAACAGAATATGATGATAGTTTTACATTCAAAATATTTGTCTTTGAATTTGTAAATTGTTACTCCCTGTTACTCTACATTGCATTCTTCAAAGTAAGTTACAATTTTACATAGGCCTCTGTAAATACAAAATATTATAATAATAGTACTAATACAATATCAAATTTAGGGCAAATTTTACACATACCCTGGTGATGACAAGATGTGGAAAACATTCTTTGGAATTGGGGCTGACCAGTGTGATCCTGCTGGATGCATTTCAGAACTGTTTATTCAACTAATGATCATCATGGTTGGCAAGCAGATTTTCAACAATATTTCAGAAATCATCATCCCGTAAGTACACACACACACACAAATAATAATAAATGAGTATTATTTTTGTTATTTCGTAAGTTAACAGTTTCTTTATAATTTAAATTAAATAGGCCTATATATAGGCTATATATAGGCCTATATATTATAATATTGCTAGAAAATTACATCGTAGTAGTGTTACCTCTTTTTTAATGAAATAATAATTATTTAATTATAATTTTGTATGGTTGTTTATCTTGAAGGAAAAGAGGAAATGATGTAGAATATTGTTCCATTATTATAACACGCGTGTGTTTTATTATTCAATTGACATGAAGTACAATTGTTGTAGAATTATAGATTATATAATATTCTTACATGGTAATAGAAACAGACACTGACTTCTCGCCACTCCGATGGTCAGTCTAATAATGATAATGATAGTGGAGGTGGTATCGCTTATATTATACATTACTAATAGCAAGGGGTAAAGGGATGATAACAATTAGTAGATCACGCGCTCATACGCACGCACTGAATCATAGTGAGGGCAAAGGATCACAAATACATTTCAATAACATCGCTGTCTTTCTTAATAATGTAAACATACAATAATATACTATGTGACAATATCAGCATAACTGTATATAATGAAAACAATATGAGATATGGAAATTACCCTAACATAAGACACCATTACAGAAAAATCGACACTTCCATGGGTCGATAAAATAAAAATGAGAAAAAATTAAGAAAAAAAAAATACATACAGTATTAAATATTGATTTTTTTTTTTTATTAAGTTAACTGAATTGATGAAAAATAAAAATTACGTCAGGAATAAAAAAAGTAAATAAAGTTATCAAAAATTAACCAAAAAAAATATAAATTTAACAAAATTGCAATGTTGGAAAAATCTCTTGCAAAATACATAACATTTTTTGGATTTTTGGATTTTTTTTTTTTTTTTTTTTTTTTTACAAAATATTTGTTTTATTTTGTGATGATCGAGCGGGTAAACATCTGGGTCGAGGGAAGAAATGTAAAAATCTTGAGCAACTTGGAAATTTCTTGCAATCTTGCAGGTCTTAATTTTCTGTGAACAATGAGAACAAAGAGGGATCAACAGTTCTATACTCTCTTTACATTAAAAAAATTACTTATTATTTTTATATAATACACATTACGTTACATTTTCTTTAATTTTTTTTTTTTTTTTAAATATTTTAATTTGTTTTACTTTATTATTTTTTTTTTATTTATTCATTTATTTTTATAAACAATTTTAGAATTTTAATAAAATTTTATATTTGGACTATTATAATTGATTTTTACTATATAATTAATGGCATAATATATGACTTCAAATATTATTAAAAAGTGTACGCAGGTAATTTATTTATTATTATTTTCTTTATATATTTATTCATATTAATTTTTCATATTATATCAGTTTGTCTATGCAGTGACTGTTTAAAATGCGACATAAGGCATTATATTCAGCATAATTAGCTGCTTCCACGTACTAACAAAAAAATCGCTCTTTTTTAAATTGATTCATTACATCATATATGACCATAGTTATCTTAAAATTATTACATACATAAAATTATTTACAAGGTTTTGATTAAAGAACATTAAAATCATAACAATAAGAAAGTACCCTTAGGTTAATAGGTTATGCATTAAATACGGAGAATGGATTATGTTACATTTTCGGAGCTACCGTGTAACATTTTTCTGCATTCCGTGAATACACACTTTTTACATGCATACGCCCCGGGAGCATAACTGTTTTCTTTCATTATATGTTAACTTTTATTAAATATTCTTCGTGAGCGTAAAATATATTTATTCAATTTTAATTGATAATTATTATTAATCATTTTAATATATAAATTAAGTCAAAAATTTACCATAAAAACAATATTTAAATCAATGTTTTTTTTTGTTTGTTTTTTTTTGTTTTTTTACAGAAATGAGTTGTTTTTTTTATCGTAATATGCATTTTTTTTTTAATTGAATTAAATTTGAAATTTTATTACAAAAAATATAGAGAGATAGACTGACCTCTTTATTCACTTTTCCGTGTGGCGAGCATTAATTTTCTGTCTAGGATGGAATATTGGTCCTTTTCCTTCAAAGTTGCGTCCATTTGAGTTAAGTGGCGGGTCCTCTTCTGCGTCGACATTTGGTAACGTAATGAAATTCTTGAGGTTCTTCAATACGCAGGAAACAAAATCACGCACTTCTGTCACCATTGTTACCTCTTTTTTTTTAATGAAATAATAATTATTTAATTATAATTTTGTTTGGTTGTTTATCTTGAAGGAAAAGAAGAAATGATAAAGAATATTGTTCCATTATTATAACACGCGTGTTTTATTATTCAATTGACATGAAGTACAATTGTTGTAGAATTATAGATTATATAATATTCTTACATGGTAATAGAAACAGACACTGACTTCTCGCCACTCCGATGGTCAGTCTAATAATGATAATGATAGTGGAGGTGGTATCGCTTATATTATACATTACTAATAGCAAGGGGTAAAGGGATGATAACAATTAGTAGATCACGCGCTCATACGCACGCACTGAATCATAGTGAGGGCAAAGGATCACAAATACATTTCAATAACATCGCTGTCTTTCTTAATAATGTAAACATACAATAATATACTATGTGACAATATCAGCATAACGGTATATAATGAAAACAATATGAGTTATGGAAATTACCCTAACAGTAGCGTATTAATCAATCGTATAAATTTAATGTATGCAGTATAATTATGTGTGTGTAAATATTATATATGATTAAAAACAAAAGTTTCTCCCTTAGGTTTATCAAGAGCAGGTTTCAAAAGAAGCAGTTTGCAGATGTTAGACAAGATGAACCATGGGAAAGAGATTTTCAACTTGAAACTGTTGCCGATACCCAGTCCATGTTTAATGAAATTTTAGAAATGGGTAATTTTTTAACCAGCTTTTTAATAAATAAATGTTTTACTTTTTATTTAATTATTATTATTATTAAAATCTAGTGCTGCAATATGGATTCCTGACACTATTTGTTGCTGCCTTTCCACTTGCTCCCATCTTTGCTCTACTTAACAATTTAGTGGAAATACGTGTGGATGCATATAAATTCACAGTGCAACAAAAAAGACCCATTCCCAAGAGGATTGCATCTCTCGGGGCATGGTTTAATATTTTACAATCACTCACATTCCTTGCTGTAGTCTCCAATGTAAGTCAAATGCCTTATGCCTTATCCGTGTTAACTACAACAATTTAAAACTTTTATGTGAATTTTATGACACAAAAACTCTTTTACCTTACAGGCATTTGTAATTGCATACACTTCAGAATTTATCCCTAGACTTGTATATATGATGACTAAATCATCAGATGGATCTTTAACAGGATACGTTGGCTTTACATTATCAGGTATAAAACTTGACTTAATGGAATACTGGAGCAATAAATAATTATTTTATTTTTATATAGTCTTCAATTCAAGTGACTACAGTGGCTTAGGAGGGAACTCTCAAGAATGTTACTACAGAGGTTATAGGACACCACCAACAGACCCAGAACCCTATACGTTGACAGCAGATTATTGGAATGTAGTGGCAGCAAGGCTTGCATTTGTTGTAGTGTTTGAGGTAAATTGAAGTAATACTGCATTATTATGATAAGTATATAGGAGCATAACCATTGTGGTTGGTTAAAAATAGTAAAGGAAGGAGGGTGAGGATAGAGAAATTCAGCAAGGGCATTACCGTGGTGAAGAGATGTTCTTCACTTGTTGATGTTTCTTCACTATATATTAAGGGGCTTTGTTGCTTTCCTCTATTCTTTCCTTTTAATTAATTAAAATTAGGCCTATTAAATTATTATTTAACAGTGCATTAAGTTATAGAGTTTGTAAATTATCAATCATCCTTTAATTGTGTAATTGCAATTAATATTTATCCTTCTGTTGACAGCACATAGTGATAGGAATAACTGGTCTGCTGGCCTATCTGATCCCTGACCTGCCACGAGATGTCAAAGAAAAGGCTTATGTAGAGGAAAAGTTATTGGCAGAACGTACACAGCAGTTCAGATTGCAAAAACTGCATGCAAAGATTCCTGTTCCTGATTCAGTACAAACATTTTAATGAGATATTTATAATTTATTTCCTAGCATTTAACATTATTCCAAACATATTCCTTTCCCCCTTGGTGAATCCAAAGGGCGTACTTGAATTTGGACACTTTTTCACGAAGGGCGTACTTGCATTTGGTCAGATTTGATGCTGTACGCACTGCCATAATATTAACATGTAAAACCAAGTGCAAGTACGCCCTTTGCGGTAATGGACAAAAATGGAAGTATGCCTTTTGTAAGGTGACATTGAAATGCAAATACGCCCTTTGGACAAACAAAAAAAAAATAATAATAAATAAAGTTTATCAGAAAATACATCTAGCGCTCATCTACACAAGAAAATTTGATCCCATAAATAAACTATAGGCTATATAAACTAGAGAATATTTGTGTTGTCTTGTATTAGTTTTCAATTCAATGTGCTCTAATCCCTCTTATAATATTTTCTATTAAACTTTCTTTTTAATTTTTTAGCATCATATGAAAGTGTCAGATGCAAAAGCAGACATGCAACATAATTATTATGCTGTAACTTACTAACTTGTAAGTGGGTGAGAAATGAACCATGCAGCAAATGTTGAGTGTCTGCTTTTGCAACTGACTCTTTCACATATCAATGGCAATGTTTTTTTCCCCGTTTTTATATTTATATTCCAAGCAGTATAGTATTAAATTTAAATGAAATTAAGGTGTAGGCCTAAATAATACAGCTTTATATTTTTGCTATTGATTTATAATTTTTTATTTCATCATAAATGAATACTTAAAAGTTAGGCCTATTATTTATTTAACATAAAATGTTGAATATAGTGTATGATTGATTACAAACATTGGATTATTTGTAAATCATTATTTATGCATTTTATTTGCTATAAAAATTTAGAAATGAAAAACCTTTGCATTATATAGTACCATGTTGATATTCTCCTATTATTGATATGGTATTATTTCAAGTTTCACTACCAAAGACATGTAATATTTATGAAAAATTGGTTATTTAAGGTAATTGTTAGCACCATCTTTTTTGTTAGCTTTGTACTGTTTGTTATGATAAACTATCTAGTTTGTTTGTTTGTTTGTTGTTTTTTTTTCTTTCTTTCACATTTTTAAACTAATTTAATTCATAATTTGACAAACATGTGACGTTAAAATTTGATAGGGAGAAACCAAATGAGAGTTGGCGCCAGGCAGCAGCGTCAACTGAAAATCTCAAATGGCGATAGTGGTTTAAAAAAATATATATTTGAAAAATATATATATCATAATTTGAGGTAGTTTTAAAAATAGCTGTAAATTTTTTTAAAGTGGATTTAATATAACCACAGTGAGAACCAGATTTTATTTATTTACTTAATTTATTTTATATGTGGCAATGAACATTTGAAAAGTTGCATACTCTTTATATATTCATCCTCTTCAAAAACACTAATAGTGTTTGTAAACGTAAGCCCTGTTCCCTTGCTCAAAAAAAAAAAAAATCCATTTAAAAAGCAGTGTTAGGTGAATGTCATTTGTGTGTGTGCGTGTGTGTTTTGAAGCACACACACACAAACAGAAATTACGGACATTATTGATAGGCCTAGTATATAATAGGTATATTCTTTTATTTGATTGATGAAGAGATAATAGAATAACACACATAATATGAAATAATTGGGGGAACAGGAAATTGAGCTGTTATTGATGGAAACCTTTATGAGAGAGGCATCCCTATCACTTAACAGCTTAATTTCCCACTATCCATTTTTTTTCCTCCCTTCCTTCCTTCCTTCTTTTTTTTTTTTTTTTTTTTTTTTATCTGTGTGTTATTCTGTTACCTTCTGATCAATCAATTATTGCAAAGTCGATTTCTTTCTTTAATTATAATATTCTTTTAAATGTAAAATAATAATTATAAAAGTATAAGTGTGGCATACAGTATACAGTATTAAACCTTTTTGTTGATCAAAATGGGATGTTGAAAGGATAGTGCTTGTGTTCAATAGCTCTGTATAACAGAAAAATTATAAATACTGTATTAGTATAGTTATTCAGAATTTTAAATTGTTTTTATATTTTATTTTAGCATTATTATATATTCCAATTCACCATTAGGCTGTAAAATTATATTGACTAATAATAAAGGAACAACTGTTTTGAGGCCACCTATAAAAGATTCTGCTCACATCCGCTTCCGTTTCGACGTTCTGCGCATTTTTAGTAAGTAGAAACGGAAGCGGATGTGACTAAAATCGCTTACAGTCGGCCTCAAAACAGTTATTTCTTTATTAGTCAATATGCTGACACAAAAATAATTATCATTACAAAAATACTGCACAAAATACTTTTCAAGGAGAGAAAAAAAAACTTTAGTTTTATATGGCCTAGTATGAACCAGACATAATTATGTATGCAAGAAATTAGCAAAGCTATTGTGTTACTTACCCAAGTTCTGCACAGACACGTCCATTGCAGTCAAATGAGAGAAGATAATCCATGTCTTCCTTGCTCAGTTCAAAATCAAATATTTGAGCATTCTCAATCATGCGCTCTTTGTGAACAGTTTTTGGTATAACAATGTTGCCACGTTGCACCTATTAATATAGGCAGTTATCAAATTTCTTATTTAAACATAGTTTATATGAAAAGTTATAGATTGATATTTTATTATTTTATGGTGTTAGTGGGATTGTAAAATTTTGTAGTATTCAGTTTACCTGGAATCTGAGCATGGTTTGTGCCACTGTCTTGCCAAGTCTAGCTGCCATGGCCTTCATTTTTTCATCTTCTAGAATGACTCTGTCACCAGGTTTGGCCCAAGGACGATCACGAGAGCCCAATGGAGAATAAGCAGTGATGACAATATCAAGAGATTTACAAAATTTCATGAGCTGACTCTGGTTGAGATCAGGATGGCACTCTACCTGTTTGCAATAATTTAATAGTTTATTTAATGTTGCTTTTTTTTTTCTTTTTTTTTCCCCCATTATAATAGGCTATGTTCTAATGATTTAAGGAAATAAATAAACCATAGCAGTTGGATATGATAAAATTCAAAGATTAAGATAGAGGAAACCAGCATTGATATGTCCTATACAGTTTGATAAATAAATACGGCTATACCTCATAGATACTGGAATGAAAACTTAACAAATAGTGGATGGCTGTCAGCACTTAACTCCAAGAGAATTGGAGTGTGTTATGCCTTTGTTAGTCCTTGCAGCCGTACAGAATCCATGAATCTGACTTCTTAAGACTTGCAGTATTTTGCCAACAAAGTCACTTTATTTTTCCTTATCTTTCTTATGTGTGGTTCATCTTCAAACTTTATCCTGCTATTTCTCAATCTTTTATTTTGTATCCTGGCTTACAATTTGGTTTAACAATTTGAAAATAGATGTTGTGCACAACTGCTGAAATTTTCTACCTTGCAGGTACAAAATTCCGCAGCTTGGTCGACAAGAGCACCAGGTCTCTTCAGAAGGCTGGAGGGAGGGCAAGGGAGGGCAAGGGCTTCTCATACCTAGCCAGCAGTAAGGATAAAACAGCTGTCTATGGCTAGAGATGAAGTGCTTAAAATGACGTTGTGTGTGCCATGCGCAATGCTACAGCTGTCTAAACCAAATGTAAGCCAAAATTCCCTTTTTGTAAAGCTCACTTTTGACATGAGCAATACGAGTATAGTACATGCTTTTTTTTTTTTTTTTTTTTTTTTTTTCTGGGTTTTTGCCTGTCATTTAAAGCTCATTACTATCTCTCATTCCCCAATTTTTCCTACTCTATAAGAGTTTTTCTATCCAGTCTTTTAATTATCAAAAGTTACCAAAGTAATCAAGAACAGGATAGGAGAAACCAACAAGCACCTTACCATGATGAGGTCAGTAGCTTAGTGAAAGTCTTGATGGCTCAAGTTATACAAATATTTACAAGTAACCTGTGCCATCAAGACTTTCACCAAGCTATACGGACCTCATCGTGGTAAGGCGCTTGTTGGTTTCTCTTATCCTTATCTTGATTACATATTCAAACCAAAAGAAGGTAAGAAGGCCCTTGCTAGTTTCCTCTATTCTTTCCTTTTAATTGTGTAATTTACATTCTGATAGTTTTTACTATCATTATTTGTCTGCTAGTTGTAAATTAAAATAAACACACGATTTGTTGCTTTTGCATTGTAAAATAAATTACCTGATTTGTAACAGGTTTGATTTTGGCAATGGTCAAGATCCTCTTGATTTGTTCACTATTGAAGTTTGAAATGCCTATGGACTTAACAAGTCCCATTGACACCAGACGTTCCATTTCAGTCCACGTTTCCATGTAGTCAGTCTCGCTCAATATCATCTTTCCGTTAGAGTCTGTAGGGAAGAGTTCCAAGCCATCCTAACATACAAACACAAAAAGTTTGATCAGTTTAATGCATAAAAATTATGAGGGGAGGGTGATAGTCTTTCATTGGCCTGTTGATGACAGCATTATATAACCTCATGCAATGTGGTCCACCTGGATAGGAATATTTACTTTGCATGTATTAATCAAACTGTTTAACATTCACAAGCATGAGTGCTCGCCTGCTAGCACATAATTCTAAGTTGTCAACAGGTTAAAATAATATAAAATACTAATACATTAAAAAAAAACTAAAAGAAATTAAAAGAAAAGGATAAGAGAAATCAGAAAGTGCCTTGCCATATAGTGAAAAGTCCCATAATTTAGCAAAAATCTTGCTACCAGGACAGAGATAATATAAACACTGGGTAGCTTTAATTCCCACTCATAGTTTCTCTCCTATAAAGTCTGTAAGAACTGATAAAGTCACAGACACACTCCATTTTCTCTTGGAGTTTAGTGGCAAAAGCTATTCAATGTGTTTATTAACTCTTTGCTAACATATTATGGGACTCTCTTCACTATAATTATGGTTTCTCGAATCCTATTGTTTTCTTTCAAATTTATCATGCCACTGTGCTGCAGCACAGTGGCAGATAGTGAATTTTCCTTATAGATCCTACAATAAAACTAGTACACTACAAATTGTATAAATAATCACATAATTTCTACTGGCAAAGATTGTGAATTTTCTTGGGTCACAATTAAACTTTATTTAGGTGAATTTCTTATTCTGATAATACATTATTATAAAAAGAAAGAAAAAAGTCATTATAAAGATAATTTTGAAAGAACAAGTTGGTACTTGCAGAACAAAAAGAACTTTGCAACATTAATCCAAAATATGTATATATTTATTTGGAGTACCTTGTATGAAACAGGCCAGTGAATTAGGTACAGATCAAGGTAATCCAATCCAAGATTTTTTAATGTAGTCCTGCAAGCCGGTTCAACCATTTCTGGGCGATGCATAGTGTTCCAAAGCTGCATAGAAAAAAAAATTATTATAGGCCTATTCTTTGTTAGAGCCAACTATTAAACTACAAAGAATTTTGCAACTGTTTTGTTCTACCTTGCTTGTGACAAAAATCTGATCACGAGTCACCATGCCTTCCTTGATTTTAGAATTTATTCCTTCCCCTACCTCATGCTCATTTTGATATGCATGAGCACAATCAAAGTGACGATAACCAATGTCAATAGCATCCTTCACAGCTTGGGCAACTATACCAGGAGGAGACTGTAAGATATAAATGTATTTTAATTAGTCGCCATGTGACAACAAATAACTGCACAATATGTCATTAATTAATAATGTAATAATAATTACATGAAAAATAGATAGGCCTATTATACAATAAAAACTTACTTTCCATGTGCCCAAACCCAACATGGGCATTTCCCGTCCATTATTTAACTTTATAGTTGGGCTTTTCACTTGAGCCATATTCAACAGTGTAACTTCTTCTCTCAAGGTTGGAAGCACAAGAAATATTTTCTGTATACCACCAGGAGGATCAAGACACAAGCCCAGACAGCGAGATTATGTATTTATGTAATCAAGTCGGTACCAAGTTCAAGGTTCAATAGTAATAATATTATAATATTTAATGCTAGGCTGGGCAAACAAGTTTGGCCATGTTATTTTTGTTTACATATATCCCCTCTCCAATTTTAGAAAACAGTTGTCTCCTTGACTGCCATCTATTGCTTCCCTCATAATCTATCTATGCCTGTCTTTGGTCAGTGTAGCTGACATACCATTTGACATAGTATACTATTATCCCAATAATATTTCAACTCTCAATCCTGTCAACAGATAAATGGGCCCTATCTGTAAAATCTCTTTTACATGTAGACACATGTAGGATATTATAGTGAAATGAATTAATATATAAATGGGGGGGGGGGGGGGGGGGGACAATTCAACTTGCTCTAATATCTCTACGGTATTTTATTATTATATTTTTTATTATTAAACCTGTATTAAATGAACTAAATCCATCTAATAAATTAAAAAAAGACAAATGCGAGGATTGATATTCTTATAAAAAAAAACATTTCATAACATTCATATTTATATTGTGAAAGTATTATACAACTTTAAAAAAGCTCCTTTTATCAAAAATTCTATATCTTAATTTTATAGTCTATTTTTCACATTATATCTCATAAGAGTAAATAGCAGATAAGATTAATACTAATGTAATATTCTTTTTTCTCTGCCTCATACACAGTATTTATGATAGGACCATCCCATTTTTATGTTTGCATATGCCTAATCCAATCCAAATGGTTACTTAAGGAAACATAGCTACAGAAGGCACACGCACACAAAACACAAATAAAGCTTAATTTAAAAAGTATATTATATATCAAACTTCCTACACCCCAAATTAGGGTTTTATTTGTTCTTAACCTATATCGCCCTTGTTGAGACCGAAGGGCATACTTGAATTTCAAGGTTCTCTTACAAATGGCATATTGTATTTTTATCCAGTACCACAAAGGGCATACTTGCACTTGGTGTTACGTGTTATAAGCTTATGCCGGATGAGCGCACAACATCGAATCTGGCCACATGCAAGTACACTATTTGAATTTACGTAAGAATCAACAAGGGTTTGATTCTTACGTAAATTCAAATAATTCTTCTAATTAGCTACTTAAGAAAAATTAAGAAAAAAAATTGTTAAGTGAAACCAATTAAGAAAATTCTTAAGTGCAACAAATAGTTTCATTGTGAACACAAATCATTGTTAAGTGGAAAAAATTAGCATTTTCACTTAAGAAAACTTAGAAAAGGTCCATTGTGAACGAGGCTATAGACCAGAGAAAAACATAAGCATTTATAACACAAAACACTTGATGGGACTTACATAAATAACTTTAGTTTGTCTCAAAACCCAACTGTAGCTCTGTAGCAGTGATCAGAAATTTCGATTTATGCAACCCGCATAACATTTTCATACTAATTTTTGCATGTTCCTGATGTCAGAAACATGAATAGCCACTTAAATTGCATACTTTACATTTTTTTCACACTCTCTCGTGGGGCTAAATTAACATTCTGGTAAAAATTGTCATACGTTTTCAAGATCCCATTTCGTGTTTATTCATTAAAAAGCACAATGTTGTTTTATATGTGGTCTATGGCTTTAAATTAAAATTTATGTATGGTACTGGCATTTAAAGTCAAAATTTTAAGTACACCTGCAATATCAAATTAGAAAATAGCATAATAAAATATACCTATAGCTGAACTTATATATACGCAAATAATAAGAAATTAAATGTAGCTCTTTAATTAAAAAATATGGTGCATGGTGAAAAATATATATATATATATATATATATATATGTATGAAAAAAAAATATAGTTATAATAATAATAATAACAGTTTTTGGGAATTTATTGGCTGGTGTAAGTGGAGAATTTATTATTATTGTTTTTAAATTATGGCGAGATTTTTTTAATATTTTTTTTATATAAGGGAATATTATACATAATATTCCCTTACACCTTGAAATCATCCTCGCAAATACCCCCAAATTGTCAACAATATTTATACAATACTTATTATGTCAAAATAATTTACAATTGTACATTGTACTATAGCCATCACCTGAAACCCTTTGTAAGCATACCCTGATAGATAACCCGAAATGAAAATTTAGTTTTAATAATTGATAGAATTAAGGGTTTGTGTTTTAGGTCCTACAGAAGCTTCTCTATCATATTTGAATAGGGTAGCCAAATTATATTTTCATTGGCTGTAAAAGGTGTAGAACTCAATTTGAATGTGCGTACCTTACTGTGTATATTAGGTAACCTTAAAGGTCTTAAGGTAGCACTTTAAAACAGTATTTTTGCAAGGTTTTGCAAGTTATACTGATATCAAATATTAGTTTTATAAAAGTCAAAAGGAATAAATTGCATATTGGTGTTTTGCCCTTCCTTTAGAGTTCTAAAAAAGGGCGGTAAAAATTGAAATTGGCACTAAAGGCGTACATTGTATTTAATAAAGTACATAATATGATATTGTTACTAACTTGTGGTGTTAATGCAAAAATGTACACAAAAAAATACACGACTAATAAATACTAAAGGGTAATAACTACTTATTATAAAAATTTCAGAACTCGTGACAAGGGATAAAGGAGAGAAGGGCGTGAAAATAAACAATTGAAATTAACATGCAGGCTATATATACGGGAGTAAAATTTCGTAATATACTAATTCGCGTAATTTATATGTCACTTTTCGCAACACAACTCATTGGCATGTACTTAATTGATGCTATATATAAATATAATATAAATAAGCAAGATTTGTAATACTGTCTGAATTTTAATATTATATATTTTAAGACAAGAAATCATAATACAAATATTAAAAACAAAATAATTATATGAACTAATATGAACTCAGAAATACGCGAGTTCAAAAAGGGTATCATAATTTGACTAACTTTCTCTCGCTCATTAAAACTTGGGTGGGGACTTTAACCTCCAGCAACTATAAACTCGATCGCAAGCAAGCTCCAAGAATTATACTGATGGTCATTCGGCGTAGCTTGCGTTATACAGCCGCATTGCGTCGCCAATACATCGCGACGCATTCAATTACTCGTTAATCACCCGCATCGTGGCGTTATGGCAGGCAGCGTGATTAGCGTTCTCAGTGGATTGCTCCTCTGCATTTTGTGTAAGTTAATGACCTTTGTGAAATAATATATATATATATATATATATATATATATATATATATATTTTAAATTAACTTTTTAAGATATAATTTTATTTAATTGATGTTTATTAAAAAAAAAAAAAAAGTGTTTATGTGTGTGTGTTGAAATTTAGTGTTATATAAATATGTTTCTAATCTATTTCAATGAAAATATAAATAAACAAACTTATGAAGCCTCAAGAAACATAATAATATAATAGTGACCTTGACTGAATTATTTTATGCACTATACTGTTTGTATATTATAAATCGTAAATGGGTGTCGTTACCGTATTTTTTTTTCTAAGGCAAAACACAACAAGAATATACATATGTATATATATATATATATATATATATATATATATATATATATATATATATATATATATATATATATATATATATATATATATATATATATTATATAATATATTATATATATATATATATATATATATATATATATATATATATATATATATATATATATATATATATATATATATATATATATATATTGTAGTATTTAGTATCCCTCATTTCAATTTTTTTACCCTCAATAATAGTTATATATATAAAAAAAAAAAAAAAAGTTTTCTAATTAAAAAAAGAAAAAATCTTCTAATTAAAAAAAATAAAAAAAATTGGGAAATTGGTAGAAACTAGCCATTTTCCAGGCCGCCTATGATTGGCTTGCAAGCTACGTCGATAACATCCATTCTATGTATATAAAAATTATATATAATTAATAATTATTATAGTGTTATCATCCAAATTTTTATTATTATTATTATTTTTTTTTTCATTTGAATTTAAAATTGTAAATTATTTAATCTTTAACATTTTGTGTAATTCTCTTTTGGCTAGGTATTTCCCTCAGTAATAGCTCCCAGCCAGTTACTTCAAGTCAACCTACTGCAGCACCAGTGAGGTCATATGCTCAGGCAGCTCAGGGTTCTAATCAACAAGTTCAGCAACCTAGCCAGACAAATTCTCATCAAACTTCTCAACGAGGCCAGTCTTCACAGGCAGCTGAGGTCCAACCTGTACCACAACCACCGTCACCAACCCAACCTCCCCGTTCTTATGCTCAAGCAGCAAATAACAATAATCAACATCAGCAGTCAGGGAGACCTCAACAGAGTGGGCAAAATAATCAGAGACCATCAGGGCAACCAAATCGAGGTCAATCCTCTACTCCAAACAGATCTCCAGCAGCTTCTAGTGTTACTGATGATGATCTGAGAAATTTTAGTGAAGAATTGCTCCGAAGTGATGCTAACAATGCTGGTTCAAGTGTTAGAACAAACTGGCAAGCCAGGACATATGGCTCAAACCCTGCTGATCTTGCCCCTTCTCCGTATGTACTCATTTTAATTTTTTACATCAATTTGTTGGTATTTTAAGCATGAACTATGGTGAGCCTTGTTCTGGTATAATTTATTATTAATGTATTGCAGTTTACTGACTGTGCCAGCAAAGACATTACAAATTTCCACTATCACAAAGCTACGCATGCTATTTGACAACTATGAACCAGATTCTGCTCGTGCTGAGACTATCACTCCTGGGGAACGAGATGAGAATACAGCTCTCTTAGATGCAATAGTTGCTACACAAGTTATGAGCAAAACACGACAATTTTTATCTAGCAAAGGTACAAAAGCAAGTGCTATATAAGCAACTTTTTTGTTCTCCGATTATGTTTTTAATTTAAAATAGCAGAAAAAGGTTATTTGCTTAAAATTAAAATTTTTTTTCTTGTACATATGTTGCAGGGTTATTGTCAAACTCACCTGGATCTCTTCGTACTTTGCTGCAAAAACTTTGGTTTACTATGTACCCAAGACTTGGAGGACGATCTCAGATTGGTTCTAGTGCTTTTGAACACATCTTTCTGGCAGAGCTGAGGCATGGAGAAGTGTCGGGACTTCACAACTGGGTGTTCTTTGCTGCTGAAGAGACAAGTGGAAAATTAAACTACTTGGGCTACATACGTCGTATTGATTTAGGAGGCGTGAGTAGATCATATAATATGTATCATATCTTATATATCCTGCAGATAAAATCTAAAAGTTAAATTAGCATAATTTTCTTGTATCAAAAATTTTGCAGCTCAGAACCTTGACATTTTTCTTGTTTTATAGCTATCTAAAATTTTAAATTTTGTGATATTTATATATGCACACATAATATGTATGCTAATAAGAAAAATTAATAGTAGAGTATTATAGAGTATAAATGACTAAAACTAGAATTCATTTCCATATTTATAGAGAGGATCAATCGTTAAACACCATTTCCAATGGAGCAACATAACTAAGCCTGTTGGGTCCATGTTTATTGGCACGAGCCCTGAGCTGGAAATGGCTCTATACACAGTTTGTTACCTGGCAAGACCTGATGATCGCTGTCCAGTGCGACTTGCAGGGGAACCTTTCTTCATTAAGACACATTCTTTTACATTCCGAGGAAATAAATATATAGGAAGTGCATTTCCAGATATTTAGCACCGCACATACTACCTCATAAAATTAACACTCGCTTATATATTAGCTTTAGTACACACACTATGTGGTTTAGATGAATAAATATTATTTAAATTTCAATCAATACCAAAAATGTTTGCAAACTTTATATGTCGCAATTAATTTTAGAATATAATATATATCACACATTAAAACTAATTAATATAGAATTCATTTTTCTATATCAATAAAAACATAATAATATGAAAATAATTATACCTGTAATTGTGTTTCACTAATTAAATCCTTATATAGGAGATCATGGTGGATTATTTGCATGGGAATTAGAAACATGGGATTGCATTTAAGATTGTGATGTAGGATTCATAGGATCAAAGTACATTTAAATTTCGACACAACAGCGCGGGCTCTGCACATCAGAAAGGGGCGTGTTCGTGTCGTGACCAATCTGGCAACAATGTACTTGTCAGCTGTCGACCAAGCTACGACTTTGTTTGTAAAAGTAATTATCTACAAATGAGTGCTAAATTATCAAATTAATTTACACTATTATGATAAAATACTTTGCGTAAAGTTCCCATAGATATTTGTGACCATGTTGCAAGTACTGACACAAAGGATAAGAGGAGGGAAATGTGTCCCTCGGACCGCTTTAACAAAGTGGTCCAACCACCTGTTCAGGCAGTATCAATCTCATACAGGTGTTTATGGCTATAAACCACGAATAGAACGTCATACGCAAGGTAATTTTGGATTCGTATAAATTCTCCTAGGTTATATAGGCTTCCGTTTTATTCATATTCAATTGTACGTACATTTTATGTTATGATCATTTCCAGTTTCGCCTGAAGTGTTAGCAGCTAGACGGGAACAATGTAATGTTTTCAGACTTGTGACAGCTTATCGTGATCATGGACATCGCCAGGCCAATATAAATCCTATTAAAATAAGTGAGCCAAGGTAAAATTAAAAGGAAATAATCGTCACAAGTATATTTATGTTAAAAAAGTATGTAACGTAGCGATACATACATATATTTTAAGGATTGTTCACATACTGTATATACTAGCACTTTTATGTTACTGTCAAAAGGCAATACCTTGATAACATTTAAGAAATGCTTACATATACATAATGCCCAACAGCACTCTACCAGAGCTGGAACCAAGCAGATTTGGTCTCTCTGAGATTGACAAAATTTTTACTCAAGGCATCTTATCTGGAAATCCTTCAGAAATTTCTTTGTCAGAAGCAGTCAAATTCCTGGATACTCTTTATTGTGGCCAAATTAGTGCAGAATTCAATTATATTGAGGTAAAAATTGCATTTAATTAATAATATAAATTTATTTCCTAGGCCATATGTCATCACATATAATATATAATTTTTGTTAATTGCAATGAAATAGAATGAAGCAGAACGAGATTGGTTTGCAAAAACTTACGAAGAAACACTGTCTTCACCTGTAAACCCTGAGTCAAAAAAACTCATTGCATCTGAAATGCTCTGCTCTCAAGCATTTGACAAATTCATGGCGAGTAAATTTGCAACTGTTAAACGTTATGGAGCTGAAGGGGCTGAATCAATGATGGGATTCTTCCATGAAATTTTCAAATTGGCAGCTCATGGTTTGTGACGAATCCTCTATCTAAAGAGTTATGTTTTAAAACTAAATTTAATCCAATTTTAGATGGACTTGAGCAAATAGTATTATGTATGCCACATAGAGGAAGACTTAATCTTTTAACTGGCATGCTGAACTTCCCACCACAAGCACTTTTCCGCAAGTTACAAGGTCACTGTGAATTCCCTGAAACAGCCCAAACAACTGGAGATGTTATAAGTCACTTGAGTATGTAATCAGATATTAATTATAATCACAGCAAACTTATCACATTATCAATAGTTTATATTTAAATCTTGCAATATAACATTATATTTTTCTAGCCTCTTCTACTGATTTGCAAATAGAGGGAAAGTCACTGCATGTGACGATGTTAATTTGTCCATCTCATTTAGAGGTCAGTTGTAAGATTATACACAATTAAATGACAAGTAATATTGGTATTATATTTTCAGGCTATAAATCCAGTAGCTATGGGCAAAACTAGAGCTCGGCAGCAAACTATTGGTGATGGAAACTACTCTCCTGATGGCAATGGGAAATGGAGTGATCTAGTTCTTAACATTCAAGTAGGTTATTCACAATGAATATAATACTTATAAAGTTTTATATCAAGCCCTGATTGGGTTTAAAGTAGAAAAATTCTTTTATTGGTGCGCTCAATGCCCAAAAATCTCAAGATAGCTCCCATAAGCGCAAAGTTTAATTCTGAACTTTTTACCAGAGCGCAGATCCTGTAAGCTCCGGCTGACTTTAAGCCCTGAGCCCTAAAATTTATTACTTATTATTATTGTTTCATTATTTAAATCTCCAGGTTCATGGCGATGCAGCTTTTGCTGGACAAGGTATTAATCAAGAAACTCTCAACTTGACAACAGTGCCTCACTTTGAAGTTGGTGGGTCTGTGCATCTGATTGTAAATAATCAAGTTGGATTCACTACTCCTGGAGATAGAGGACGATCATCACGTTACACTAGTGATTTGGCAAAAATGATCGGAGCCCCTGTCATTCACGTCAATGGTGATAACCCTGAGGTACAAACAGTGTAATTCTTAAACTTTTAAAATTATAGTACTGTAATAATAATAAAAAGATTTAATAGAAAAACACATAGATTGATTAGGAAAAATTGGGGAATGGGAGATAGTAATTAGCTTAGACTGACAGGGATGCCATATTAGAGAAAATAATTTCTAACTCAAGCCAAAAAAATATTAAGGGCATAGAGCATTAATTAAGTGTATGTACTAGCCACTGATATTGTTCTGTTGAAAGTAAGCTTTAATATTTATTACTGTAATAATTACATTGTTATTCCTTTTCAGATGCTGCTTAAGGCAACTGAGGTAGCATTTAAATACCAACGTGAATATCGGAAAGATGTGTTTGTAGATTTAAATTGTTTTAGACGGTGGGGTCACAATGAGTTAGATGATCCAACATTTACAAATCCAGCACTGTATAAAATTATACACTCACGCAAGTATGTTGGTTGTACAATCATGTTAACAATTTTTTTTATATTAAATTGTGTTGTATGGCATATGCTATAGATCAGTACCTGATGTCTATGCTGAAAAATTAGCAGAAGAAGGAATTCTGAGTAAAGATGAAGCAGATAGTATTACAAAGCAGCATTCCGAGTGGTTAAATAAGCATCTCAAAGAAGCAGATGCATACAAACCTCCTGTAAGATTTCTTTCTTTCTTTTTATCATAATTACTCCCACAAATTGTTATTATGTTGATTACAACTGTTATTTTATTTTGTCAGGAAAACTTTCTCAAAGAGCAGTGGTCAGGATTAGTGCAAGCCTCGGCATCAGTCTCAACGTGGGATACAGGAGTAGACCAAGACTTGCTGAAATATGTTGGACATCGCTCTGTTGCTTTTCCCGAAGACTTTGTAAGTTATACAGGATATTGCATTTGTATGATGCATCAAATTCTGTGCGAATTATTATGTGTATCATGTTCAGATTTTCCATTTTTGTCATCAATATTACTGTATTATTTGTATTTACTGGTTTTTCTGTGCTTGTTTCAATATGATTTTTATATTTATTTATTTTTTTTTATATATAGGCTGTGCATCCACATCTGTTGAAAACTCATATTCAAGGTAGAATTCGCAAGCTCCAAGATGGAGCAGACTTAGATTGGGCAACTGCAGAAGCCTTAGCTATAGGATCTTTGCTACATCAAGGTAAGTTAGAAAAATTGCAATTTTCATTGAACTCAGAGTTGTTTGATAATTTTCTTTGCAAAGCTACAGAAAATATTAAGAATGCATATTAAGAACTCGGAGTTATCTGCTAGTAACTTGTTAGTATTCTTGGCCTCTGACTTTGTTTATTTTCTCACTAAACTCCCTTTTACAAGTCTGATAATGTGATATGTGATATAATATTCAGATTGGATTTACTTGTAGGCTACCATGTTCGAATCAGTGGACAAGATGTGGGACGGGGTACATTCTCCCATCGTCACGCAATGCTGGTTAGCCAAGACACAAACGAAATGTACATTCCCCTTAACAATCTGGAAACTGAAAAGCAAGGTTACTTTGAAGTAAGTATATACCTATATATATTAATCCCTTTTAAGTAATTATTTACAGGTTGCATATTATTTATTTAATAAATTTATTTAAATGCCATTTTTCTCAAATAGGTTGCAAACAGTATTTTATCAGAAGAAGCTGTACTTGGATTTGAATATGGAATGAGTATAGAAAGTCCAAGCAGACTTACAATATGGGAAGCTCAGTTTGGAGATTTTTTCAATGGAGCTCAAATTCAAATTGATACATTTGTGACTAGTGGAGAGAGTAAGTGTTCACATCAAAGTGAATCAATATTTACTTTATTGTTTCTTCTGTACTTGTCACCAAAGCAGCAATTGTTCTAGTTATGTACAACTCACAGCTGCAGATGGACAACTTGTCAAGTCTAACACAAGTACAGATGAAACATTTTAACTTGATATAGTTAATATAAATATAATCTGATTACTTTGCAGCCAAGTGGGTCCTTTGTAGTGGGCTTGTGATGTTGCTACCTCATGGCTATGATGGAGCAGGCCCTGAGCATAGTTCGTGTCGATTAGAACGTTTCTTACAGTTGACAGATTCAAATGAAGTCAAGCCTGATGGTGATAATGTTAACTTCCAAGTACTCTACCCCACTACACCTGCTCAGTATTTCCACCTCCTAAGAAGACAGGTATAAACAGCTCCACTTTTGATATTATATTCACCAATTTTAAAGATACTCATTTTTTATTTCATTTGCTTGTACAGATGATACGTAACTTCAGAAAGCCATTGGTAATGGCTGGACCAAAAACTTTACTTCGACTTCCAGCTGCAAGCTCATCATTGTCGCAAATGGCTCCTGGAACTTTCTTCTTGCCAGTTATAGGTAAGTGTTAAACTTAATTTGAAACTTAAATTAAATAGGTGTAATTTTATAATTATTTTTAGGTGATAAGGAGGTACCAGCTGAGAATGTTACATCTGTGATTTTATGCAGTGGAAAGCACTACTACAATTTAGTATCTCAAAGAGAAAAATTGGGGAAGAAAGATGTTGCATTAGTGAGAGTTGAAGCGTTGTGTCCATTCCCTACTTTGGAGCTGAACAAAGAGCTTTCCCGTTTCCCTAAGGCACGAAGTATGTTCTGAGAAGTAGCATCAAAACAACAACTTACATTAAATTTTTTTTTTTTCATTCTAGCATTTATTTGGAGCCAAGAAGAACCTAGGAACATGGGTGCTTGGAACTTTGTGGCACCAAGATTCCAAAATCTAGTAGGCAGGAAGGTAAAATACTTTTGGGAATTCTTTTGGAACAACTTTCACCTGTGGGAAAAATTACTTTAATGTGCTTTGTTCTGTATCACCATTTTGTGTAAAATTCAAAAGAAAAGGTATCTCAGTTAATATTTTCTTTATTAATTTTCTATGTTGATGTTTTTGTAGTTGACATACCGAGGAAGGCCCACACTGCCTTGCCCTGCAGTTGGATATGGTCAAGCACACCAACAACAGGCAAAAGAAGTTATTACAACACCATTTGCACCTTAACCAGTGCTCTCTTTCTTGTCTGTGCCATATTTTATTATTCAATTACGTATATATTTTCAGTTATTATTAATATTCTAATTATTTGTTACTATTGCTCAACTATCTAAAAGTAATTCACCAAACTTCTGCAAGTTTTAGTTTGTTTTTATGATTAGCATTTTTTTTTTATTATTATTTTTTTTTTTTTAATTTTCAAATTGTGTTCATAATTGATAATATTATTCCTCTAGTTCAAAGTTTTTATATAAATAATAAAAATATACATGATATTATAAAAAAATACAATTTATACAATTATACATAATTTTATTAGTACTGCGTTTTTAGAAAAATATAATAAGAGGTTTCAGGTTCCATTAAGTAATTATAATTAATAGCATGATTATTATTAAATCCTGTTGTGTGAGTGTGTGATACAAAATTATTAACATTATTTTTTAAGAATTGTTATTGTTACTGAGCAACTATTAATTTTTTACATTTATAATCATTGATCACAGAAGCACTATTATAATATATTTTATTACTAAATTTAGACATTGTTTTTTATTCACTAATTTTTACTCCACCACCTCTTGTAATTGCATTTTTTTTAATGTTGCTTTATAATTCACTGATATTATTAATTTATTGCAAATTCACTATAAATATTGACTATATCTTCCAACTCTGGGCACTTTTTGTAGTGCACGCAACTCATATCCTATATTGTCATCTCAGTCTACACGACGATGATTATTTTCATTTACAATGTTATATTATAGCTTTTTTAAGTTACAGGTGTTAACCAGAAAGTCACACTGCCATTATTATGAACTACGAGCTAGCATATAGAGAGCTGGAAGACATGTAAAGGGACCATATGTGGATGACGTAAACGGAGGTAATCAAACAATGTTGCATATCTTCCAACTCCCTGTGGTAGCCCATAGTCCTTATGTATAAACTATAAACATTGTTATCTGGTTGACACTTGTAACTTAAAAAAAAAAAAAAAAAAAAACTTATAATATAGTTTAGTGACTGATGGTGATAGTATGCTCTCTATAGACTAAAAAAGTGCCCAGATTTGGAAGGCAAATGTATATGGAGATTACCGGTAACGAAATTTTCTCAAAATTTTCTATTAGCTTAAAACATTTTAAAGTGTATGTTCATGTATGGTATACAGTATAATATATCCCTCATTTAAATATTTCTGGCATCATATCCGTGCAATATAGTTTTCTCAACAAATGCTAAAAAACTGGTAGTTTTAAATATATATACTAAAGATTAAGAAATTAGCAAGGTCCAATACAGACCTTGGGAAATTAGGAGACCCTACTAAACCCTAAGCTTTCCCACAAACCTCACCGCCTGAAATTCACCGCTTGAAATTGAATGGTGAACATGGTGACTGCCATATTATGTCCCTTATATTGTGATTTGTGACATTGGATTGCGGTGAATGCAATGTCCGTTACATGTCTTCCGATCTTCCGACTCCCTGTATAAATTAAATAAATTTGTAGACAAGGTAAATCAAGCTTTTACAATATATATCGCCGCAATTGGTAGCTAAAACTACTATTACTAATTGAGGTCCTGTTGTTACCTGAGCGCAATAAAGGATTCCGGTGGTTTTCGTCATCTATTTATATTATTATTGTTTTTGACCTTAAATTTAGTCAGCCTTATCAGTTTGATAAGATAGCTAGTCCAAATAGCCACCAAACATATCGCAGTGTTCCCTAAAGGGAAATTTAAATTGTATATAAAGAATCGGCCGAGAGTCAAAAGACAGGTATTTAAGGCAATGTCCGAATGTCCCTCGCATGTCTGCCAACTCCCTATCACCTATGCTATATAGCAAAATTATGCTATATAGCGCGCAGTCCAATCGAAACGACGACGCGCCAATAGTTGTGACATCTGGAACTACAAAGCTTAATGTTGTACTTCAGGTGTCACGTGCGATGGCGCTAGTGTTGCGTGGACTACAAAAAGTGCCCGGAGTTCGAAAACATATGAGCGCATATGAGGGACATTTGTACGTAAGTACGTAAGGGAAATTGTGATGTTGTGATGGTGAAATGACAAAGAAATTTTTTTTTTAAATTTTCGGTTGCAAAGATAGAGTTATATGTGATTGGTTGTTATTTCCAACACAGCCAATCACCAATCGTAACTCGTGGCCAATGAATAACTTTTGCAATGGCGCGTAAATGCAAAACATATTATCAAAATATGGCAGCATCAGCTGTTAGTTGCATTGTAAAATTTCGTGGAATTTTTCCAATTTTTCAAGCATTTACTGTCAAAACTGGAGTTTTTAGTTATCATGACCAAATTTTACTTAAATGTGTACAACCATTGAAACCCATAAGAAGTGCCACTGAACGTTTTTATAGTTCAGAAACGGAAGGTCATGCTGTTCAAGCCAGGCCCAAAGCAAAGACTGAACCAAAACCTCGTATTACTTTAATTGGAACTGATACAAAAATGACCGTAGTTCTACTAGAAGAAGCAGAAAAAATTGCTAAACGTAGAGACTTGAAATTAGTCAAAGTGAGTGATCTAGATACAAAGTCTAATAGACCTGTGTTTCGACTTGAGTCGATTGCAGCTCCAGGTGACAAAGCACATCAGGCTAGGACTAAAACTGCAACAACTGGAGGTGTGAAAGGTGAAAAGCAGGTTTCCTTCTCACCTAAAATCAGCCAGCATGATATAGAGTCACGTACAAAACAAATAAATAAATGGCTGCAGAAGAACCTTGAAGTACGAGTGACTATAAATGGCAGTGCAGGAGACAAGGCTTCAATGGTTTGTTATTCATTTATTCACTACAAAAATATAAGTTCATAATTATAACTCAAATATTAAATTCAATTATTAACTTAATACACAAGAGAAATAGAGTTGTGATATTTTTGAACGATTTTGAATTAGTAACATATGGGCATACCTGAATGGTACATTTTTGTATGTATATGTATGTATGGTACAATATGTACATACAATGTGATAATAAATATATTGCATTAAAAAATTAGTGCTATAAAATTTGCAATGTTTTTTTGTATGAGGAAAACATGCGCTGGATTAAAATGGTAAAATACATTATTACATATGCACACTGTCCATCCTTGAAGTGATCAGAGAGTGCATAACAATCTATCGCAACAAATTGTTTCAAGTAAAATTATCACGAGCGCGCCAAACATCTGACACAGTAAACCCTATGTACAGTAGATGGAACGTTTGAAAAGCTTGTGACTTGTGATATCACTTGATACATTGTGACGCGATAGAGACGATATATTATTCATATTTAGTATATGATTTTAAAAAATTAACATAAAAATCACCTTTTCTTTTTTCAGGAACAATTAAGCCAAGTTCTTGAGAAAACAGTGTCGGAGTTTGGAGGTCGAGTTGTTCAGAAGAGATCGAAGGATGGATACATCAAATTTAGCATCCTACCTCCTAAGCCAACTAATTGAAATCCCTAGCTCTGCTGCTTGCTATTGGATGCTACTTTGTTTATAGGTATGCTTTTTAACTTAGATATTTATATACATGTGTATATTCTTACTTAAAAAAGTACCCCACATTACTATTGTGGATTATGTACACTTGCTGTTCTGTTTGGTTGAATATATCGATGGGTCCTCGGAAAACTGAACTATCTATAGTCTCCGCGCGCCTCAAATTTGGAACATCTGCGCTCTCCGCCTCTCTCAAATTTGAAGCATCTCTTACCAGCGCTCCATTACAGATGCTTCAATTTTGGAAGAGGCGGAGAGCGCAGATGTTCCAAATTTGAGGCATGCGGAGACTATAGATATGTAGTTCAGTTTTCCGCGGAGCCATCGACAGGTATATAGTATTAAAGAAAATATATAGAAATAACAGCAAGGGCCTTACCACAGTAGAAGTTCTAAGGAGAGGTTGAGGTCTCACATGGAACAGAGTTATAGTTATAATGTTTATATAACAGAGCTTTTGTCATCATAATTGTAATATGACATTATATCAATCAAAGAAGAAAATTACTTGAACACATCACAGATTAGTGTTTAGTTTTGTGCTACCTAACTGTGCTCTTACTCTGCACAGAAGTATATGACTACATATGCCTCTGTGATGTGCTCAAGTAATTTTCTTCTTTGATTGATACAGTGGCGTAACTACCAGGGGGGAAGAGGGGGAAGTTCCCCCGGGCCCGTCGACTTCTAGGGGCCCGTTGATGCTTGGCGCAAAAAAAAAAAAATAAAATAAAATAAAAAAAAAAAATTAAAAAATTTTGGTAATATTAAATTTTATGTTGAAAAAGAGTATTTGAAAGTAAAAGTGGATCAATCAAATAATATGCATTTTGTGACAGAGGGTATTAATATTAACTACATTTTTTAACTGTCACCACCTTCTAATTAAATTTTCTATAAATGTCTTCTTCAAATATCATTTGTATTTGTTCTATTTATAGCAAAAATTAATTATTGACAAAAATTAAAATCATGTATGATAGGCCATTTTAACGATATATATTTTTTTTTCATGTTAGAGACACTTTTTAATTTTCATTATAAAAAATAGCTTAAAATTTCAGTGCCACGCCCCCTTTTTCAAAAATTTTCGTCTGCGGCGCCCCCCCCCCCCTCCTCCCCAGCACTTTCTCCCTTTCGGGGGGCCCGTGTCAGATTTTTTCCCCTGGCTAAATTTTCGAAGTTGCTACACTGGATTAATAATGTCATATTACGATGACAAAAACTCTCAGTTATATACACGTTATTACTATAAACTCTGTGCCATGTGAGACTTCGACCTCTCCATAGAACTTCTACTGTGATATATGGCCCTTTCTTTAATACTAATACTAACTGCGATGTTTTTTTTCTTAAAACTGATGTATTTAGGAACGATTTTAATTTAGGTGGAAGCTATATTTTTATATAAAAAATAAAAGCATGAAACAATGTCCCTTGGAAATAAAATGTTAATAATAATAATAAAATCTTTTGCATACTGGAATGAGTACATACAGTATATTTTCATGGTTCCGCTGTATTGCCCAATGTCCAATTAACCTTGAAAAAATAAATTTCATAGGATCGTCCCCAAATTTGGGATTTTTCCATTTCAGGTCATTTGCAGCAAAAAATAATTGTCAATGTCAAATGGACATCAGACGTTATAGCAGACCACTGACAATATATTATGTGTTTTATAATATTACAGTCTTTAAAAAAATCCATGGTATGCATATAGGTTTAAATGTATGTATATTGAATAATGTAATATACACTAGGCAATAAAAGTTAAATTAAAATTAAATTATATTTTTATTGGTATATAAAGCACATGTATAGCAAAGGAAAGTATATGCCAGAATAGCTAGGAAGTTTTGTGTAGCTCAATCTTTTGAGATACAGTAGGTCAAAGAGCAAAATTGTTGGTAAAGTGACGTTTAAGAATCATAAAAATACAGATATTATATATTTACTATTAAACAAATTATTATTATTTTTTTTTTATACCTAGCTACTATACAGAATTAAGAATATGAAAGAAAAAACAATAATGCAATAAATATTTAAGCATGACAAGAAGTAAGTTTAAATTTGTGAAATAAATAGGGATTTATTTATGAAAAGGCAAAATATATACACAATAAATATGCATGAAACCTTTGTTTTTATGTTTATTATTATTATTTTGTATTTTTAAAAATCTCAAGCAGAAAAGCAATAATAAGTTCTACAATAATTGTTCTTGATATGTATTAATGAACCTGAAAAATAACAATCTAAAGCAAGCTTTGAGTTACACGACACATTGAAAAAAATATATATATATATCGATGTTACACAGATGACGCGAACATCAATAAATCAATTAAGATTGTTGAGAAAGTATTCAAAGTTACATTTGGACAAAAATATTTTTGTATTCATTGTAACTTTCTGTAGTGTTAATTTTGTAATTTAAATAATAACATGATAAATTTGAAAGAAAAGGATAAGAGAAAACCAGCAACAGCTCTACCGTAGTGAAGTAAAAGCAAGCCGTAGTGCTAGTGTTCCATAGTTTGTGGAAAATCTTGCCAACACAGAGTTAATAATAATAATAATAACTATAACACATATTGAGTAACTTTTGGCAGTAAACGTCAAAGGGAAAAAATAATATTATATTTTTATGCCTTTATCACTCCTTACAGACTCTGGAAGAAATTATGAAGGAATGATACATAATTCATAGTTTCTCCAATATGTGTAAGTTTTATTATTATTTTATTGTTATTATTATCACTTTTCTGTGTGCTAGCAAGATTTTCACCAAAATATGAAACTCCTTTAACTTTGGCAAGGCCCTTGTTGGTTTTCTCCTATCCCTTTCTTTCAAATTTGTTATACCTAACTGCAATAGTTAATTTTCCTTCTATCAAATAAAAATATATACTCAATAAACTTTTAATTAAATGAAGACGTGAGGTCTTCCTCTGTCAATTAAAGTGTAATAATTTCTACGCCATCTACCAATATTATTAAATAAGTCAACTGAAGATAGTATTATTTTTAATGATTATAATTATACTCTTAGGTTACATAATAGGTATATGTAGGAGAGTCCGTGTCATGAGTTTAAAAAAGTACAAAATGTAAACAAAAAGGCACCAAAGACTTTACAGAATTAAAAAAAAAAAAAAAAAGCAAAAAAAAGTATTTCAGTCTTTATAGTTAGGATTAAAAAAAAACTCTCCTACAATTTATTTTGAACCTATAATAATAACCCTTTTTATCATTAAAAAAATTAATTACAAAATTAACAATAAAATTATTTCTATAATATTACACATAACATATTAAATAGTCGATCCCAATAAAGGTATCTGGTTTTCAATTTTAGTCTCATAATGCAGAGATCAGAAATGCATTTTTATTTTTTTTTGTGTAACAAAATAAATTGCAATAAAAGCACTATTTACCAATAAATTACAAAGTATAAATTTTATACAATTTAATTCTTAATTTGTATGTATAAGAATTGCCATGAGTCTAAAATGTTGATAATTCTCAATTGACTTATTTATTTAATCAGATATATAAGATTTTCCATTTGTTTGCATAAACACAATAATCACGATTTCACGTTCTTCTTATTCATCTCCCAAGTGTGTAGCCTTTTTAAAGGGTAACACATGATTCCTGATATAAGAATTAAGCTTCCTGATAAGTAAAAACTTGCGTCAAAACTTCCAGTTGCGTCTCGGAATGCACCTAAAAAAATTATAAAATAAAATAATATTAACAATAAAATATTAATGATAATAAATAAAACCTGTTTGATGTAAATTTTGTACCTGCTATTGGGGCTCCAATTACGGCAGCAATGCCTTGGAAAAGTAGCAATATACCAAATGCGTTAGTTAATTTCTCTAGTCCTAGAAAATCCACGAGTAAAATGGATCTGAGAGAAGCGAAACAAGCTGCAAAAAAAATAATAATAAACATAAGAGAATGAAAAAAAAAAAAAAAAAAAAAAAAAGAAAGAAAGAAAGAAAGAAAGAAAGAAAGAAAGAAAGAAAGAAAGAAAGAAAGAAAGAAAGAAAGAAAAGAAAAAGAAAGAAATCAAGTGAACAAAAAATTAAATAACTATGCATTTAGTTCGATAGAAATTACAAATTATACTATCTTGTATACTGTATAATATTTATAATATAGTGAATGTGCAAGCAACACAAAATCCTTATTCTTGCCAAATATATGTTTTTAAAAAAACGACCTCTATCTTAGTCTTATCTATATAATTTAGTTTTGACATGACAACTGTTGGGGAAGTTATATATATGAGTGTGCAAATTTGATCTTTTCAACTAGTCTCTTGTCCTCGTAATCGCGGGAAGAGATAATATCATAAGGTTCTGAGCAATGATGTTATGGCAACAGCGGGTAACAGCCATAAATAAAACTATTTTTAGACATCTCCTTTAATTGTGCTTTTCTGAAATATATCACTAATACTTCTGGAAACCGGGGGGGGGGGGGGGGGGGGGGGGAAGCATAATATGCCTCTTAATGATTTTATTTTCGTTATATGCATGACTTCATAGAATCGAGAGCTAGTATTTTAATTTATAAACTAAATTTCATACTTACCAATTGCAAGTCCAAATGTACACGAGTAGAAAAATTGAAAAGACGTGTCATAAGAAACTCCAGAAAATATCGTTGCGATTCCACCTATTAAAAATAAACAGTACGCAAGTTAAACATACAAACGTGTAGATATTTTACAATAAATAATATTACAAAATACGTACCAATAGTCAAAGCTACATTGTTAACAACAAGTGCGTCGATTTTCGGCATACTGGATATGAGTCCGCAGAGTACACGACCCACTGTATTGGTAATACCGATGCATGAAATAAGGTGAACTGATGTTTCCTCAGGCATTGCTCCTTCCGTCTCTGCACGAGCTAAAATTTACATTAAAAGCAACTTTTAGTGATAACTTGTAAATCATTGCGGATTTTGCTAGAAAATTTAACTGTAAGAAATTTATGTATAAACCTACATTTAAGGAACATGATTGGGACAAAGAATCCCATCATCGTTAGAGATCCGGAGACACATATAAGAATAAACGTGGGGCTGGTGAGTAGGGAAAGATCAAGCATGGTGCTCATGGCGTTGCGTATCGGCCGACAAAATTGTTCCTCGCCGGGAACTTCACTTGCTTCCTCCATGTCTCCGCTTGTAGGAAGACGAGTTACTGACGCGTGATACGCAAGTGAAGACTATAATAGACAAAATACATAATAAAACAAATTTCTAAAAACTTGCACATTCTCTCTTTCTCTCGCTCTAGTCTCTAGTAAAGAATTGGGTCGTATCCTAACACTATATGCATCCCGCGTTACAGCAATGCTCAAATGGTTGCCTATATGTTCAGGCACTTATAAAATTTGCAATTTAGTGGTAATAATAATAATAATGCAAAATAAAAGGAATTTAATTAAAAAGTATTGTTTAATTAATTTATTAGGGTGTGCAAATGTTATTGATTTACCTGTGAGGTGTACTGCGGCAATCTCTGCAAACTTCCAGTTAAAAAGATATCTTCTCGCTGCATAGGCCTGGCCTCTGGTCTCTTAACGTTACTCTTGGTGCTGCATTCGGATGCCGTTCGCACTCGCGATGGCCTTCTACTGCCCATTGCACGCATCTGGCCGGAATTGTAACGTACCAAACACTCCTATGAAAAAAAATTTTTAATAAATAAATAAATAAAAATAGTAATACTAAATAAATACATTAAAAAATATATATATATTATTGAATTTTTTTTTATATACAGAAAATGTTTTACATACTTTGTGATCAGCATGACCGTTGGCTCCCTCTTCTTGAACTGGATTTAAGTCTGGCACTGCTAGGTATCCTGCAATAGCAATTTTAATTGTTTTTAATAAATGGTAATTACAAATAAAATCCTGTGTCTATTCAAATTGAAATTTTAAACCGTATAAAAATTACCATCAGTATTAATATCAAGATTCGATCCAGCAGAACCATTCCTGATTGCGTCCTGCGGGCATGATTGCTGAGAATACGTTGATAATCGCTTTTCTTTTACTGATAATCTGTAAAAATATTCCAAATATAAGTACTACATAAATACTACACTACAATATTACATTTAAGTAATATTATACTTATTATACCGTGTTATTGTTATTATAATAAGTACTTTACCTCATATTATTTTCTTGTATACTTGCAAATGACGCGGCTTTCTTTATTTCATGTCCTCCATTTTTCTGTTTTGACAGTAACGGCAATTGGTTGGCATTCATTTCTTTTTTCTCTTCTTCTTCATCTTCTTCTTCCACTAATGTGGGTTCCAGTGGTCGAAATAATAAGCCCATCAACACGCAAAATAAAATAATACCTGTAATTAAAATATTTTTAATTTATAACAAACATGGCTACAGTATGAATAATTTTTTTAATAACATTGACAAAAAAATTAAAATAAGTTATTGTACACCACCAGTTAACAAATGTGTAATTTTGGCTTCATGATCGGACGACTCTATTTACGACTCTATTTTACTCGTAAAAGAAAAAAAAAAAAAAAAAAAAAAAAAAGCTAATTAAAATAACTCACCGGCCTGAACAAGTAAAGCTCCGCGCCATGTGTATTTCTTTACAAGGTAATTGTTCAAGGGTGCCATGAGGAAAGTTCCAATTCCCGAGCCGCAAACTGCAATCCCCGTTGCGAGAGCACGCCATCGTTCAAAGTAGAAACCAACAGCGATAACAGCGGGCACATAAATCAATCCAAAACCAATGCCTGCATAAAACAAAAAGATAGAGACAGACTATTAATTATGCCAGCGTTATATATTAATTTGGAGAATAATTATAATTCATTAAAATTATATATATGTGACATTGAAATCAATATTATTAGAAAGTAATTATGAAAGGAAGACAATATGACAACTTGACACAAATCAAGTGAAGTCAACAAGCACGTCCATTTGATAGCCATTACAAGCAATTTATATTAATTATTTTTGAACATTGATATTGATTTATTTTCTAAAGCTGAAAAATAAAATAACGTTAACTTTCAATTTTTTTTCTTACCTCCTAATACTCCATACGATATATATAAGAACTCAATACTTGTTGCAAAATATGAGATTCCAAAGCAAGCAGCTGCTATTAAGGAACCTAAAATTGCTACTAATCGAAATCCAAATTTATTGGCCAGGGCACTTACAAACGGACCTATAACAAAAATGTATCCAATTTTAAATTTAAGACATTTTGATTAAAGAATTCAATCATATATATCACATTAATTCATAAATATATCAAATTTAAACTATATGGAGGCCTTTTATTATAAAGGCTTATTTTAATAAATCAATGGTATAGATAAACTTACTCTATGCTCTGGACATTATAATACCATTATTATTATTATTTATAGTTATATTTCATTTGCAACATGATTACATTTTCATCGTTGAGATTATTCATAGCAAAACATATTCCTAATATTATAAATATCAATATAATATTGTTTTACCTGCGATGAGATAAAATCCTGAGAGTAGAGATCCAACCAAAGCAGTACGGCTTTCGGACTCATCAAATGAATCTTTGATGTCATCTTTGAAAGTTCCAAATGTGAAAATGATTCCATCCACGACAATATTGCAAAAAAATGAAGCTGCAACAATTACCCAGCCCCAGCCCCCATCCGGTGGTATTGAAACATATTTGGTGACCATATTGCTGCTGTAAAAAATATATCATATCAAAATGTAATGATTTTTAGATATGACACAATGGAGCGTAAAATCCTCAAAAATGTGAATATAATTAGCAATCAATTAAAAAAGGTTTCAGATTTGCATTTATACAAATTGTTGTCTGTATATATTAGTAATTACGGATAAAATATAGTAATTAAAATAGATTAATTATATGGTACATTGCAGGTATTTGTTTTGTTAATTTTGTATCACGATTGGACCCACTACCACTATATACCCCTCCCTTTATCACATATATAATATAAATTTCTGATATGAAAGAAGCTATTATTTTGAGCTATAGTATAAAGGATTTTATAATTATTATTAATATAGATAAAATCGTCTTAACAATAAAGCGCCGATAAATTTCTTTGGTGGAAGTTATTATAGCGTTTACCTGTTGCGCTTTATGAAACCGGCTAATGTTCGATGAAACTGGAAACTATTTCGCTTTCATTATCATCACGCTATTTTCCATTTTTATACAAATACAATCCGGAAGCTGGTTGGTATCTTTGAATGTGTATTATTTAATGTCTATAAGTTCCTTTATCTATTGATAAGACATATTTTGTTATTATTTATTTACCGAGATGTTAGTTTAAAGTTCGACGCGACACACATATCAAGTACTGTATACGCGTCTAGCATTTGAGTTTATATATATTGCGGGACGGGAGCAAATCAAACTTCTAAATAACAAATATAATTATAGACAACCTGATTTCTTTTAGACTAAATTATATTGTTCTTCCTGAGAATGGTTAAATACTATTAAAAATAATGTGTCTGATGTTTTTTTTTTAATTAAATAATTAATTTATTATTATTTTTTTTAATTCTCTTTTAGGACATGAATTTTAATATAGCACAAATGATGCCCATCAGATTAAAATTAATGTTGTCAGGGTATACCTATCATATTGCACGTATTTTTCTTATCTCATACATGTGTGTGTATTTGGGGTTGTCTGGAACACGGGGCGGTCTGAGGTACTTTTTTTTTTCTCTCTCTCTCTTTTTTTTTTTTTTTTTGCTTGTATATGCTTGCTTGTATATTTAACTCAGAATACCAAATATACACTACTATACAGAAGACTTGAGTGACCAAATATATAAATTGTATATTCAATAAATAAATAAATATTAAGAATTCTTAAAATATTATGTAACCGATATATATATTCAGGGGCGGATCCAGGGGGGGGGGGGGGGGGCTAAGGGGGCTGAAGCCCCCCCCCCCCGAAATTTGTGCCGAGATATAAATTTTATACGCACTAAAAAAAGTTAAAAAATAAAGAAAAAAAATTAAACTATTTTTAAGGTACTACTTTAGGGTAGGAGTGAAAATTTTTTATTATGACTTTGAATTAAGTTAAGGCTGGTGTACCCAAAAATGAAATCAAAAAAATTCAATCTTAAAAACTCGCGTCGCAACAGAGCGTCAAAGTATCGCAAATGCCCCGCCCCCTAATGCTAATGAATCTATATTTGGACCCTAATTTTGAACAACTTCAAAATTTTTTCAGCGGTTAAAAAAAATAGTAGCTTGTTCTTTGTGTTGATTTTTAATGAAAAATGATTTTTCAGATTTTTCTAGAACGAATCTGCCGAGAAAAAAATTATCGCAAATTGACCCATGTTAATGTGAATATGCAATCTTCATTAATTTTTTTCTCTATAAATGTCTCGTAAAAATCGTTTAAAAAGTCAAATTCATTAAAACTTGATCTATAGAACACACTAGTATTTTTTGTTTAGAAGTTGGTCAAGAAAAATTTTGCACACGGGGAGCTTGAAGTTTTATATGTTTTGCGTGTTAAAGGGGACGTATCCCAACGACTTTTAATGCTAATTTGCGGAAGATTTGATTTGAGCCGAAACTTTTTGGAGTATAGAGAATTGTTCCTTGGTTCATTATGAACCTAAAAAGTGATATTAAATTAAATTTTACGACAACATTGCTACCCTAAAGTAGTACCTTAAGAAACATATATATTTTTAATTCAGATTGCTTCATTTTTAAGTCTAAATTTAAAAATTTTCTTTTCCATAGTCCGAGATTATCTTCTATATCATTAATCCAGAAATCATAACTTTTTATTAAATTTTCGTACGAGTGCAGTGATCATGCGCATTTATTTTTTAAACTATATACATATACTGTAAGTACATATCATATGAATAATATGATCATTGATCACTGAAAAACAGTCAATATTTTTTTTTGAAGACCTAGCAAAAACGTGGGTAATTTTTGGCCAAGACTCCATAAACTCTTATATGGTTCAATTTATGTACTATTGCGGAACTGCTATTTTATACTATCAAAAATACCACTCAAATTTCGTACCAAAGAGTCTTACCCCTCCCTTATAAGTTCATATTTTGTTAAATAATTCTATTGTACCTATATACAATGTTTAATTTCATCGTGACTTTTTTATTCATAACAGTTTACTATCGAAAATCGAGAAAGCGGCCGGAAAAAATTGACTTTTGTTTTTAATAATTTTTACACTACGCATCAAAGCAAATGAAAAAGTTTACTTTGAAACAAAAATAATATTTTTATTTTTTTATTTTACGTAGGCATTATATTTAAATGTTTTGAATCTCAGGTTAAAAAAATAATGTAAATCGACTTTAAGATTTTGACAAAATAAATTGCACTTAAATTTTTACTATAAAAAAATGCTTACTTTTTGAGAGGAATTAACTCGAGTTAATAACTAATATGTCTAACATAATAAAATATGTTACAACACTGAAATACATCAATCATATCATATCATAACCATTCTTCAACCAAATTTAAAATTTTCGCTGCCTTCCCGAGAGATTAGCTTAGGTATATAATTTTTTTTAATACATAAATTTTTGACGAATTTATAATATATAGAATATAATTTGTTTCTTTTTTATTATAATACCCCACATGTAATATTTTTTTCGTTGTTTTTTTTATTTTAGTGTAAAAAAATTCATTTGTTGAGTGTAATCATTTCAAGAAAGTAACTAAAATTAATTACTTTAATAAATAAAAAAATACGTAACCCTGTCCTCTACTACAGATATTTTATCGAGCAGTTAAGTCCTAATTTTTATTTAAAAATTCAACATTTTGGTTAAAAAAATTCAAAATTTGCTTTTCAGAATTTCCATAGTAAGTTTTGCCAAGTATACTAATTTTGCGTTTTTTTTTAAAAGGGGCGTGGCCCGAAAAAATTTTCGTCTGCGGCGCTATTTATCCCCCCCCCCCCGGGTTGAAGTAGCTTCACTATCTGTCTTCAGCCCCCTCCGAAAATAATTCCTGGATCCGCCCCTGTATATATTGTATGGTATAATAAAATACTTATCGCATTTAATTAATTTTTCAAATAAGATTTCTGAAATAAAAACTTTCCGAACGTGTATTTTTTATATGTTGCGTACTGGTTTATAGTAATTAATAATAATAACAATAATAATAAAAGTGATGGAAAACATAAGACCATCATACCTCGCACGGGTCAAGAGTTTATAATATAATGCCACTTCGCACGGGCATTTAGCGACATGTTAGACTTGAGCACGAGTTTAATTATATGCGTAAATAATATGTTCTTTTTCTTTATTTTTTTTTTCAGCTCGAAAAAAATCGATTGAATTAATTATAAATTACGCCGTTAAATAATGAAAATGTATCCCTTATCTTATGACTGTACAGCGGGAAACGTATGCAGACTAAAAAAAGAAAGCATATAATAATAATAAACACTGCACATTATTTCCAAAATTATTAAAACCTTAATTTTTTTAAATGTAGCCCGAATGTTATTTTTTTGAGGGATTATTAAAAAAATTTAAAATTCTTTAAAAACATTAAATTGCTTTATTTAAGTAGTTATTTATTTCATGCATTAATTTGTCGCCGCCCGACTGCCCTATACGCCTATACCCTATATATATATATATATATATATATATATATATATATATATATATATATATATATATATATATATATATATATATATATATATATATATATGTGTGTGTATGTATATATATATGTATAGGCTATAATAAAATTGATTATTATAAAGGTTAGATACACATGATAGAGATAATGTGAGCCACGCGCCTGTTGCGGAAAGCTTTACTAAAGTTGTAATTGAGTGTACGTCTATACGTATACGTATCGTGCAGAAAACACTACTCATCAACACAACATGATTAAGTGAAGATGATCTCATATAGCTCATAACTATTTCATTAACCTCTCTTCTCTTTTGATTTGCATTAATAGAAGTCATACACTTACAAATTTAAGAAATAAGCTCATACTCACTGCGCGTTGCTAGAAAATATAATTAAGAAATAACATTATTGTTCTATTCACAATAATATATTATAATGATAAAGGACAAAACTCAATTGGACTTGCGACAAGCAAACAAATTAATCAAAACTTGCGGTATGATTGAACGTTTTTCTTGTTGTAAACAACGTTGAACTGCATAATATAGCACTTTGTAATGTCACTTCTCCCTCTCTCTCTCTCTCTCTCTCTCTCTCTCTCTCTCTCTCTCTGTTGCTAATGTATAATGTAGAATGTGTTTACAATAAAAAAATTGGAACATGTATTAATAAAAATTATGAACTTTGTACTGCATAATAAATGATGTGATGTATGTATTTAGTACGCCAGCTTTTTTCTTCTTTTTCTTTTTTTCGGCGGAGGAGCTATAGCTCCATCAGAGAACGTGTTGACATTTTGCGTCTTGTACTCTTGTACTTGTGCTTTTTTTATATCATAATTTTTTTTTACTTAGAAGTGAAGAAATTTCAAAGAGAAGCCGCTATCATTGTTTTTTTTCTTCAAACTTTATAGTCTAATCAAATATCAATTTTATTAATAATTATGAGACAATTAAGTTTATTTTATACCTGAAGAAATAAACAATAAACCTAATTTAATAAACCTCGTTTATTAATATAGAGTATATTATGAAATTCAACAAAATTGAGAGATAATAATGTGTACGTGTAAAGCCTTTTAGATAACCAATTATTAAAAAGTAATATATAAATATGATACATAAAAAATAACTTTTTGATGTTCTTATAATATTTTGTAATAATTGTCGTAGCTGTGTAAACTATCTCTTTATATTTTAATCTCTTAGGTATAACATTTAACGCCATAAAAAAGCTATAAAAATAAATATCAATAACATCCTATCTCATAAATTCTAAGAACTTTCAATTCCCAATAAATTCCTGTTTTTAGAACCGTTTTTAATTTTGAGGATATACCGTTTGCCAAGTAAGGAGAGTAAAAAATATATATTTGTATAAATAATGCCTGACCTATGACAATACCGAAAAACTTCTGCCTTTATTGTTCGCATAACAAAAGGTATAGGGTAATTTTAGTGAAAGTGGGAGAGGAATGCCGTTTTCTAAGGGGGTGATTGCTGTCTGGCAGGTATAAGAAAGAGAGGGATGGGTGTGGAGTTTTTTTCCCTTCTTCTTTCTTTTGTAGTAGTGGCGGCATGCGTCTTATTCTTTCATTTATACCCCCCGCCTTTTCTTTGTAAACGGTGTGAAGTTCATTCATATTATAAAGCTAAATTTTAGAGTGTGTTGATGAAGTGCCACAATGTGAGTATCATAGTATAGCACGAGCGTAATTAATAATACTATAAAAATCACATAAATTCAATGAACATAATAAATAATTTATATAAAAATTAAATATGACCTGGTAGTGTGATAATTTTTAAATAATAATGAAATATGATTGATCATTTTCTAATAAAAGTTGATTTAGTATTTTAAAATGTTTATACACATAAATCTTCAAAAATACAAAAGAGAATAATATATTGGCATTTTTGTGGCTCTTTGTCAAAATTTCGTTTTCTTCTATTTTCAAAAATTTTTTTGTGTGTTTTTATGTAAAATTTTACAAAGTAATACAAAAGAATATATTCTTTTTCTTTTTGAAATAGGGAAGAAATATAATGATAACTCTAAGTTCTGACCTTACTTGTGCAACGATACACCACAAACATCAACATACAGTATATCCTATACTTGCGCATACATATTACTGTATACATGTATCTTGCGCTCATTAATTATTTTCAATCATATTTATAAACAGATTTCAATATATACGTTAAACACACATATAACTGTATTGTCAAAGATATGAAGAAATCAGAATCTCAAGTAAACAGACAGCATTTTCTTATAATATAAAATAAAGGTCAACTGTACTGCAATACGCGCGAAAGTTGTTGTTATGTACAATATTGCGCACTCGTGATCGTTTGTGCGTGAGAATCATGCAAAACTTTTGTTTTTGTCGTTAATTCTTTATGTATGATTATGTGAAATAAAAACAAGTTAAAAGATAAGAGCGAAGGAGCGAAGAAAGAGAAAGAGAGAGAGAGAGCTTTTAATTTTCCAGTTTCATATTTATGTATAATTTTGAAAAAATGTAACTTATATTATTTAAAATACGAAAATTCAAATTAATTAATTTTATTAATTAAATTGAGGAAGAGGACAAAATATAAACGTGTCGAAATAATATTACACATGATGTATAAATCACAAAATTAACTGTTTATAATACTATGTGTATATTTATGATACATATTCTGATTTCTGAAAGACCTGCGATAATTGTAATCTAAATGAATGAATTTCGCATAAATTTGTTTACATTTTATATATATATGTATATATATATATATATATATATATATATATATATATATATATATATATATATATATATATATATATATATATATATATATATATATTAAAAAGTTACATAATGTATCATAATATACTTATACATAATATGTATATGTATCAACATATAATGTTGATACATATTATTTTAAAAATAATTATTATTGAGTGTTGATCTAAATTAATTCTTTGGAGAACATTTTCCAAGCAGGAACATATTTTAATATATTTTCAATGCAATTCATAAGTAATTGTAAAACAAATATGAAAAAAATAATGTTAAGTCACAAAGTCATCTTTACTGCCAAAAATTCATAGGAAACTGCAAAAAAAAAAAAAAAAAAAAAAAAAAAAAAAAAAAAAAAATTAATATGCCAAAAATTGTAAGAGGTCACATTTGAGAATTAATTTTGTGCTTAATACGGCAAGAATATGTTATAATTAGTTATGATTTGAAAAATGGAGCTGCTTGTGTGGTTATCACGAGGTCAGTTTTGTTTGATACCCTCTTCATGATCTCTATATTAACTGCCGCGTGATTATATACTTTCTTGTGCGCTTGGTAACTCGAATATGTAATTCAATTTCACACATATATATATATATATATATATATATATATATAGTATAAAAAAAATATATTGATAAGCATGCTGATCATTTTGTACTTTCTATACAAATTGTATATTGAATAATGGAAACACTATAATACTTTTGCACCGATCGTTTTATGAAACCCGCATTGATCACTGAACGCATGTATCACAAAAGATTACCATTTAATTGTTAGGTTAGGTTATAGGCTCAATTGACGAATATTTTTAATCATAATATCACAATTTACATACAAATTAATAGAGAACAAGATCTTTTTATAATTAAAAGATATTTCAAAAAATTCATGAGTTTCTTTTTTTAATGCCTAAAAATTTTCAAATAGGAAATTAACTGTTCGTGAATAAAGATACTTATTTTTATTTCAAAATCAAATATTTACATACCTTTTGTTTTTTGTATTAGATACGTAGACACCAGCTTCAATTGCGTTATTGATCTCTAGCTACTTTGTTGCAGTTTCTTAATCCAACAAAAATTGAGAACTTTGGCACGCTGCAAACTTGAAAGTACCTATGCGAGGACCCGCTCAGCAGTAAACTGGAGGGATCGGGGATGGAAAATTCCTATCGTCTTTACCACGCGGAGCCTGCGGAGGGCAGAAAAGCCCGCCCTCCACAACCGTTGATCGATTTTAAAACCGTAAGATGGCAGCATCGCAAAGACACCAATATAGTGCAGGTCAGTTACATGATAATGAATTGAGATAAAACATATTTTATTAATTGTGTAGACAATAGATTATAATGGTAGTAAAATTAACGCAAATGATACTTAACCAGCTGTAAGTAGGTATTAGTATATTTTTATATACACGTCCTATACGATCTATATATTTTATTATAAATATAGGGTCTATGCATTCATGTTAAAGTCGACGCCATGTTGGATAACTCAATAACATGGGTGACATAGGAAAAAAATCATTTTGCCAGTTTAAAAACACTATGCAATATTTTTCAGAGCATTGATGTTGTAAATATGTTGAATTAGTATCTTAAGTATGTGAGAAAATTAGCGATAACAAAAAATTAAACGATTTCCCAAAGAAAATTGGCTTAAACGAAGTTTGTCCTATGCTGAGCAATGTTATGCACTACTCCAGTATGGCCTCCAAGCGCAATAAATATGACGTCATCCGCATACACCCTATACACTATAATGCATCTTTCCAAGCAATTGATTCACAATTTTTTCATATCAAATATTAATGTTAAGTTTCCAATGTTATTGGAATGAGAAAAATACGCACGCGGCTATTTTATTAACAATTGATTTTTTTTTAATCTGGATTGCGAGTGTACACTTGTACATAATAATTAATTGAAAATAAAAATAAAAATTAACGAGCCCGCGGTGTTTTGTAAACATATATATGACGAGAAAAGCTAAATTTTTTAAATAAAATATATAGTGCATTATTTATAGCAATTCTTGATCTTAAATTTAAAAAATACCTTATATAAACTAATAACGAAGTTTTTAATGTTTATTTTTCAAAAATATGTTACATATTGGGGGGGGGGGGGGAGATAGTACACGTATTTTTAAATATATGTACAGTATACAACATGATAATTTAATATAAAATCCTAAAATCTGTAAAATTTAATTGGTGGTTAATTGAATCAAATAAGAGGAACTTATTATCCTCATATATTAAATAATTATTATCCAAATTATACCACCTATATATTATTATAATCTGAATATGTATATAATTGTCATAATAATACCGACAAATTTATAACGCTGACATATATATTCGAGGAGCATTCATTTTCATCACCGCGTATATACATAGTGTACATACGTCGTTTGACACGAGCATACTTAATATGGATATATGGAGACATCATGAATGTAACCTTGTGTTGATTAGTGGTGAAAATAAGTAGTAATTTTATATATATTATATATATTATATATATATATATATATATATATATATATATAACATAACGTTTCATAACGTTAAAAACACTTGTTAACAATTTATAATCAAATTAGCTTATATGTTATATGTGTAGCAGATTATGGATGAGGAATGTAAACGCTTTAAATTACTAAACTACATAAAAAGCAGACAAAAATAATTATATTAATTATTAAAAATTCATATTACTTCATTTGCATAATACGTTAAGGTAAAAAAATAAAATATTAAATTAAAATGCAAGGTTATGAAATTTATTTTTCAAGTCACATAGTATATTTTTTTTATTAATTTTTTTTATTAATTTTTTTTATTAATTTTTATAAAAATTCATACATGGCAGACTAGTCAATAATATTTATAATAATAATAAATCTAATACCTAAAAAATTACAAGTTCCTCCTATATGTATAATTATTAATATACAATTGAATGTGGTACCCAAATTAAAGGTAAAACATTCACAATATAATTACTCCAATACATAAAATAAAGTTAATGAATTTATGTAAATTTAATTTAACATGATGAAGCAATGGTGGAAATGCAAAACTCGTCTTTTTTCCCCTTTATAAAACAAAAACTATACCATAATTTATAATTTCTTATATGATGAGTTGTTTTTAATTTTTCCATTACAAAATATCAACCAGATTTTATTTTCTGTTACTTTGGCACAGTTTTCATTATCATTTATTAACCGGTGTTTAAAGGCCCGCGCCACCGTCTTATTTTATTTTATTTAATATTAAATTAATTTTTCAAAAATAAGCCTCTATGATTAGCTGAGAGTTGACTCTCAGCCAATCACAGCGGCTTGTTTTTTTAAAATAATTTAATATTAAATAAAATAAGACGGCGGCGCTGGCCTTAACATTTTGAACGCCAAATTTCATTACACAAAACTCACACATTATATAATTAGACCGTTATGAGCATTATCATCAGATTTTGAACATAAAAAACATTGCTATATTTACAATCACTTATTGACCGAGTTTTCATTTTACGATATGGAATGTGCAAACAAAAGATAACGAGGAGAGAAATTTTGCAAACGCATGCAATGGTTTGTTTTAACTCTTTACAAATTTCCTCGATTTAATATATAATAAAAGCCAACAGAAATTTAACTTTGCAATAAAAAAAAACTAAAAAAAAAAAAAAAAAAAAAGTATCGATTACGAATAATTTGAGATATAGAGTTTAATTAAATACAAGTTACAAAATTTAATGTTCTTAATCTAAATAAATTTTTATCAGACTGTTCAGTGCTTTTAAAATCAGTAAACACTATTTTGTATTCGCGCGATTTAAATATCTCAATGAAATATTTTACTTATATAAAAATAATAATTAGTGAATAATGATGAGATGATGACACATTTATAAAACTAAACAAGAACCCTATATTTTCTCATAAATAAATTAAAGTTTTGCCGATTTATTCGGCTTGGCAAGGTGACGGCTACAACTATTCACTGCATAATACAACACTGATTTTATCACTGTTGCGGTTGCTGCCAATTTTGCAAGTAACCTGAAAGTTGACGTGTCGACTCTCGAACTACTGCTGATACAGTTCTCGCGGCACCCTACAGGGTTTAAATAATAAAAAAAAAATAACAAGTTAGTATTGATTATTAAAATTGATTAATTGATTTAGTCTGACTAAAATATTACCTGTAAAACGCGACCCATGAGACTAGCAACGGTCTTGGTCACGTTGATGGCAACTGTCACCAATTGGGAAGGCTGCTGATTTGACTGCAAATAATATCGTAAGGTTTAAAACTCAAAATATTTTCACTTTTTTTTTATTGCTGAATAGTTACAACAAAAATATTCACATGGTAACATACCTCAGGTTCCGTGTCATAGTATGGTTCCTCCGTGGTTGTAGTTCTTTGTGTGACTGGCTTTCGGCTTGGATTCCTCTGTCTGCCTCTTGTACGTGTGGTCTAATCAAACGATGAAAAAATATTTGTTTTTAGTTTTTTTAATTGAGGGATTATTTATTTATTATTAATTTCTTTAAATTTAAAACAAAACAAGTTTGTTGATATTTTACTTACTGTGGTGGCTGGCTCCAATATCACGTCTTCTTGAGGCTCATACTTTGCGGGTGCAGGTGCTGGTGCCTGAGGTACTGAACTTGCGCCACCTATAGCTCGCAGAATGTGCAGCAAACTAGAACCACTGCCCTGGAAACCAGCACCTCCTCCACCTCCACCACTAGGCTCAGGGTCATCGTAGAATGGAGGTGGCGTTGTCGTTGTAGTAGAGGTGATACGTGGACGTCGTGTTGTGGACCTCACTGGAGGAGGATCATCACGTATGTTGTCGCCAGCAGCAATCAGCGTCTGCAATTATAAAAAAAATTAATTTATTATAATACAGCTGGGAGATTTCAATGCATGCAAATCTTTGCATCGTTAGAGATTAGATATAAAAACTTACGGCAAGATCAAGTCCTCCTCCGAAGTTTACTGATGGAGCTGGAGCAGCAGCAGCACCAGAGGGTCGCCTCTTGCTAAGAATCTCTAGCAGAAGTAAATCTTGAGCTGTAAGTCCGCCCAACTCACCAGACAATGGTTTTGGTGTTGTCGTTGATTTCTAGTTAGAAAAATATTTCATACTGTTATTACAATCTGTATAATTTTATTGTTATTTAATATTATAATTTATAACTTAAAATGTAATAATTATTATATATTTTAATATTACTTTACCAGATCGTGGAGAGCAAAACATGGAAAACTTTAAATGCTATATATATATATATATATATATATATATATATATATATATATATATATATATATATATATATATATATATATAAACTTTTTTTTTAATTCTAAAATAATTTAAAATATAAAAGCCAAGATATGAAAACAATTTTTAATATTGATTATTTCCTATATGCTTATATCACAAAAAACATTAAGAATGAATTGCGATAAATATGCCTCTTAGATCAGATCAATATTAATTTTTGTAACTTACTGGAGCTTGAGTGGTGGTTGTGGTGCTAGAGAACGTGTTCTTGGGTACTACCCACACAGCCATCTTATTACCATCACCATTATTGTTGTTCGATTGTTTATTAGGTTGACGAACGTTGTTTGATGACTGAAAAGTAGTAAAATATGTAATTATCAAACCGTTTTAGTATATTTCAGTATTATATTATCGTACTTTTACTTATATAATATAATATTTCATGAATAATAGTTTAAATCTTTACCTCATTATTGTCGGAAATGATAGTAACTGAGTCAGTTGGCACCTTTCTTCCACGACTAGGTGCCTATGAAACACAAACATGATAGTATCAGGCTTATATATCATACATATGGAGGTTCATATAAAGTTAATATTATTTTCTAACTTACTGGAGTTGTTGTAGTAGTGGTTGAGGTTCTGGTGCTTCTGGGTGGTGGAGTTGAATTGGGGCCTCGACTGCGTACCTTTAATAGAAGACGTTACATTATTAATATTTTAAGATTTGAGAGAGCTCAATTTTGCGTAAACTTACGATAGATTTATATGCTAGATTAGCAAGACTTAGTCCTTCAAATTCAGTAGTGGTACTCTGAACTACAGGAGTTTGTGGTGTAACGGTATAAACACCCGTGTCACTAACCGTCTGTAACAATATTATAAATGTATAGATATTGTATGATTACAAAAATATCTATCTATTTTATTTACCTTATCTTTAGTGGCTTGTACCAAGTTTTCAAGGATGTTCAATGTTTTGGATGGTTCTGATTCGGTCTGAGAGAAAAATTAATTTTTGTAAAGTTTTTCAAAAGAAAAAAATTAATATAAAATTTTAATACAAGTATTAAATAATTTACCTGAGTTTTAGTTGAAGTACTTTCTGATTGAATACTTGTAGAAGCTGCAGCTGTGACTGGCTTCCAACGGAATTGTGTTGTGCTTGGTACCGGAGTTTCCGTAGTAGTTGGTAACTGTGTGAATATGACACCATCATTTGTATACAAACTTTATTTCAATCATAAACATTAAAGCGACACATATAAAGCAAAAAGCAGTTTGCGCAGGTAGGGAGAATCTTACCGTAGGTGTAGTAGTACGAGTTGTACTTGGCACTGTATCTGTGGTAAGTACCCTGAAGTTGCTGTTCCCTCTGCTTGCACCCTTGCGGCTCTGATATATATAAGCGACGCAAGCAATTACAAAAGCACACCAACATTAATATAAAAAAAATTGCATTCATTTGAAATATATAGCATAAGTTATCTATTATACTGATGAAAAAGAAAGTAAAGATAAGAAAATTCAGAATTTAGAAACACAAAAAAGTTGACACAAAATTCCAAAGTCAGAATATAGATATAGATTATAGAGACAGTATAAAATAGTATAAGAATATTAACTACGAGTTATATTTCATACCGATTTGTTAGGGTTAGGTGGAATCTTGTAGATATACGTTGATCTTTCTGTTGTGGTTACATTCGTTGTTGGTTCAGTCTGAAATGGTTTTAGTATGTTAAACTTTTAATTGTCATTGTTATCTTTATTATAATTTGGCTTGTTCATCGAATTACGCAAATGCCTTTTTACTTGAAGCACAGCATTTTAAATTTATTTAGTAATTTATTAAATTATTTATAACTAAGATTATGATATGTTATTATATTATATATATAGGTTTTCTTACAGCAAGAATTTTTTTAACAGTGAATTTTACGTATATAAAAAATGGTAATCTCATTATTAGATATTTAAAATGTTAACTGCAAATTAAAGATTAATTTACTTATGTTATTCTTGAATTTTTTATTATTGCTCTTACTTCCTGATTATTATTATTTTTTAATTCCACAAGCAGCTCAGTTATTTATAATTCGATTACAAAATACATACGACTTACCGAGAGACTTACACTGGAGCTGAGAGCTGTGAGCGGTTCCTCAGTTTTAATTTCAACAAGACTCAAACTAATGAGCGGAGTCGAGCTGACAACTAAAGAAGTTGATCTTGGACTCGGGCTTGGACTTGTAAAGATCACAGATTCTGATGGACTCTAAAATCATAATTTATTTAAAACAAAGAAATCTTTAGTTACCAGAATAATCAATATATTATAATTTTTCAAACATGCAAAATGTACTATATAATTATGTGCAATTTATTTACATGATATGGGGAAACATTTTTTTACAAAAACATTAAGTATTTTATATCACGTCATGCACATATAATAATATTTTAATAAATTTAATATACAATTTTTGTGAAGTATATTTACAAAAAATAGTATAACAAGAGATTTTACCATACAACAATGAACTGAATTAATATTACATGATTTTTTTCCTATATCAGCGCACATGCATTAAATTTTGAAAACGCCTGAAAGTATATGCAACCCGGGTGGTAGATGTGTACAACTGGTTGCGTTACTTCAGGATATCTGGTCTATGGCTAATTATTGCGCTACTAAAAGCAAGCAAATGCAGCATACCGTGAACTTCAGGCCACGAGCAGCAGGATCCCGAGCAGGAGGGGGCGCGGCCAAGGAGATTTTGGGGATTTCATTATCCTTAATTATAACTTCTGTTTTGTCAGGCACAGAGCGGTTTGTGTGTGAATTAAGATTTGAGGAGTGCTTGGGAGGCTGAGTTGTTGTGGTAGTAGTGGAAGAAGTGGTAGTAGCTTTAGTAGTTGTGGTAGTGGGCTTGGGGGTGGTAAGTCTGACTGTAGTGCTAGTGATTCGTGTAGTTGGTTGCACTGTAGTGGAGGGTTTGGAAGTTGTAAGCCTCACAGTGGTGCTAGGAGTGGGTTTTTGTGTGGTTGTTGAGCTAGTGCTTAGTTTGACACTCGTGGTGGTGGTCTGGGGAGTGGTATGCTTGACAGTAGTGCTAATGGGCGCGGTTGATGTAATTGGCTTTGAGGAGGTGGTTGAAGGTTTGAAGGTAGATGTAGTTAAAGTGGGTAGGGGTGTAGTTGTAGTTACTGTCCTAATACTCGAACTAATGGGTTTTACTGTTGAAGTAGCTAAACTTTGTGTAGAAGTAATTATTTTATGTGTGGTAGTTACTGAATTTAATGGATAAGTGCTATGCCGTATTGTGGTAGTATGAGGAGTTGGAGTACTACTTTTAGTGCCTATAGGTGCTATTGGAATTCTCATAGCAAATCTTGGAGGTGGTGTAGCTATATCAGGTGCACTGGAAGCTAAAACCACTGATGGTATGGGTGTAGTTGCTGGATTCAGACCAATACTTGCCACCTTCGAGTATGAACTTGTATATTGAACTGTTGTACTGCGAACTGTTGTTGCTTGTTTTACTGTAGTAGGTTTTTCAGTCGTTGTCGATAAATAAGTTGTAGCTTGTCGAGTAGTTAATGTACGTTCAGATGTGGTCGATGAGATCACTTCGGGCTTAATATTATTCTTTGGAGTAGTTAAATATGAAGAAATAGTTGAATAAGTCTCTAGATTTGACACTTTAGTAGTTGCTTCTGTAGTACTAGTAGTTGATATATCACTCTCTAATAATAAACTTCTAGGGCTAAAAATACTTTTTGAGAACATAGCTTCAATACTTAAAGTATGTGTTAATGGCTCTTGTGTACTAAATATAATGTTTCTGGCACGTGTGTAAGCTGCACTTGTAGGGGATGTAACCTCAATACTGGGACTCACGCTTGAGGGAACTGTACTACTATAAATAATGTTTCTCGCACGAGTAGTACTGGGGTTATTTTTAGGGGACACTATTTCAACTAGCGAGCTATTAAGTAAATTTTCAGCAGAGCTTATTAAAATATTAGGGGTTGAACTTTCTGGCAGAGTCACTTGAACCTCTGTATTAGATACTTCTTGCGGACTTTGCGTTGAAATCTCTACATTTGTTGATGCTTGAGCACTAGAAGTTATTGAGCTATAATGAGTAATAGGGGGAAGTGTGGTCACTAACCGATTTTCAAGTATTTGGGATTTAGATTTAGGAATCCAGCGTTTAGGAGGCGCACGTAAGGATAGGGAGGGAAACTTGGCCAGCCGACGAGAAGGTTCTTTCTCAGGAAGCTGGAAAAACATGCATGCAAAGGAGATAACGTACAAATATATTTTATTTAACTGTACAAAACTATTCTTATTTATATCATTTTTTATTTCTCTATATATTTTTTTCTCTCTTTGTATTTTTGGTAGCATTTTACAGCATTGCATGCTTTTTGTTGTGCTAAAATAGTTTAATAGTTAAAAATTATATTATAATTAAAATTATTAATTACTTCTGTACACACATTTATTTATGAGCTTGTTACAACATCAAGTGATTGCTAGGAATATGTATAATGTATATATGTATACGAAAACAGAGGATAACAAGACAAGAACACAAACATTAAGCAGTCTCATGCAGTTACCTGAGTTACACTTGGTACTGTGGCAACATAAGCTGGTGTGCTAGATACTGAACCACGAATGTCACTGCGGTATTTAGAACTGAACCGCTGTACAAAAGGTGCAGCATCCTCCGATTCCTGTAATTAAAAATTTTACGTACTATTTTTGTTGTTGTAATGTGTTAATATCGCACTTATTAAAAATAATAATATAACGATTTTTTTTTTAATCAAGTACAGTTGAATAATATTTTTTACCGTTTCTACGTCTTTTTCAGGCCGGCGCTGGCGTGCACTATATCGAGGCTTCAGTGTGCTTGATACTGCCGACGTCTCAGTAGTTTCTTCCTCCTGAAAATATATATATTTTCCACTCTTAATTTATGGTAAGGATAATTTTGTTATTATATTTATCACTTGGAAATATAATTTTTCCATTCCATTGAAAGAATTAAATTCAATGAAATCCATATAATATGTGTTTCCGTTTAAGTATAATAATAAATATAATAAAAAGAGACACAATTATTGCAACATTCTTTAAAAATATAATATTAATTAAAATAGCCAGCCAGACACATTAATATTGGTTATATTAGCGCTTACCGTAACGAAAGAACTTGGCTGCGGTGTACTGCGTCCTCTTATTGATTTCCTTAAGAGTTCTCCACGTGTTCTGATGGCAGCCGCAGTGCGAACGCTCGACTCTGTTATCTCGGGTGCTTTAGTTGAAGTGGGTTGTGGAGTGGTCCTCCGCCTTGGAGGTACCGAGGTGGTGGTGGATACATCACGTAAGCGACTGGAGCTTCGCAAGCGAGTGTTGACATCCCTCGGTCGTGATATCAAATTATCTTCATCTATATTATTTTCAGGCTCTTCACGAGTTGGGGGTATAAATTTACGTGGAATCGCAGTTGTTACTTCTCGAGGCTTGGAAACCAAGTTGTCAACATCCAAGAGCGCATCTTTCTTTTTAGGTGCTGGTGTAGTTGATAATTCCTATAATAATTATATACACAATAAATAAATAAATAAATAAATAAATAAATAAATAAATAAATAAATAAATAAAGCATCAACTTATTATATAATTACTCATTTTTTTTTTAAATTACTGTTTTATATGTATAACGTTAAAATTTAAAATTCATCCTCTCTCACTTTTTTGCCTCCTAAAATACGTTGCTTGAATTCTTCGGGGTAGTTATCGTCGTCATCGATTTCAATTTCAGGTGCTTTGACTTTCACTTCTGTCGAAACCTTTCTTCGTTTAGAAGCTAAAGATGTAACCTGTAATACAAAGTGTTTGTGTTAATGTTCCATGCACTAAAATGTTTTTCAACATTCATGAACCCCGCGACCGCTTGAAGCTTCTATAATTACATACAGCCATCTATATAATTACATCAGCCATTTATAGTCATTAAGTCAAATTATTTACACACAAACCATCTAAATAATGTCCATTTTGTCATTTTTGGCAGTTATATACACAGCAGAGTTTTATTCTAAAAAACGATCTAACACCGTATTACGTGTGTGGAACGAAAGTACGGCACCTGCTGCTGAATTGAAGGTGGCGGACTGGTGCTCGAAGAGTGCAGCTCGGGAACAAACACGGGATACGGTCGGTCACTGGTCGTTATAGAAGGACGGGTAGTTGGAATTTTGTCAGTGGTAAAATTTGTCGTGGAAGATCTATTGTGTGAATCAGGTTTACTAACTCGTGAAGGAGGTGTTATCGTTATAATTGAATTGTATGGATTATAGATTCGGGAGGTTGTCGTCGATGGTCTAGTCTTAGGTGTGGTTACAGGTGGTGAAAGATCAAGAACAGCCGATTTTAAAGATACAGATACAAGTTTGGATGCAGTTTTGGTTGCAGGTGTAATAGAATTTGATGAAAGTGAACGTTCAGTGGTGATAGATTTAGGTGTGGTGGAAAATGAAGCATTTTTGTCAATATTAGAGTTTGAAGTATTAACCTTTAGTCGAATCTTAGGTGCTGCAGTAGTTGATACTGAATTTATCTGAATTGCTTTTCCGTGATCACTTTTTGGAGTAACAGATTTAACAATAGAAACAAATTTTGATTTGGGTGTCACATTTGAATAAGGTGTGCTTACTTTTTGAGGGCGAATTGATATTTCTTCTCTTGTATTTGAAATTACAGTTACTGATTTTACTTGTATTATTTTATTTGTTGGTGTAGTACTCTGTACAGTTTTTTCAGGTATTAAAATTTTATGTGTATTTTGATTTGGCGATAAATCTATTTTAAATATAGATTTATTTTCATCTTTAAATTTATTATTAGAATTTGGATTAGCAGTTGACGAAACTACATTTTGAGCAATAGATATTAAATTTAAATTATTAAGTTCTTTATTTTTTAAAGGAATAAATTTTTCGTTTTTTTCTGGTACAAATATTATTGACATTGGTTTGAGGGTAGATAAAGGTTTTTGTGTAATTATATTTATAAACTTAGGTTTAGGTTTTGGAGTGACAACAATGTGGATAGGCGCATTGACAATGTCAGCTAATGGTGCGTTTCGTGTACTTTTAATTGACGTGGCAGAAATAGGTAAAGTAGGTTGAGTAGTTTGTATTTTTACAGGTATTAGTGTGGAACTTAGTACAGGAGAAGATTGGTTTTGGGGTTTCTCAGATGAAGTCTCGTGTTCCTGGTCATCGCTGCGAGATGATTCATTTGATGCGAGAGACTGGTTGTAAAAATCAATTTGTTAGTTTGTCTATCAATATTTATAATGTTTTATGTATATGAAATATTTAATTAGTTTACTACTGTTTATTGAAAGCACATATAAATTTAATAAAACCAGTTTTTTTTTATCTGGATGAAATTTTTTGAAACATTCACTTAAAAATATTTTTCAAATGTTATATGGAGAAAGTTTTATGTAATTGCAAGCACGTTCGCTGCCTGCAATTTATAGCTAGCTAGAAGTCTCAAATCTGTTTAGTTTATAATACTTTCATGTCTTACCGGGAGTTGAGAACGACTTGCTACATTTTTAGCTGCTGTATTTGTGGATGCTGCGCGACTGGGTGGTATCCGACGTGCGCTATTACCACGAACTGAAGGCCTTCGTGTTACCTCACTTGCCTAAGGTCAAAATTACACACACACTTATATATATATATATATATATATATATATATATATATATATATATATCAATTACAATTCAAAATTAAGTAATAAAACTCAGAGAAAATTTTCTTGGGCATTTATATGAAATTTAACAACTTTGTATTTTTTTCTGCTCTCTGTTCGTTTCTAGGTGCATTTTAATTATAATTGCAGTGAAATGATTTTGTTTTCAATTTAGTATAAAAATTATAATTTTACCTTATTACCTACAACATTATTTATAAAGAAAATGGGCCTCGTAACATGTAGTAAAAATTAATCTCTCACTATTCTATGTATAATTTTGATTTACATAGAAACCATAAAAGCAAACGCAATATATAACACATATTTTGCATATATGTTTTATAAATACTTGATTAACTTTATTGATGCGGACATAAAGTTTTACTACATTTACATTTGAAAGTTAATTAATACTTAACATGCAATTTTTTAAAGCAGGATATTTATTTTATATATTTATAGATCCATTTTCATAAAGAAAATAAGTTTACGTTCTAACTGTTAAAAAATGAAATAAAATTTCTTTGTGTAGAAAAAATACAATAAAAAATCATACCTGTGTGAAATATCTGTTATGCTTTTAAGTTTATTATTATTATCTTTTAGTAATTTTTTAACGCTCTCATGAACAAATTATATAATAATATGCAGTGTAACAAATTTACGTCCGCAATAACAATTGTGACTGTATACATGTATTGTAGATTGAAACTATTCATTGCAAATATGAATGCAATTCGAAATTTCGACAGCCTTGATGGATTTGCAACCTCATTTTGTAAGGATATTTATTTATTTCCATTCTAATTAGACAATTATTAAAATTAATGAAATTGCGTACCTCATTATTGCTCGCAGATGAAGTAAGATCAGGTGCATTGGTGCTAGTTGAACGTTGGTAACCTGCTCGTGTTCGCACTCCTCCTCGGCGTGGTGCGGAGGTGCTGCTCGGCTGATCTTTGCTTTGCTCTGTGAACCTTGACCCTCCACGTCGAGGTGGTGACGCAGAGGTTGAGGGTTCCTCGGTCGTTCGACCTTCAGCTCGTCGTCGTCCCTAAATTCAAAATCAGAATCTTAATCCAAAATACTGATCTGTAGTTACTAAATGCTGTAACATATATGAACTGAAACGCCAAATTGAAAGGGAAAAAAATGAAAATTACAAATATCCATTTCTTCTTAAAGGTTATAACTATATAATATATATTAATAACTAATAAATAATACAGCCTCAACATTTCGTATGTAACGTAGAGATTTTTTTTTTTTTTTTTTTTTTGATGATCACTTTCGTTATTAAACAAAACAGCATATTGATTGGTTAAATTTATAACTTGTTATTTTAGATGATAATTTTTACCTGTGTTCCATATTTATCTTACGTGTTATATGATATATCAGAAAGTAAAAGAAAAACTTGATTTTAACTATTCACCTGTATCACAAGTAATTTTTATCCTTTCTATATATAAAATAAATAAATTAAAATCTCACTTTTACATATATATATATATGTATATATATATATATATATATATATATATATATATATATATATATATATATATATATATATATATATATATATATATTTGAGGAAAATAGATTGATGATCTCTTATTTTTATTTTACATTTTTCAATTGTTGAAATAGCTATATCTAGGTATAGTGCAATGGACCTAATAGAGCGGCTATTTTTGTGTTAATGAGGCGAGAGGCGCAGTTAATATACGAATCAATAATAAAATCCTTGTTTATAAGGCTTATTTTAACTCTTTGAATATCTACAAGATCTGGTGGCAATTCTTTGTTGGCTGGTGTATGGCCGTGATCGAGAAAGCGCTGGAGCCATTCGCGTATGACCCAGTGAGGCTGGAGTGAAAGTATTGTAGAGCAAACGGCCGGTACAGTAAGTGAGCTTGCGAGCAAGTTGCAGGAGTAGCGATAGCCATGCACTCCATAGAAAAATCAAATCATTTTTCTTTATTTAAAATATATTATATATTATGCAGTATATATATTTATATACCATTGTGTTTCTGATTAAAATCGTTTACAAATTGATAAAAATATAACTAACAAATTTGATTATAATTTTCGTTCTTTTACCATTAAAATGAAAATTTTATAATATTTTACTCTCCTTATTATTTCTCTGTTAAAAAAGTTAAAAAATAAAAAACGTTACGTTTACTGATGTAGATTGTAGCCGACCTTGTTACAAACAAGCTTAATATATAAGTTAAAATGTTCATTTATTTTATACTCATTCCATTAACTCACTCAAACCTTCATACGTACATCAAAATAATATATAAAAGCATCTTTGACCCTCGATCTGAATTATTAATTTCTATAACTTTCGCTATGGGTATTTTTTTTTCTTTTTTTTTTTTATATATAATTTATTCTGTGTTTATTTTCTACGAATGTAAACTCGCTCGCATGCAAGATACGTAATGTGTGTTACATTAATATGTATTCGAGCAATCACGATGATCTTTAAAAGTAAAACTTTATTTATATTTATTCATACTAAACATAACAAAATATTAGGTAATATCTGTTTTATTTTTTTCATGTTTTATTGTATAACACGATAATATTTTTCTATAAGAAATGTTTCAAAATTTAGTTAGCTTGAAGATAAAATATTTTGAAATTATGTTTCTCATAATATTTTTTTATATTAACTGTAAAGTACCTGCGACTCCGCCCTGGCTGAGGTACGGACGCGAGGTTTGGGCGCGGTCACCTCCGCATTCTCGTCAAGGTCGGAGCGACGTGAAGACCTCGCCGCACTCTCCCCCGACTTCGAGACCTGTTACATTCAGAATAATTGTCATAAAATTATATTGTATTAGCAAATAATCGCGAGGGTCATAGATTATTATTATGACCAAGTATTATTATATAACATATAAATTTAAAGTCAGCATCATTATTATCATGAATAAAATAAAATGGATCATTAGAATCTAATTTTTCTCCAGAAAATAAAATAAAAATATTTTTTCTTCTGCTTTGTATTAGGTAATCACTGACATACTATTAGAGCTATACAAGTATAACTTTAATCGTTAAGTTACATTTACAGTGTTAAGTGTTAAGCTCCTTTTACTATAGACATCCTATTATTTACAAATTTTGTTTGTGATGATATCGTTGGGACTTATTTTTTATTGATTTTTTTATATGTGTGGTGTAATCGCAATGCAATTATACATTTTTTTTAAGCTTTCCCTATATTGTAATCGAAAACATATTATATTCACACTAGTCATTACCATTATTTTTTTGTTTTATCATTTTCAAAATTTCTAAAAGAAAAAAAAAAGTTTAAACTAGACAATCATTTTATATTGAGTTTATAGAGATTACCTCAAAGTAATAAAAAATGGCCATCTATAATTAGTGGTTTTATGATGTAATAATTACGTGACTTACTTGAGAGACACCATTATAACGCTGTGGTCGCGTTCTCCGCCTCCCATTGCCCTCAACTGTTGAGGGTTGGTGCTCACTCGGAGCAGGTATCAATGTTTCATCGTATTCTTGGTGCTCACTGCCAGCGGATGCAAAATCAACTTCTTCTGCTGCTGCTAGACGTGTGCGCTACAGAAAATAAATATATTCAGTTAATTAAACTGATCAAATTATAATTAAATTATTCATGAAAATCACAACTAATCAATAAGTCATTTAGTCATTTCTATTAATTTTATTGAATTAACACAATATTATGAATATATAGGCTATATATAAGAATAAAAGTGAAAAAAGTGTGTAGAATTGGTTTAATAATATACTTTCCATTGGACACTGTTCTATTATGTTGTAATAGCACAACAGTCATTGTTGACTTTTGCACGATTAATATTTTGTTCCACAATCAAAATTATATGTTTTATTTAGATTGAAGCTCAAAATTTTTGATTGTGTAACTATACACATTTTACGAGACTTTTTTTATAGTTCATTTTCTTTTTTATTCATTTTTATGACAATAAAATTATACTTCCTTGTAAATAATTTGAACATGAAATAAAATTTAGAAATAAAAACTATACAATCCTCAATTATATAAAAATTGAATACACCTTCAACAATTAAGCATTATGTATTTTATATACATAAGAGTATGATAACATTTTAAAAGAATGAATTTTCTATATTGTAACTGTATATTATCACGCAATTGTTTAATAATTATTATACATATCGTACTTTCAATGTATCGGGTTGGAGTAATTTAAGTATATACTTTTTATTGGATGCAAATTAAAGGAAGTCATTTTTTATATTGTCACGATGACTTAAGTGTTATATCACCATGAGCAATATTAAATAAAATTATTAAAATTATATTGCTATTTTGAATTAACACGCAACATTTATATCTCTGCTATATCATAGTGAAAATAGAAGAAAGTGCTAATTATTTCAACAGCCAAAAAAAATCAACACTTTCAAGGAAGTTCTAAACTAGTATTTATAATTAATCACATATCTATATAATATAATATATAGAAATAGATTACATCATTGTTAAGAGCCAGCAACTTTTTATACTCTAATAATATTATACATATTATACTTTATGTATTTTTATGTGTGTAGTATATAGTGCCAAAAAAAAAAAAAAAAAAAAAAACGATTATTTTCAATTTAATGGATTTTTTTATTATTATTTTGCAAGGTCATTCTCATTTAGCTCAATTTAAATTGCATTTTTTTTATTACGATAATATTAAATTATTTTTCCATTATTATTTGGAGTATGATTAATAGTGACCACAATTCTCCCTCTCTTCTTTAGTAATTTGATTTAGATCATCTTGTTAAATTAACCTGTTTTTCAATATACGATATAAAATATTCCCATAACGTATAAATTACAGTAACGTGTATGAAAAAAATTGGCACGCACTCTTTCATGTTATGTAATAACATATACTATACGATAATATTGATACGCGAGTAAACTGAGAGAGAAAGCTGTCAGAGATGATCTTAATTTAAAATAAAGATTGAATTGCATTCAACGTCATGTTTCTGTTTCAGTGAACATTCTTATAAGAGAAATTATGACAAAATTAAAAATTTCAATATTATAATCACTGTATCGGATGAACTGTGAATGTGAAAATACGTGATTAGAATGGTATCAATCACGTACTCGTATATACTCGTAGTACGAGTGACAATTATTACATTAAAAATCAACATTTTTCACTTAGTAAAAGGAGCCCAGCTAGAATACTGTATTCCTCAACTATATAATGCGCTACCATCTATAGTATTAAACAATGTATATTTATTATTTAAGAAATCAGTACAGAAATACCTACTTGAAAATATGTTTTACAGTGTATCTGATTATTTAGCAGTTAATAATATCAAATATAATTGATCTTAAATATGACATAACTTGCTATAAATTTAATTGTATTTTGTTATATGTATGATGTGTTTTGACTTGACTTGTTCTAATCTGTAAAGAATTATATGGAACGTAATAAAATCTTATATCTTATATCTGACTGTGATTTACTATAATAAATCACAATAAATTACTTAAGTTATTTTAAAGAGTAACTATATATGTAAATTGCATAGATAATATATTTTTTAAACTTAACAATACAGATATCAAACTCTATACTAAAAATACGCAATGCAGAAATAATACTTTACATTGTGTTGTAATATTGTTATTTATTTGTTTGTATATAGTTTTAAAAGTGTTTATAAAGAGTGAGTGCCCACAATTCAATGAGTTTTAGTAGTAATAATGCTATTTAATTTAGCAATATAAATTTGCTTTTAATATAATATTATATACTTAAAAACAGTTAAATTTTTTGATTGTTTCATTAAGAGAAAGTTTTGCTAAAAATCTATATACGTACTGTCACTAAAGCATGATATGATATTGTAGTTTTATAAATTAGGAGCGTTTATAATGACTATATGATGGTAGTGTTTGTAAATGTATGTTTTCATTAAGATTAAGACAATATTAATTATATGTTATTTTTTAATGTGGTAATGAACATCATGTAGGCTGTATATTTGTATAAAAAAATGCATAGAAATTAATATATATAATATATTATGTAAAAAAAATAAAACAATTTTACTTTCATTAAAAACATAAGGGGCATCATTATTATTTATTATAAAATATTTGTCTTTTGTCTATATAATTTTCAACCTAGTTTAAAAATTTTAATAAAATAATTTACAGTTTTTCAAATTAAAGACTTTAAAATTGCGGAAGGAACTCTCACTTTTGTGACATTTAATAACTTTAAAATTATTTTAATGTTTATTAAAATATTTCCTTTCTCCTAGAGTGAATAAAATCATTAAAATTTTATACAAATTTCAATGTTATATATTTATGTCTTTTTTAAAAATTGATTTGTAAAAGTATTTTCTCTCGAAGACCAAAATTATAGTTTAAAAAAATATATATATTTTTTTCCTCACTTTTAACAAATCTAACGCCTACTTTTGCTTCGTTTATAACGTAGCCTACATATACGAAATTAATGTATATACATATGCACGAAGTCGTCACGCTTGCAAAATTAATTAGCTGTATAGTAAATGACACCAATGACAAATAACTCGCGAATCATATATAATGTATATGAACTTTTTTAAATTTATGTCAAATCAATTATATTAATGTAAGAATATTATTATAATTATATATTTGCATATCTATAGCGTATTATACAGTCTAGTTATAGTAAACTGCAAGTCGTCTCTCGACTGGTGTAAAACAATTACTATGTATATGTCATGGCAAATGAGAATGACCTTGTAGCGACTGTATAGATAGACAAACAAACGATATTGTTGGCCCAGGTCACGACGTGAACTTTCCCTGGGATCTTCTCCCGCGAAACTTTCTTTCAACGGAATTATATCAAGCGTGATTCATTATTATAATAATATTCACTTATTTCCTTGATAGACATTTCAATAATTTAACATCCTGGGAGATGCTACCTTGTACTGTACAATACTTATTTCCTCGTTGTTCATTTCAATAATTTTATCACGAGTGAAAGAATTTAAGACTTTTATTATACTAAATTTTCAAGAGACATCAATTGTAATTTTTTAAGAGTTGTATATCTTCACATAAGAACAAATATTTCAACTAAAACAATAATTTGGTAAATATTTAATAGTTGAAAGTAATAATAGTTCTAATAATAATAAAAAAAAAAAGCCTTTCTCCAAAATGATTGTCAACCATTTGGGAGAATTTCTATAACAAAATATTAAAGGATTTAAAATTTGAATGTACTGTATAAATAAAATGACTTTAATCTACTTTAATCTACTTGGATTATTTGAGTTAAAGAAAATATGCAAATAAAAATTGTAGTAGAGGATTTTCTTTCCTTCTTCTTCTTTAATTAAAAACAAATAAACAAACATGTAATGCTCATTTCAAATTTACGTTTATTTATAGAAATGAAATGAAATTAAAAATAAAACAAGAACGAAACAATTAAAAAACAAATGATGTTATTAAAAATTGAAAATACTAAGTTTCTTTCTTGCGCTAATTTAAAAAAATTAAAACATTAAACACTAAATTAGGATAATTTCAAAAAGTCAAATCACTTTATTACATTTACCAAGTAACACACATATTAATGTAACTAGAATAAATATAAAATTAATGTTATAAATACACTAAAATAATGACAAAAAATAAAAACAACAAGAAAAAAATGCATTGAAGTGTTGAGTTGCATTAGTCACGCGGTTTTCAGTGATCTACCAGTTTAACGAGGCGCAGCACACGCACCAAAAGCTACTTGTATCGCTTGTATACACTTTCTCTTTGCAATTTACTCGTACCGGAACGTAAAATATGTGTCTTTTCTCTGGTGGTGCATCATGGGAAAATAAAAGTACATTAAACTAATCAAAGAAACATGCGACCTTACTTAGTCACCAAATAGGATCTATAGAGTGCTTCCTTCATTACAAATGTTCTCCGTCATAGCAATTTCATCCGGACCAAACGGAGTGAAGGGCATTCATTATACTTTTCATTTTTTTTTTTTTTGTAAATCTTGACCAGATCACACGATATAAACCGCCCTTTCAAATACTTTAATCAGCCTCTCTTTCTCTCTACATTAAATTTTTTTAGAACGTTATATATTATAACACCTACATCAAAGATCAGTCTAGCGTAACTTTTTAAAATATAAGAATGATATAGCTTTTTAATAAATCTCTAATATAATTTTATTTTAGTATGTCATAAAACTGTTTTTTTTTTTCTTCTTCTTCTTTCTTTCTAAATTTTAAAGTTGTTAATTTTCACTTGCATGTTTTATACACATGCAGCATATTATATACAAATATAATTAAGTTTCTATGACAACATTTTAATTGATTTTATTATTTAAGTATTATTTATTTTTAAGAAATTGTAAATCATAATGCATATTAGAGTAACTTTGAAAAAATATGTTGTAAGTTTGATGAATTATAATTAATTTACTTTTTTTTGCGTATATTTATACTGCACATCAATATTATTTACTGAAAATAAAGTTCCACTCAAAGTATAGCTCATTGAACTTTTTTCTTTTTTCTTCATATTTATTGGCGTACGGAATGTCAAGCTTCATGAGAACAGAAACTTTATAGCATCTCACTTTCAAATACCACATTTTTTTTTTTTTTTTTTTTTTTTTTTTACTTACGTTTGACGATTGTTACCCTTTAAACGTCTGTGTCATGACCCCAATGCTAAAATGTGATTCACTTTTTATTGTATTATGATAATAAACTTATTTTGCAAGGACGAGTAGCGAGTATCAGTTCTTTTGGTTCGATGCTTGCTAATGACCCAAATATCTTACACAACAAACAACAACAACAAACAGAGAAGAACTGAGGCGCATCCATTTCATTTGTATATATATATGCACCTGCAGCGCAGCAGTTTATAAGGTATACGCTACACTTGTCGCGCGGTTTCTCTCTATTCTTTCTGATTTAAGCGTCAAATATCGTGCAGGGTCGTATAGGTTATTGTTGCTCTTTAGTTTTACTTATCTCTGTGCTCCGTTGAAAACACAAGAAACTGCTAAGACTTTTAATTGCTGGCAATCTTTTTTCTGCGACAATAAAACTTTCCTCTTTTTTTTTTTTTTTTTTTTTCTTTTTTCCTGTTAGTTGATTCTAATAATATTTAGCATGAAATTGACACTTTTCACTTGAAAAACGAACATATTATATATTTAATATATGTATTCAAATATACATAAAGAATTAGTTTTATTATTATTTGAAAGCTTATTTTCACATAATACTTAAATCTTTAAAAATGTTCGTTATACTGCAACGAAGTTTTACCCTAAAGACCATGACCATTCAAATATTTCTTTGTTTCTTTTTTATTATCATTATTATTTTGTAGCATATTTGTTGATTTTGTTCTTGAATTTAACACTCAAAGTAAAACATACTTTCATTTTTATCAGAAACGGGTTTTTATTACTAAATTTAAAAAGTATATATAATATATATGGTGATGCTGTATAAAATAATTGAACGACTCAATATCTCATTCCCTCTTGAAATTCTTGCAAACCAAGAAAGAAATATGAAACATAATATAGAGAGGAAATTTTCAGGTGTTAAAGTCACCGATGTAATATAATGCTGTACTGTACATATAATTAAAAATAGACTTAAAAAATGAAAGTTATAGCTATGTACTATTATTCACACGTTATATTTATTATATATAACAAACAGATCAGTCCAGTTCAGTGCCCGAGGAAATGTAATATGCTAAAGTGACGGTCCAATTGTGATATACTAGCGCACTCCCACACGACTGCCCAGCCTACCTATTTAAATATCCACTTAAGTAAAACTCGTGAGTCACGAAAAAAAAAAATCTATGCACACTGGACTTTGTTACATTCATTCAGTGTTTGACATTGTTAAGACTGCGGGAAATATCCTTTTTAATAAAATTTGTAAAAACCTTCAACAAAACTGTTGTTATATACATTTAATTAAAGTAATAAAAAAAGTTTCTTGCTTTTATGTTAACAGAGTATTATTATAGAGGTTGATTTGTTTATGTTTTTCCCCTTTCTATTTAAGATTAATTGTTAAACATTCTATATACGAGAATGTGGAACAGATTTTTATGTATTATGTTTTTTGAAAGCATTATGTACATAAAAAGTCTTAAATTTACCTTAAATTATAATTTTAATGTAACAAATTATTCTATTACTAATATATTTTTTTATATGGAATGTATGTAATTTTAATATATCACATTAAAAAAAAGTGCAAGTTTGTAACATGCAGAAATTTTGATCGTATTTCGGAGTTCTGATAGGTTTTGTGAGTGGTTGCAATTGTGTGAATCCATCTAACAAAATACTTAATTATCAAATTTTCTAAATGATTTTTCTAAACCACAAACAAATTAAAGAAATACTTTCTAGAAATGATAAGATATTTGGTAATATTAATTGATTGAAAAGAAATATTTTTTTTATATAAAAATATTTTTTTTTTGAGAGGTGCTACAAATTTCTAAATTTAAACTAAAGTGACAATTGTCACTTAAGGTTTATAAAATACTATACGATAAATATAAAAAGTATGGCAAATCTGCACGATTTTTATATTGGAGAGCGTGGACAAATGACAGTGTTGATGAACCACTTTTTTTTTACACGTTGCACACAAGACATCGTGAGATGGCGATGACAGAATTGTCATTGTTTCGTACTTAAAATTTGTGTATGTATGTTACATTATGCTGCCCACAATATTACTATGACCATTCATGCAAGGAGATTCTGAACTTTACTTATTATTATTTTTTTTAACTTTATTGTTTGTCTTTTAATTTTTTTAAGACTTGTTTCAATGGCCGGTTATTAAAAAGTAAAGAGATTTCACTTATTTTTTTTTTATCAATATTATTTCAATGAAAGCAGAGCAATAATATTGGTTACTTTTTTTCGTGATTTTTTTTGTCTTTTTACGTGCGTACTTTGTAAATGGAAAAGTAACATTATAAGGAGCCATATTATGGTATTCTATAATATATATACGACTATTTGTAATAAACTTCCGTAACTTTTTTACTGTTAAAGAAAATTAATAACTATTTTATTTTTACCTGTAATTGGTAACTAAATGTAACTTGTTAATTCATTGAATAATAAAAATTAATATTATTCTTAAATTTTGCATCATCATGGTGATTTGAATTATTACAGATCGAGTCTCTCCTTTCAAATTTTTTGCTTATATTCTATAATAATTATTATAATTATAATGTAATAGGAAGTTAAAAAGCCAATCTTTAAATGGATTTGTATATGAATTAAACTATAAACTTTTTTTTTTTTTTTTTTTTTTTTTTGCTGGAAGATTAATAATATAAAGAAACAACAATTAGCGGTTTGATATAATAATGATAAAGTAAATAATTGTATTCTGCTTAATTAATACAATTTATAAATGTATATTATTTTTAACATTTCCAGATATGAATACTATATTGTTAATTTTAGTATTAATAAGTTATTTATAAATTTGTCATTAATATAAGAAGATATTGTTCTAATGTAAGGTTTTATTTTATATTTTTATTGTTTCAAAAATTCAAAATAATGATGAGATCTGCAGATATAATAATAATAAAATATAAAAATCATTACATTATAAATTAATATTAATAAATAGAACTTACTCTTTGTGAGACTCCAGGGTCCCAGGAAGGAACTGCTTCCCATGTGTCCACCGAAGGATCATAGTGCACAGGTATCCACCCTTGGTCTTGGGCAAAGGTTGGTATTGACAAAAGCGCCACAAACGCCACACAGCCAATCCAGGTGGACACTCGCATATCGCTCTGAGGCCTAATACAACAGAAAATAAATGTAAGAAAAACGAATACAACGTTAATATACAGTACGTATTTTCTACACAATTTAATAATATCTGAATAAAGTAAGAAAAATAACCAAAAGAAATACCATATCAGTAAAACAAGTCTTGGAAGGGAAGAAGTGAATGGCACTGTGTATAAATAAAAATTATATACTTTTCTGAATTTTTAGAAAACGACGGTGTAATTTCTCGCCATAAAAATTTCAAAATTTACATGCACTATAGGTACATAATTTTAATATTATAATAAAATACACACGCAGAGAAAATATTTTTTTCAAAACTTTTGGATTAGACTATTAAAAATTAAAATCACCTATTATAAATACCGACAAAGCACATAAAGGAAATAGCACTAAAATTATTTTAGGTCAAATTCTTTTAGTATTATTATATTTTTTTTTTACAGGAAAACGTGAGATTTTATTTTCAGTATTATACCCTGACTCGACAGGCGCACAAACATTGTGCGTAATTACGCACAATTTTAGGCGTAACATAAAAATTACTCACAATTACGCCCAAAGTTTGTGCGCGTTGTGCGTAACTTGAAAATTACAAAAAAAATTACGCACAAAGTTGTGCCCATTGTACGTAAAATTCGCATATGCGTGAATTTTGAATTTTGCGGCATGTGCGCATGTGCGCATGCCGCCATATTGGATTGTGACGTCGTGATGCCGACATTTGTTTACAGTCGCTTGTGTTCTCGGATCTCGTCATTTATGGATGTTTATGAAGAATAAGAAGCAATCTTAGACAAGAAGATATCACGGGAAGTAACTTAACGTTTAATAATTGCAAATATATGAAAATTGTATACTTTGTGAGTCTTTTTGGTACATTTTTCAGGTCTTTAAAATTGCGGCTTTTGCTTCCCATATGCTTTGTTTACACGCGATGGCGCGGCTGGGTGCGGCGCGCGGCCTAGCCTATAGTGTAGTGAATTAAAATACAGCGCATTAGATCTTCAAGCAAGTGAGTACACATAGTTTATTTTATTTTTTTAATTTCGTTATTTTGTTTATGATTCTAGTATGTTGAATTTATGCAATGATATACGACAAAGTACAACTGAGGCTGTGGCCACATCCAGTTTTGTCCATATATGTAATGTGTTTATTTTTGTTATGTTACATACAACAATGCGGGACCAGCCATCATTAACATTGCATGCGCAGTGACTTATTTTATTGTGTGTGTGTTATAGGATCAAGCCGAGCAATAATTGAAGTCCTGCAGGCTGTACCTCTACGATAGCTCAAAACATTGCATGTAGGCGGGACATATATTTTATTGCATGTGTGTGTTATATATAGATGAAGTCAAGCAATAATTGAAGTCCTGCAGGCTGTACCATGCAATCTCTACAAGCTAAAAATATTGCATGCGGGGAGACTTATATTTAATTGTATGTGTGTTATAGGATGAAGCCGAGCAATAATTTGGGTCCTGCAGAATTTACAAGTCTCTACGATAGCTGCAAACCTTGCAATCAGTGACTTGTATTTTATTGTATGTGTGCATGTGTGTGTTATAGGCCCAGATGAAGCCGAGCAATATTATGAAGTCCTGGCTGTACCAATCTCACTTGACTTTTAATTATTTTAAATTGATTAATTAATTTAAAAAAACATACTGTATACTAATTATTAATCAATATAAAATTATTAAATTTTAGGGGGTGGGGGGTGGATTTAGGGGGTGCCCAGGCTGGCGGCACGGCGACGGCAATGCACTGTGCCCCTGGCTTTTTAAGCGATGCAACCTGCAGTACATGTGCGTAAATTACGCACATAAGTACGAAATTTCGTATATATGTACGACATTACGCAACAGAGCGCCAAATTACGCACAAAATGTGCGTAATTTCGTGGGTTATTGAAATAGGGTAAAAAATTGTCGCACAAAGTTTGGCGTAAATTTCGACCAAATGTGCGTAATATTACGCCAAAACAGAGTCGTAATTACGCACAATTTTTGTGCGCCTGTCGAGTCAGGGTACATTTAAAAAAATGTATTTTATAATAGAACTATAGAAGTGCCTTTTGTGGAGTTTTATGTTCTTTGACAAACATTATATTGTGTCCACTTGGCAGCAGGAATTGTGAAAACTATGTCACTGATTGAAGACGTAAATTATTAGTCTCGACAAATATAATATAGGGTTAGTTGATTTTTAAATAATATATTATGCACACTCATGATTATAAGTATTCTGACACTGCATGATTTAGGTATAACTTAATAATACTGTATAGAAAGTCGAACAAAAAAAAAAAAAAAATTAATAAATTACACCGGAACTAATAAAAATTACTATATTGTTTATCATTATCAATTAATATTATGTTGTATATTCATGATTTGATGCAATATTTTATTTTCGAGAAGCAGTTGGCTTAACCACTTGGGTAATATTATTATGAAAAAAAAAAAAAAAAATCAAGTATTGAAGCGTAAATTAAATAAAGCTTCATATTTATTTTTCTTCGTAACACTCAAATTTGCAATTGCGTGGTAAAAGAAAGTTTGTATTAATAACTTTTTTTATTGTTATTTAATAAAAAAACAATAATAAAATATAATAATAAGAGTTCAATTATTAGTTTTGCTTTATAGAAAAAAAAAGTAATTTGCTGCTAAACTTTTCTATTTTTAATTTTTAACATCCTGGCTATGGATGAATTTTACTATATAATTTATTTTTTCTTTTAGTTGAAAATTATCAAAAACTAGCTACTAAAAAGAAAAAAAAAAAAAAAAAAAAAAAAGAAAAAAAAAAAAAAAAAACGAAATTCATTCATGGTTCATAATTTCTTTTAGCATCAAAAAAAATAATAAAATTTTATAACGAAACAAATGCATGTTTTTACCTTTAGGAAAAGCGTAATTAAAATAATTTTAGTTTCTTTTATGAAATGTAAAGTGCTGAGTGTTTAAAATTTTGAAGCAGAAATAGATGTACCAAAAAGTGACACAAATATCGTTAAATATGTGCAATTACAAATTCTCACTTTTTACTTAAAAAAAAAAAAAAAATGTTTCGTCACTGTTATGACTAAAAGCTAAAATAATAAACGACATTTTTATATGGAAACAGGAGAACGTTTAAGAACCAATAAAATAATAATCATATTTATAATAAAAGTAATGATACATAAAAAAAAAAAAAAAAAAAAAAATGGCATTGACAAAAGTTGTTAGCTTCCCCCCCCCCTCTATATAGCCTATATTCCTTTTTTCTTTTTTTTTTTAATACAAAATATGAAGTTATAACTCTATTATTTATTTTATTCTCATACATACCATAATAATTATAAGCAACAAAAGATTGAATTTCATTCATATTTACCACAAGAATTGATTTTTAAAATAAACAATCTCAATCAAGTTGCGACGTCAAATTGGATTCTCACCACATTAATCAAGGTACAATATTAATATTTATTTTTTTCATCTCCAATATATAAATTTCTGGAAGATAAGAAAACTAATGCATTGACCACAATAATAAAAAAAATATTTGAATCGTATATGTAGTCATGTAAAAAAAAAAAAAAACTATATTTTGTAATACGTTTTTTTTTTTTTTTTTTTTTTAAATTTTATATAATGCTGTATAAGTCATGAGAAATGGTTTGTGTTTCATCGTAATATATCTTATGTGAGTATAAGTATATATTGTAAAATAATAATTAAACTGGCTTTAGTAAAATAATAAGTTGATACCAGTTGATTATATAGTTACATATTCATACGATACTCCCAATATTCAGCCGTTTACAATACTTTTGTGCTAGTTTCGTAATAACATGTAAAGTTTTTGTGAAATATTTGTAGATATTTGTATAAAGATAAATTGTAGATTAATAATTTAAGTTTTTAATTCCAAATATTAATTACGTTGTTATTTAATTATCAATATTCAAGATAGATATACGTAGTTCATGTGTTTAATAAAAAGAGAGTGTTCTAGTATTTTTTTTTCTCGTCAAATTTCCTCTTTTTTTAAAAAAAAAAAAATAAATAAACATATTATTTTATTGCCAAAAATAATATATGTAGCCCACTTCATACAAATCATACAAATAATTAATGTATGTACTAAAATATATTATATTAAAGTTTAATTTTTTATTAATAATAAAATGTATGCATGACCTGAATCATCTTACAAAACTTGTTTCTAAATATTGATCTTCTTTCCAATTATTGAACTTAATATTTTAAATTAGTTAATAATTCTATATAATGCAATGTCATTTTTTTTTTATATAGATACAAATGTGAAATCCGGTTCATTTTTAAATATATATATATTTGCGTCAAATTATATCTTTATTTGGCCTGCATGACTGATAATATAAATTATTTAAAGTCATGGAATGATCTTGCATGTAACTCATTTTTTTCCTCGTCATGTAGGACCAAACTTGTTTGACCGGACGAGGAGGAATACGTGCCTCTCTCTACAGTGTAAAGTGAACTTCGAAAGTCGCGAAACTAATAGCATGTGTAATTGCATTAAAAAAAAAAAAAGAGCTGCAATCTCACTTTTTACACTAGAAAATTTATATTAGAAAACTGCATAACCCTAAGTATGCAGACTTGCAAAACAACTTTATAGAAAAAAATAAGATTATACAGAGAGTGAAAAACAAGAATTATTATGCATGAAGAAAAAGAAACCTCATATTATATGCAATATATTGGTTTATTACAAATAATTAAAAAATATTCCCATCAGCTTATCTTTGTAAGTAATTTTTTTTTATATTATTAATGTATTAAAATATAATTTAATTTATTTGATTACACAATGAAAAATGATGATGAATGTAACACTGATGCTATCATCAAAGAACTGAAAAATTGTGATCTATTATGGCTAATGGGCAACGAAATTATAGTGCATAATGGTTATAAAAACGGTACAATAAAATAAATACATTTTGTAAATTGTATTATATTGGTACGAAAAATGAATATATAGTATTGCAACATTTGACATAATTTTTAGGTGAAAAAATTACTTCTGTTCCGTATTTTACCTTAATCATTTGCACATCAATTGTAATGGAAAGAGAAAACATTTAATAGATTTTTTTTTGTCAAATACTGGTTAAAATGTGACAAGAAAGAACAGGAAACAACAATAATAATAGCTTGGAGGTGTACGTTAGACGTGGAGGAGGCGTGGTACTCTTAATATCTAAATAAGAGAGAGAGAGAGAGAGAAATAAACTTCAGCACAGATCAAACGGTATAAACTCTCGCGCCTTGCATTGCCTATGTTTTCTGCCTCAAGACAATTTATTTAAACTATAGATAGGGAAAGTAGAGTGTATGTATGTATGTAATACATTTACTACTGACCAAGGACTTTCTTACTGATCCGAGGAGACATTCAATTATGAGTAATATTATGGTATAATTTGTTCATTATTAAATCGAATATTTCGTGATTTTTATTATTTTTCTATAATGGAGACAATGCTTGTTACTGGCGATTAAATTGTTTAAAAAACATTAGTTGGTTTAAAATTTAAAACACATTAGAGTATGTCTAGTATCCCTCATTATTATTATTATTATTATTATTATTTCGAAATCAATGCAATAATTTTCGGGTACAGCAGCCTGAACTCTATTAAAAATCATAATAAAAAAATACACCCCTACCCTAAAGTAGTACCTTAATGCTACGTCACCGCCGGTAAGAATCATTAAATAGTTATTATTTATACCCATAAACCCTATAAACTATAATAAAATTTGATTTTTTATTATGGAGAAAGGTAGATATAAATTTTTTAAAAATGATATACGCTGTATGTTATTTTAAAACATGTATTGGACTAGCTTTTACTATTTAGTTTTTTTTTTTTTTTTTTTTTTTAAATTCACCAATCGTTATAATTTTAAACAAAGACCTCTTGTTTTTGAAGTTCGTGCTCTAAATTTTCTATTGTAAAGACAATGAGATTTTATATTAGTGTCGGGTAATTTAATAATAATAACGAAATATTTCATTCTTAAATAGTAATAATGAATTCACTTATTCCTAATCTATATTTATCCTCTAATAAAATATGTAATTTGTTAAGGTTTATATTATTGTTTTTATCTTATTATTTATTATGTATTATGTAAAGTAAATTATTAAGCGAAAATGAATTTTAAATTTAAAGGTGATTAAAATAAAAATATCTTGAGCGTATTTCCGGTAAATAAAGGCACACGTACAAACTAACATAAACAAATATAATGATTAGCATCTTATTATGCGATCTTGTAGGTTTTTTATTTAATTTAGTGACGGTCTAGATAATATGTAAAATACAGATTTTATAATTAAAATTTGCTTTTTCATGTTCAATAATTGATACCAATTTTGCTATATGTGTAATTATATTTTTTATTCCGAACCAAAAATAATATTATATTAGATTTTATGTGTGATATATGGAGCATATGGAATATATAGAGCATAATTAAACTAAACAAATATCGAACCGTTTTTTGTTTGTTTGTATGATATCTGCACATCGTGTCCCTGCCTCCAGCGAGTAGAAAACATTGTATGCAAGCCTTCGTGCTCTGTTGCAACTTATTTTTTTTAAAGAATGAAACAATAAAGTAATTAACCGATAATAGTGAGCAAGCAGATACCAATTAAGACTCAATGATTTAATGTACTTCGTGTAATATTATTTTTATGGAATGGTACGTATTATGTCAGCCAGAAAATTGAGTAATGTGTCGTGTTTAATTTTATCAGTTTTTGCAAGACAATTTGCTCCGCATAGTAAATATTTGTATTTTTAATATTAAAGAACTATAATATTATGCTATTATAAGCTTTTTAAGTATATTGTTGATTTAGAGTAATTTTATGTTGTCAATTCTGTTTCATTTACCGGGGAAATCCAATTTTACGAAATGCAGATAACTTAATAATGCTAAAAATTGAAAATCTTTTATGAATGTTTATTTTCAAATATAAATATAAAGCATGCGCAGCAGTATATAAATTCTTTGAATAATTATTGTATTGATGCTATACGCAAAAATAGCATTGCACCCAGGCGCCTTTTTATAAGAAGGTGCTGATTGTACGATATGCTCTGTAAAAATTACAGATATATTTATTATATACAATTTTAAATTATGGTGAATTTATATTATCCTCAGATTTCCACGTTTGTATTGTTTATTATCAAAATAGTTCATGCTAATTATGCATCGGTGTTCATGCATATAAGAGCACACCTGACAAAATAACATAATTATTCTACTAATAAATTATATAGGAAAGTTTTATGTAGCAATTCTTCAATGATATTGTAATAAATAAATAAATTCACTTCATTATAAAACAGATTTAAATAATTTAGCTCTATTCATTATTTTAAATAGCATTCATATTTAAATATTGTTAAATAATGCTTTATTATACTTATATATATACGTATATATATTATATATATATATATATATATATATATATATATATATATATATATATATATATATATATATATATATATATATAGCAAGAAAAGTTTCAATTTTCTGCACAGAATTCTGTGCAAAATTTATTAATATTTAGTTATTAAAAGCACTAACCACAAGCAGCTGGATGCGTAATGAAATCTTCAAATAATTAAAAGCATTTATGATATTATTTTTATATTTTACAGTGTTTTATATTAATTTCTTATTAATCATTTTATTTATTTTAATGTCAGTCATAATGATTATCACTTAAAATGGTAATCTATATAATCTATTTTTATTGTTCATCAATTTGAATACTTTATATTATTTTCTTTTTTAAATAACTTGATATTTTCCAGAATATTTGTACGTCAATTATTAATATATGAAAGTAGAATATATTCTACTTTTTTCTAATAATAATATAATTAGAAATTAAATTTATTTTAATTCTAGACAATAGTTAGGCATGCATGTGCACTAACTAGTTTTTTTTTAATCTCCTTCCGGAGAATTTAATTTAAATAAATAAATACGAAGCATAAGGTGAACAAGCTCCTTGCACTTAGACATTACTTATTTTTTTCCCAATTTCTCAGTTAATCGATAAATATGAGTAAAGAGAAAGAGAGATAAGAGAGAGGTTTATGTATTACTTATTATTATATATACATACTTGATTATGTTTTTGGCACTATTGATATGCCCCTTATTGATGAAATATTTATCCTGTGGCACTCGCTCGTCGCATCCTCAGCACACGTAATCTCGTGCGCGGTTTTCAACCACTAGAATACACGCAAAGTAAATCAAGTCACTGCTGTCACTTTCGTTGTGAGCACCACGTTCACTATAACCAACCTCACGCTCGCACTTCACAAGGAGGACTGGTGCAGTCGCGAACAAATCTTACCGTAAAGTAGAGAGTTTGTGGAGCGGCGCGAGCGGATAGAAAAAAAAAAAAAAAAATCAGCGCTGAGGCTGACAGGTGCTAGTGCTAGCAGGAGAAGGTGGCACGCCTTGGATGTTGGATATGATCATTCTTTTCTTCATTAATATGTATTTTGTTCTGGATGTCACATAATTTGATTATGCAAACTTATACAAAAAAAAAAAAAAAAAAAAAAAAAAAAAAAAAGAGGAAGTTATATGGTATTAGATTTCTATTAGACAATTATTAGTATTTGTTAGCAATGAAAAGCAGATCCAAGTCCTTTGTTTCCAAGTAAAAAAAAAACATAAATTTTAAAGAATTATGAAGATAAAAAACAACAACAAATCATTGAATATATAAATAGAAAATATCGTTCATACATGATGTCCTGTATGGTATTTTATGAAAATGATATTAATTATATAATGTCTACTTTCATTAAGGAATCATAATCATAATATAAATTTATTATCTTTTGAATTAATTTTATTTACTAAAATAAAATTTAAAAAGTACTTCCTTGGCATGGTTGTAAACTTTCAGGAAGTATTTTCTTATATCTAAATTTTATGAATATATTTCAAAACTATAAACACTATAATGTAGGATGATTAGATACTACGCGCGTGTGTAGTTGTAAGTTGTATTATCAATTATATAGGGTGTATCCGCATAACGTCATACTGAATGCTCTTCGACGCCATATTGGATCAATGATCAACATTGCTCAGCATAGGGCAAACTTCGTATTAAGCCATTTTCTTTGGGAAGTCGGATAATTTTTTGTTATTGTTATTTTTCTCACATACAGCATTCTCACAATTAACAGCATCAATGCTCTTAAAGATATTGCATAGTATTTTTAAAATGATTCATTTTCCTATGCGGCCCATGTAATTGAGTGATCCAACATGGTGCCTATACTTTAACAATAAATACACCCTGTAACACACAAAAATGTAGTTCCGTGTACTTTTCTACATATTATAGAAATAATAAAATGTACAGTGCGTGTTCCAGGTTTGCGAATGAGATTTATGTATTAATTAATATGTATCATGAAATTAATACGGTAAAATACTTTAATACTTTTATATGGGACGTATAATCATTATTATTTATTAGACGTTATTATACTTCCGATTAATTAAAGCTACGTAATTATTTAAAGCTACTATGTACCAGTCGTGGAGTATGCAGTATCGAGTTCAATACGATATCGGGTATTTTAATCGTATGATCGACATCGTATCGCTGGCTTTTTAAAGGACTCAGTATCGAGTACTGTATTGATCCCCGATTTTGTCAAAACATCTGATATTCCGATATATTTTTTATCTATATTTTTAATGCGGCTATAAAATTGCAATTAAAGAAATTTTCATTTAAAAATGAGTGAGAAAGCGAGAGACAGAGACAGAGACAGAGACAGAGACAGAGAGAGAGAGAGAGGGGGGGGGGGGGGGGGGGGATATTGATATACTATTATTGTATCGACTAAAAATATTTTATCAAAGCATTTTATCGGGATCGGTATGACCAAAATTAAAATATCGTATATCAGAATTAAAAAAAGAAAAAAAAAAAAAAAAAAAAAAAAAAAGTATTGACTCCATGGCTGAGCGTAACATTTTCACTGCTTATACCACAAGAAAAATATTTTTATGTGGTAAAGTTTTCATTTCTTAACGTTATAATTTATAATAAAAATGAAAAGTTTTGTAATAATAATAATAATACTTTTAATTTGAAATAACCATGAAATATAAATTAAGAATTAAAAGTCATTAATATGATTGGCATTAATAAATATTAATTCTAGAATATTGTACGTTTATAAAATTTCATAACTTAATTTTATTCATTTGAGATGGCCTTGATTTCGTAAATATCACGCTTATATATAAAAACAGATCATTTTTCGGTCAAAGTAATTTTTAATAGTAATTTAATTAGAGGCAATAATAATAACAATAACATAACAATAGAAGTTGCTAATGGTGAAGTAAAGACTAATTAATACTTACTATAAAATAGTTCAATACAAACAAAGAGACTGAATACAAACACAATAGAAAACAAATATGAAATAAATTTATTTATTTTATTTTTTATTGTAGTTTTATTACTAAAATTAAAAATAATTTAATAATAATAATAACTCATTACAATTTTTGTTTAAATGATTATAATGCAAATTCAAATAATAAATAAAATTAAACTAAATATTAACTTTGAGTCAAAGCAAATAGGGATTACAGTTAATATTATGTGCCTACGTGCTAGAAATACACCTCTAAATTAGCACCACTAATTAAATGAGTTAGTTACGCAGTTCCGTCTGATCTGAACTGATCACCTACTTGCGATACATTTAGTGTGATCATATGTCATCATAAATATTATTTGTATTTAAAAATTATATGAATGAGATCTCTCATTACTCGTATGGTATAATTATATAGAACACGTTGCTTTTTAAAACCACTTTTTTTTGTGTATGTGTATGTCCTCTTCACATCAGAAACCAACCCAAAACCTGAGAGAAAGTGCAGTAAAAAATTGACCGTTAAATTGGTGCGAATCTCAGAAGTCCAGTTCAAGTTTAAGGTGCAATAAATGTTTGCGGTCACGTAGGCACCCTTAATAAATATGTAAATAAGATAAAACGTGTTGTATAAAAAAATTAATTAAAATAAATAAAATAAAAAAGATCTTGCAAACAGGATACTGTCTGCTTGGATGTGCAATGTCTTCTTCTTCTTTTGTTAGTATTCATTGAGATTAAAGATGTTAATAGATATATACTCTAAAATCTAGACCACTTGCATCGCTATGATGAATAATTCAAATATACGTTTACGGTTTTGCTGCATTGAAGAGATAATAATAAAACACATAATTATATTATTTAAAATAGAAGATAGGTCCTTTAACTGTATTTACAAAATGACACAAGAGTTTTAATGCAAAGCATTATACATGCATGATGAGATGAGAGTGTTATTTTTATTCAGTATAATGATAATGTGATAGTGTGTGTCTGTAATATTATTCAAACTATAAAGATGTTCACATTATGCTATATATTATAATCTTTTTTAACAGATACGACAAGCAGAGTTATAATGACACAAAAAAAGTAAATAACATAATAACATGATATTAAAGCTATTTTGTGTTCATTCAAAAGAGAGTTAGTATAAGTATCAAGTCATCTCTATAACTTTGATTTATATGGGATACGGGATAGTGGATACCATTTATAATTTAGCTATATATAACAATTCATATAATTTATAATCAAATAATATATACATAGGCTTCATTAAAATATAGCTGGATATACGTAACTGCAATCACAAATAAGTTACAAATTAAATATTTAAATAAACATTATGCTTTGAAAAATAGGCTAACGTGTTTTAGCCAAGTATAAATATACGTAGTTTTTAATGCAAATATATAACTAAAATTTAATACCAAGGAAATACCAAACGGTCCACGTAAATTTATGAGTGCGGTATAATAATACGTACGTAGACGTACGTGTATGTAAGGTACAGTACTGTACAGTCTTTTTACTAAAAAAAAAAAAAAAAAAAAAAAAAAATTAAAAAATCTATGTCCATACAATGCAATCAGATGGAGATTTCAATTGACGCACAACTCCAATTAAATACATGTTATTTCCATATGCCAATTGAAAAAAGTTTTTTTAAGATTAAAAATACTGTACATTGACGCCACCTTCCACCGACTGTATATGAAATATTATCTACAAGAAAAATATTTATAAACCTATAGCTATATAGATATGGTTTTAATAATAAAATACATACTAATAGAGCAATATACGTTTAATAATAAAATATTGATGTCGTTTGGTTGCTGATGTGATGTGCTTTCTTTACTGCTTATCGCTACTTTGACGTTGGTGTCGTTATTATTTTTTTTAAATATTACTTTAATGTTTCTCTAGGTTCAATTAAAATATTATAGCTATAAGAAAATATAGCCCTGTTTACACGAAGCAATATTTAAACTACACCAATAAATTTATGACGTAAAAATGTGATAGTTTTTGTTTTGTATAATGGATATGGTATAAGCAGTATATTGTAAAATATATTGAAATGGAAAATATAACATAATATTATTAATTATATAATAATAATTATAATTAATTAATATTATTAATGTAATATATTAATAATTAATAATATTATTAATATATAATATGTTGTTCCGACGGAACATTGTTCCGTATGGAGGCAGGACTGAGGACTTACAAAAATATAGATATTATGCATGTAACAAATAAAATATAATTAATGTGGCTTAAATAATTTTGTAAAACATTTGAGAAATATAATATAACTATTATGTTCTCAATTCTCGGATCAATGCTGTTCTGTAATATGTTATCATGTTAGCATGTTATATTCATTTATCTCAAACATTATGTTTGAGGTAAAAAGGCGGGTCTATGCATTCATGTAAAAGTCGACGGTTGGATAACTCAATAACATGGGTGAAATAGGAAAATAATTAACTCATTTTGCCAGTTTAAAAACACTATGCAATAATTTTGAGAGCATTGAAGCTGTAAATATGTTGAATTAGTATCTCAGGTATATGAGAAAAATAATAAGAACAAAAAATTAACAGACTCCCCACAGAAAATAGCCAAAAACGAAGTTTGTCCTATGCTCAGAAATGTTGTTCACTACTCCAGTATGGCCTCCAAGCGCATTAAATATGACGTCATCCGCATACGCCCTTACCGTATCTTATAGTGATACGGCGCAAATGAATATAAAACCACTGCTGCTAATTTCAACTTTTAGCTTATGTTTATGCGAATTATAGAATGAATATGCAATAAATTTGATTGCGTGCAATCTCTATTATAAATATTAAATGCAATTATAATCAAGCATTGTAAATTTAAAATAATTTTTAATAACATCATTACATTATTATAGCTTGGTAAGTAAACATATATACACTCGACTCAAAAAACCTGAGTTACCTGCCGTTCGACCTTTTACGGTATCGCGTATCGCCCAGCCGCCCCCCTTCTCCTCAAATGTGACAATGGGTGATACTTTAGGCATGCCTGATTTAAATCGACTGAGGTTTTTTGAGTCGAGTATAGCACTTATTACAATCTTGGTAATATATATATATATATATATATATATACGTATTATATATTGAAGAGAAGTACTATTATTCTATAATAATAAATAAAATAAATTTAAAACTGCCTAGTTTTTAAATTAAAACTGGTTGAATAGAACCGTAATAAATAGAAAACAGATATATATATATATATATATATATATATATATATATATATATATATATATATATATATATATATATATATTATATATATATATATATATTGTTATGCTCCTTTTTTTTCCTTTCTAACTTTTATAAATTATTTTCGTTCAAAAAATAAAATATTTATGGTATATAATGCGCATGCCGTCATATTGAATGCGCTTCGACGTCATGCTAATTGCTAATATTAATGAATAACAGTGCTGAGCATAGAACAATTTATTTTTTATATAATATTATATATAATAATATTTTTCTCACATAGTACATTGATAACCTAATTAAACCTGTGCAGCGCAAGCAAAATTGCTCTCAACCATATTGCTTAGAATTTTTGAAGTGGCAGTAAAATGTATAATTTTGTCATATATACCGGCCCATGTTATAGTGCTCACATGGCAGTGACTTTTAAATGAATGCAATATATGCAACCACTCTATACGTAGTGTACGTATGAGCTTATATTATACTCTATATTATTGTGTAACAATATATTAAGTTTATTTTATCATGCGTTAAACATATTATTTATATTTTAGATTCGTAATTAAAAATATGACGAGACCGTAAGTTTGTTGGAACTTTTTGTTACTAAATAAATTTCCCGGGTCAATAAAAATAAATAAAAAATCTTACTGCAAATGTAAGTGGATGGTGGAAGAAAAAAAAAATAAATAAATAAGATCTAGCAATAGGGTGTGTGCGCATGACGTCATTCTAAATGCTTTTCGATGCTCTGCTGAGCAATGAATATACAGGGTGACCACAAAAATCGCTACGATTTCAAGACACTATAACAATTAGAAATTTTAATATTTTTTAATTTTTTACTACATCAAATTGAAGCCTAAATGTACACATTTTTAAAACTAAAATTTTGTTACGTTGCTTGGTTTTTTTGCGAGACGCCATAAAGTAAAAGCCGAGCCTGGGCCAAAAAAATTACACTTCTGGGCACCAAATCCAGCTAAAAACAATTGTTTTTAAATCTCTTTCCATTATTATTATTATTATTATTTTTTACACAACATAACCTATGGCTTCTCAACGTGAGCACCATTTAGAGCTCGGCACAAGTCGAGACGCTCCTCCAGCTTGCGCCATACATTCTGCAAAATGTGCGCTTCTGGGGCACATAGAGACCTGATTCTCCCGCACTTTTGAGAGGGACAGTCCAAAAATTAACGTGTGGTGTGCTAACGACCGCATCATATGGCCCGTTCATTTTCAATGAACAAAGTGTGAAGTGGGAAGTTTATCTGGACATGCTAGAGCATTACATCGTACCTGAGTTACTACAAGCCCAGCAAGAGTGGAATTACGACGTAATCTTCCAGCAGGATGGCGCCCTCTTCAGTGGGCACTGGCAGTCAGACACTTCTTAAACCAGACCTTCCCAAACAGTTAGTTGGGACGCGATGGACCACTGGTATGGGCACCAAGATCTCCTGATCTTACTCCTCCCAATTTCTTTCTTAGGGGCTACGTGAAGGATGTTGTTTTTAAAACACCAGTGCGATCATCAGGCGGGACCTAAAACTGCGCATCACAGAAGCGATCAACTCTGTCACTCCTGAGAGGTTGCAGAATGTATGGCGCGATCTGGAGGAGCGTCTCAACTTGTGCCGAGCTCTAAATGGTGCTCACATTGAGGAGCAATAAGATAAGTTGTGTGAAGAAAAAAAAAACATGGAAAGAGATTTAAAAACAATTTCTTTTAGCTGGATTTGGTGCCCAGAAGTGTGATTTTTTCGGGCCAGGCTCGTCTTTTACTTTTTAACCAAGCAACGCAACAAAATTTTATTTTTAGTTTTAAAAATGTGTAAATTCAGGCTTCAATTTGATGTAATAAAAGTTAAAAAAAAATTAAAATTTCTAATTTTTATAGCATCTTGAAATCGTAGCGATTTTTGTGGTCACCCTGTATAACATTATTGCTTATAGCATATAGGACAAACGTATATAGTTTTTGGCTACTTTCTTCGGAAAATTAGCTATTCTTTGGTTATTATTATTTTTCTTGCATACTTGAAACCATATTATAGTAACTGTGCTTGAAACACTAATTCAACCAGTTAACAGCATCAATATGCTCTCAAAAATATTGCGAAAAATCAGTCATTTTCCTACACTATTTATGGCCCATGTTAATTTAGCGCTCACTTATGACGTCGACTTTACCATGAATGAAACCATCCGATAGGGTGTATTCGTATGACGTCATATTTAATGCGCTTGGAGCTTGGAGTCCATACTCCAATATAGTAGTGAATAACATTGCTATAAGCATAGGACAAACTTCGTTTCAGGCAATTTTCTTTGGGAAATCGGTTAATTTTTGGGTACTGTTCTCACATACTTGAGATACTAATTCAACATATTTACAGCATCAATGCTCTCAAAAATATTGCATAGAGGTGTTTTTTAACTTGCATAATGAGTTATTTTCCTATGCTGCCCATGTTATTGAGTTATTCAACATGACGTGGACTTTAACATAAATGCATACACTTATATCAGGGTTTCTCAACCTTTTTGAGCTACGGAGCACTTTTAGGAGTATAAGGAGCGCTCACGGAGCACCGGGGAGTGTGTGGGGCGTATAGCGCCCCAAAAAAGCCCGTCGCAGGCGCGATTTTTTTTTTAAACCACGTGACCGTTTTTTAGGCAATTTAAGTGAATTTAAGTGAACATAATTTCAAGAAGATTAATATTCACCCTATTAAAAACCCTAGCTAAAGTTACAGCTTTAAATTTTACAAATATAATGGAATCAAGGAAAAAATTAAGTAATAGTTTTGCAACTTCAGAGCAGAAATTGTATGCGGTTAATTGAAAAATTAATAAAATAAATTGGTTTTAAAATCGTAATTTCGAACAATTCTAAACTATTTTACGATTTTATATGTAATTTTGAGAAATAATATTTTTCTCAAAATATTTCGTAGTAATACTGTCACAAATACTGCCTCCTGCTAAAAAAGAAATAAATAAATAAAAAATGATTCTGTCAAAAAAATTGAAAAATTAACTTAATTTTATATTTTGGAAAATTGAGGCTGCTTAGAAAAAACAATATTGTCCTTAGTTTCAACCTTCAGTATTTACTGAAAGTTAAAACTATAGGGACCTTAATAAGTTTCAAAACTAAAATGATTAAACTAAAATTTAATAAATTGTTAATTAATATACACAGAAACACAAAACTCATGAAAATTGAGACATTTTGTACTGTGTTTTTTAAAAATTATGAACAATTTTTATTTCTTCTTCTTCTTTTTTATTATTATTATTATTTTTTTTAATTTTACTTCTTCGGTCTTCCTATATTTTGGGGAGCACCTGAAACCAGAGTCTTTTTTAAGGAAAAATCCTGACTGCACATAATCGTGAGACAAGGCCCACACTCACCAGGGGGGGTCCGGGGGGGCAAAGCCCCCTCGGTTGCCCGCCGCAGGCGCTAAATTTTTTGCAGTCACGTGTTCAAATATGCCCAATTTTTTATTCTAAACTTGATAATTATTTAAAATAATTACAGAATTTGTTCACATTTTTCATGAACATTTTCAACAATTTTTATTTATTTTAGACATCTTAAGTAGAGTAAAGTTTATATTATTTTCATTTTGTTTTATTCTATTTTATTTTAAAATTGTGTTGCAAAAAGTTGAGTGCAGTCGAGTCAGCAATAAATAGTTCCATAATAAAAGATTGGGGGAAAAAAATAGAGCGATATGTTTTCCATTAATTTGAGAGATTGTTTTCATAATTTTTGAAGCACTGCAAGTATTTTTTAAGTTTGATTAGGATACGATAATAAATCGCCAGCCAGTTTAAAGCGTGGAATTTATATCAAATTGTAAGTTAATAAAGGATATATGGGCAGAAACAGGAAGCTGGACAACTTATTAGCTCAACATTGCATTAGTGCGCGTACAGCACAATTTGTTGTATTTTATATTATTTTATTATTTCCATATGAATATATTAGAGCTGTAAAAAACTCGAAATATTTTTAACCCGGGCTGAAATTTTTTAGCCCGGTTTGACTCGAAACCCGGGTTTAGCTTGAAATCGAGCTTAAACTCGAAAAACGAGCCAAAGCTCGGAAAGCTCGATAATTGAGCCAAAGTTTAAAAACGAGTTTTCGAGCCTATGAAGCAAAAAGCTCGATTTTCATTATGAAAAAATTGTTTTTTGGATGATAAAAGTCATAAATAAAATAAAATAATTTTTAAAAATATTTTAAACAACTTATTTTGCATGATAGAATACTAAAAACACCATTTTAAACAAAAATTACAAACTTTTTTTCTTTTCTTTCTTCAATAAATTTTCTTTAGCTCGATTTATTTTCAAAAGCTCGTTTTTTTTACGAGTTATTCACGAGCTCAACTCGAAAAAGCTCGTTTTCGAGCTTAAAGCTCGAAACCCGGGTTGACCATTTACAAAAAAACGAGCACCCGAAGATTTTGACCCGGGCGGGTGCTCGACCCGGTTTAAATTTACAGCTCTAGAATATATATAGTATACCATGCAGGCATGCACTCTTTAAAATTAAATAACAAGAAAATAATTTTCATAGAAAAAAATGTTTCCTGTATAGTTGTAACTCAAGCACAAAAATAGTTCATATAAGCTCATAGTAAAAATTTAGTGTTGTGAAAAATCTCAATATTTCAAGTTTAATGGAGAGGCTATCGGTTAAAAAAATTCTTAAAAAATGTCTATAGCTTTAAACACGTAAAAGTATGTCTAGTTTATCTCATTTAAATATCTCCGGAATTGCTGCAGTAATTATCTCAAAAGTCGCCAAAAGAAAAAAAAATCCCCATAAGCGTAATGTTAAATTAAGGGGCTCCTAGCTTCTCCCGTGTTTACCCGCGTGCTATAAATATAAACCGATAAGCTCCAGCAATAAATTTTTCGCTTTCTTTCTTTCTTTTCTTTTTTTTTTTTTTTTTCAATTTTGTGGAGTGCTTTGCCCGTTTATTATTTTTAATATAATCATTAATTTATGTTGTTGTAAATAAAATAAGTATTAATTTAAAGTTAAATCGAAAACGGACAACAATTACATCCTAATTAACTTTTCTAGCCAAAGGATTTTAAGAGCTACCAGTCCTAGCTAGTATACTCAATATAGCGCATTTCCAATTTACTCTTTTAATTTCAATCAAATAAACAAATCTTGATTTTTGAAATCTTATAAAAAAAAAAAATAATAAAAAAAATACAAGTATTAAAATATTACTTTTTAATGTTAGGCTGCTAGGCATACAACATACAATACATGATTCATGTTGTAACTATATAGTAACTTTTTGTGTGTGAATTATTAAAAAGTATAGAACTCATCTTTTGCTTTGAAAAAGAAATAAAATTCATGTAAACTTTTTTATATGATCGTATAAAAAAAGTCGACTTTGTGATTTAATAGAAGCATAATCAATGTTATATCTAATTAATTTAATAAATCTAAAAATAATGTTCATAAATATTTAAAAAATGCTCATAATCTACAACATTTAAAACATGGTACCCATACATTATTATGAATAATAATTAATAAATCATTGATAATGTGGAACTTGAAAGTGCAATGATACTTGCGAGCGTAGCGAGCAGGATTTTTTTACAATATGTGCTTTGAAAATTTTTCTAGAACTTAAAATTTGTATATTTGCTGACTGCACATATCCCAGTCTGACTGCACATATCCCAGTCTGACTGCACACTAAAAAAGACCCTGCCTGAAACCACCTCGCGGAGCACCGGTTGAGAAACCCTGACTTATATAAGCGTAGCAAAACTATCAAACAATTTAGCGCCAAAACGAAAGTTGCCCTCTTGTGAATGCGCGCGCAAGTCAGCGCAAGTCATCCGATCCAGCTGACGACGACGTCTTGCGGGATCAAAACAAAAGTTTGGTTAGGTTTTGCATTTTTGTGTCTTTTCTTTTTTATTTTATCATTAAAGAGGTAAATAAGAATACCAAAAAAAATTCACAACTTATTTCTGAAATATTTCTTCTAATGTTATTGTAGTATATTATTTAAAAATATCTTTCGCAAAAAGGATGAATCGGTTTGAATATGACCATCCGACTTTGCACCCACGTGAAAGTGAAGTTCAGAAACATCGCAGTGTAAAGATTTACGATGGAGATGAAAAGGTTTGATTTTGTTCATACTGCTTTTATATGTACATATTTATGATATAAATTTCAATATTGTATTCGAAAACTTTAGTTTGTTTTATGAAAAATAGACATATCAGTGGATAAGTGTATGTATAAGTCACATATGATTTAAAACTTACTGGCTGCTTTGCAAGAGTGTATGCCGAAGTGGCGCATGTTAATTTTGTTTCATAAGATGACTAATAAGTAATAATTAATTCAACAATTTGAAATTAAATGTATGCACGTAAAGTATTGACATACACAATTGTACAAAATGTAGTAGTAGTAGTAGTGGTGTAGTACATATTAGCAATTTAATGCTATTTTATTTTTCATTATTGTTCTTATTTGATTTTAATTTAATTTATTGTCTTATTTGTTCTTCCGATCACTACACTTGTTTTCAATTTCTATCTGATTGGCTATTCTATCTAACACTGATCTTCTTGACATCTTAATGACATCTTAATGACATAGTTAAGTCCATAAAAAAAAAACTGCGTTTAGATTTGGTCTCAGTATTGTCGTGCGTTGTGATGCAAGGTCAAAGTGCATCGCGGCAAGCCAACCAGCCGTGCTGCGTTCTTTCCTCCCTGCCTGCCTGTCTGGTGCTTGCCAGTTGCCACACGTTCAGGTGAACGAAGACAACAACACTACCTCTTATTGGTCACTTAAACCACGTGATTTTTGGCGACAAAGATTTCTCCTCTCTTCTTTAAGTTGGTGGTGGGAGCAAAGCCACCCACCACCCACTCTCGTATGTTTATATGGTTTTCCCATATAAATGCTGTAAATAAAATTTTTGATGAAAGTGAGAGTACAGCTCTGGCCAAAAGTTCCCAAATGATTTGCATAGGTTACCCGCAACCACTTTATGTTATCTTTAAGAAAAAATGCCGCTGCCCCGTTCGGGAACTTTTGGCCAGAGCTGTACATTACATAATTATATAAAACATTAAACAAACTGATAACTATATGGGTATTACTGGTAATGCTAAAGTTATATGCTTAATTGATTCTTACAGAACGCAACATTTGAAAACGGAGAGCTTGTTTTAACATCCCATCGGTTGATTTTCTCACGCACTGAGGCTTCTCGAGGGCCAAATACTAGTCTCATTCTTCGTTTGCATTATGTCATATATGTTGAAGAGGAAAAATCTGGAGGATTTGGGTTCAGCCGTAGTAAAAAAGTCTTACTGCATCTTAGTGAACCTGTATCAGGTAAATTGAGCTGTAACCGATAGAAGATGAGCAATTTTTGAGGGCTCTATGCAATGATACCAACTTTTTGTTTCCAGATAAACTACCTGGTCCTGTTGAAAGAAGTATCCACAATTTTGTGAAGCTGTCATTTAAAGAAGGTTACGATGGAAGTTTTTTAATAATGCTCAATGAATCAATACAACTAAAAAAATGGGAAACAGCACCCATATCTATGTTGCCATCTGCACCTGCCCAGGTATATAAAGAGCAATTTATTATTTTATTTTATTTCTTTAATGAGGAAGTCTACACGAAGTCAACCCCTATGTTTGAATGCGTCATTAGAAAGAGAAAAAGTAGTAGATAAACTTAGCATAGGCAATTACCTGCAAAATTGGAAAATTGGCGTTTTATTTAATAAAAGAAGAAATAAAAAATTTCAATTCCCAACCCTTTGCCGACTGTGACGTATTCAAACATAGGGGTTAACTTTGTGTAGACTTCCTCATTTCTGCAACTATTGAATTTAGAGTATACTCTACTCTAAATTCTAGAGTATACTCTTAAAATTTTATAAAACTTTAATAATAATAATGGAAAAAGATGGCACAGAAATGCATTTTTCCATGGTCAGGAGAACCTGTTCTTTCCAACTTGTCATGCATTTAAGTTAGGATATAAAACACAGCCTGGCATTGCTTGGGTTGTTTGAAGTTTGAAGTCTGCTGTCAGATGTGCAAGTTGCCCCACGATATCACGGTTTAACTTGAATCAAACAGTGATAGCTTGATCAGTGGTTGATCAAAGCCTGCAGTGTTGGAAGTATGCACTATGCTTCACAAAAAGTGATGGCTGAGGAAAACTAAGCCCATAATAATAATACCGACAAGTGGGGCAACTTTGGCCAAATTTTGTAAAATTATTTACTCCCTAACTAAAGCTCATTGAAATGCAAAGCAAAAACTAAAAGATAGTTTAAAAATCAAGTTTTACTTTAGTTTTTATATCACATTTCTATGAGCTTTTGTTAGAGGGTAAATAATATTTGAAAATTTGGTTAAAATCACCCCAGAAGGCCAACGCGGCTTAAGTCACTCCTCTTAACAGTAATATTAATAATTAGGAAAAACTTCAATAATTTGTTGTAGTAATAGTATTGTATTTTGTGAGAGATAAATATAATATACAATGTCCCTTACATGTAATCCAACTTTTGGCTGATTTTTTAGACACTAGTTAAATTTCACTCTCTAGAGGGAACACTGCAATACATTTGAGGGCTATTTGAACTATTATGATAAGGCTGGCAAAAGGACAGAAACAATATAATGTATGAAATACATAGAGTTAATCACTCCGAATACTTGTGCCCAGGTGACAAAAAGACCTCAAACCTCAAGATGTAATATTAGTAATAGTTTTAGCTGCTAATCGCGGCGCTAGAGTGTAAAAGCTTGATTTAGGCTTGTCTACAGATTTTTTCAGAAGTTGGAAGACATGTAAGGGACATTGTATGATATGTTCCATTTCTGTTTAAAATTAAATGTGTGAAGCATTATAAATTGCAAAGGATTTGTGTGTGCAAATTTCGTATCCCACTATTTCTCATCTTTACTTTATATCCCTGGCTTGCTACTTAAGTACACTTACTGTTAGTGCAGTGGTTTGAATTCTTTTGCTTTTGAGCTTTGGTGCTTCACACAGTGAGCCAAGAGGACACACTCGGGCTGCAGGTATGCACACTCTTACCATTCCAGCTTTTGCTCTCTGGCGGCCCGGCTGCTGCTGCCTGAGAATAGGAGTTTCCCTCTCCACTCCATGCTGTCATGCTGATGAGACCTCAACAGCAGTCCATGGCTTGATAGTAAAATGTCCGAAGTGGAGGCACTATTGTTTGTGCCACTAAATACAAGCTAACCACCTCTATACTCCCCCTCTATTCAAATAATGCATAAGTAATAATAAGCTTGCCACCCCTTTACAACTTGCAACACTATACAAATTTATTTCAGACTGTTAGAATATTTTCTATCTTCTATGCAAGGTTTACCTGTCAGTCATAGCTCATCCCCCAATTTTTCAAATCTGTCTGTGTTTCTCTATCAATAAATTATCGCAGTCAATTTTACCTGACATGCAATTTTCAGATTCCTGGAAGAGTTTTTAGAGCTGGAATAGTTGGTATAGAAAGACAAATCCACATGAAACACAAGGCTACAGATGAAAGTATATCACTAGCATTTGAGGATCTAAATAAACTGATGACTATGGCCAAAGATATGGTGCAGTTGTCAAAAATAATTTCTAACAAAATCAGGGTAAGAGTTATATTGAGATTTATTGCGATTAATGCTTTATTTAAACAAAATTGTGTAATTAATCTAGGAACACCAGGGTGATATAACTGAAGATGAGACTACAAAGTTTAAATCTTATTTACTAAGTCTGGGTATTGAAGATCCTGTAACAAGAGATGCGTTTCGTAGTGAGAGTCAATATCACAGAACTCTGGCACAACAAATTGCTACCATGTTGGAAGCTCCAATCAAGGTATGTATTAATCCCCAACATACATCGCACACTTCATCAACATATAAATCATTCAGGTCGTACTATTGCCTGTTATTAATTTTAACATTATATTTCAACTGCAATATTTTATTTCTCATTTATATGATTTAATAATAATAACAAAGAGAAGTATTAAGGAAAATAAACCATACCATTTAGGTATGATAAATTTGAAAGAAAAGGATAGGAGAAACCAGCAAGGGTCTTACCATAGTGAAGAGCATCCAACAGCAGTTTGGTGAAAACTTTGCTAGCCCAGGTATAAAAAACTAACACATTAGATATATTTCAGAAATAAACTCCAAAAGAGATATGGAGTGTGGTTTGCCTTCATCAGTCCTTATAGACTCGGGGAGAAACTATGAATATATATCGAGGGCTCCGCGGCATTTCGGTACTAGTGCAATCTCCGCGGGTGCCTTTTTGGCACATGTGCATTCTCCGCGCTCACCTTTTTTGAAACATCTTTATACGCTTAACCTGTACAGATGTGCCATTAGTAGGCGTGGCGTAGATTGCACATGTGCCAAAAAGGCACCCGCGGAGATTGCACAAGTACCGAAATGCCGCGTAGCCCTCAATATATATATTTTTTCAATTCAAGCTATGAGCTATGAATGTCATAGTTTCTCTCCGAGTCTAAGGATTGATGAGTCTTGGAGTTTATTGCAAAAATATATCCAATTGGCTAGTTTTTTTTATATCTGTGCTAGCAAGATTTTCACCGAACTATGGGGTTCTCTTTACTATGGCAAGAGCCTTGTTGGTTTCTTCCGTCCTTTTCTTTCTAATTTATCATACCTATCTGCGATGGTTTATTTTTCTTAATATTTCAAAGTTATCAGAATAATAATAAAATAAATAAATGCAGGCATTTTACAAAATGAATAAGAACTTTATTTTCTTTTTCCTTTGCTGAAAATATTGAACCACCTCAGCCTGTTCAAAGCACCCTACATGTATAAAACTATGATATTGGTGTTGTTTTCACGTGCTGCTCTATGCAGCTCATAAATTTTTAAAATTCTATTGGTTTCAATCAGTCATGGAGTCGATACCGATACGATACCGATATTCTTATATTTTGCCGATACCGATACGATACTCGCAAAAAAAAAATTGCTCCGATACGATACCGATATTTTCCGATATTTTTTCGATATTTTTGCTACATTTCATACATAAATATTGCACCATAAATTTCATTTTTTTTTCATCTTTGAGGTATAAATTTGTATCATATTTTTACAACATTTATTTATTATTTTATTTATTTGTTTATTTAATTATTGATTTATTTACTTACATACTTACTTACTTACTTAATTACTTAATTACTTAATTACCTAAATACTTAATTACTTATTTATTTATTTTATTCTATTGTTTGTTTGTTAACCTAAAATGATTAAAATAAATTACGAATTAGCAATTTTCTTATTTAGTATAGAAGCGACTTCAAATATTTAATAAATTAAAATTTTTTTCACGCTTTTTTTTTATTTTTTGATAAAATAAACAAAGTATCATTAGCTTTTTTTTTTTTTTTTTTTTTTTTTTTTTTTTTTTTTTTGTATGCACCAACACCGATAAAGGGTATAAAAAAGTCCAAATTTCTCCTCTGGTCGGAAAAATCCTTTGATTTTGTAAACCTTTCAAAAATTTTAACCTTGTAAAAATTTTGTAGAAATTATGGAAGTATGCTACATCTTTTGTACTTTGCAATGCATTGAATTAATGTAACGGTACAGTACAGAGATTTAAAATGTCAATCATTGGTTATATTTTATTGTGATTTCTACCGGCTCTTTCTTTAGTCATTAGGATAGATCATAGATAGTAATGTACGAACCACACGACGGATTTCTCAGAAACTTGGCGACAGTCGCTCACTTTTTTTTTTTCTTCATAAAAAGAAGAAAAAAGGTTAAACACCGTTGCATTTTTATTGTATGTAAAATAGAAAAGGTGCACGTCGCCCTGCCCTGTTGTTATAGCAAAAGGACAAATATAGGAGTGAATTTTATTGTCCAGGTACGAAAGATAGATAATCACTTTTGTGGAATGTTCTCGTTGCTTCTTAATTTTTTTTTTTTTTTTTTTTTTTTTGTATTTATTACTTTTATTTTATGGGAGAGCAAAAGTCTCAAAGTATCAAAAAAAAGTATCGAAATTCGACGATATTTTGCTGCTATCGGTGACCGATACCGATATTCGATTTTAAGTTAAAAAAAGGCCCCGATACTATACCAATACGATAAAAGTATCAGTATAGTATCGGATATTGTATCGTAGTCGATACCAATACTCCATGACTGGTTTCAATAGTTTAATTGCCCAAGTATTTAATCCCTTGATATTCATGCAAAATCTACACATTAACAATTTTGAAGTTCCTCAGACCCTTTTTGATTATACGTATTTTAAAATTGAAGGCTATATAATAATATTTTTAAAATTGGTCTTTTATATTCTTTTTTGAAATAGGAGATGGGCGGTATGATGACTTTAGCAGAAGCATTCTGTCGTGTCAACCGAGCTAGGGGAATGGAGTTACTATCTCCAGAGGACATGCTCCGTGCTTGTGAATTAATGGCATCTCTTAAGCTTCAAGTAGCGTTGAGAACTTTTGACAGTGGAGTAAAAGTACTACAGTTGCCCTCACATAGTGATGAGAGTATTGCAAGAACTACTTCTAGTGCTGTAAGTATTTAAAACGCACACTATTTTTTAAACTATCTCTGTTTAATTTTAGTGTGAAAACAATACCTTATCTCATTTTTATAAATTAACTTTTGCAAATATAGCTTGAAGACATTGGTTCTTTCACACCTGAAGAGCTAGCCCAGACGCTAGGAATATCGGTGCTTCTTGCAAGAGAAAGGCTTATCACTACAGAAAAATTAGGAAAAGCTTGTCGAGATGACAATATTGAAGGTCTCAGATTTTATCCAAATTTATTTCTTCAAAAAAATTAACATAAATAGTCCTACAAATTATTTGATTGGTGCAATAAAGTAAACTGTAAATGTATTATAAATAAATAAAATAAATAAATAAATAAATATTCGTCTTTATTCAACAGTTAATTAAAAAAAAAAAAAAAAATTGAAAGGGTATAAGGTTTAGGCCTGACAAATGTCTGGCCCACTTACACCTATTAGCCAATCAGATAGAAATTGAAAACAAGTATAGTGATCAGAAGAACAAACAAGACAATTAATTAAATTAAAATAAGAACAAAAATGAAAAATAAAGTAGCATTAAATTGCTAATACTACACCACTACTACTACTATTATGTATTTGATTATTATTGTTTGCACTGGAGATGTTGTTCCATCCTTTTTTCTAATATCATATTATATTTAATTATATACGATTTTACAGTTATTTAACATCTATATATTATTTTTTTTATATATAAAATAAACATTATACAATTATATATGCATCTTGCTGTTATATAGGGTCTATGCATTCATGTTAAAGTTTACGCCATGTTGGATAACTCAATAACATGGGTGGCATAGGAAAATAAATCATTTTGACAGTTTAAAACCACTATGCAATATTTTTGAGAGCATTGATGCTGTAAATATGTTGAATTAGTATCTCAAGTATGTGAGAAAAATAACAACAACAAAAAATTAACCGATTTCCCCAAAGAAAATTGACTTAAATGAAGTTTTTGTCCTATGCTGAGCAATGTTTGTTTACTACTCCAGTATGGCCTCCAAGCGCAATAAATATGACTTTATCCGCATACACCCTATAATTGTATAAACAAAACTAAAAACTTTGTTTGAGCTTCACTTTATTTTATATGTTTATAAGTATAAAATAATATGATTGCTTGCTAGTATAATAAATAACCAATAAGTATAGGCAAGTGGTACTCGTATATATATATACAGGGTGTCCGTAAAGTCTTTGAGGATGTTTGGACATAAAGAAAACACACAAGACTGAACGTAAAATTAACTTTTTAGACATCAAATGAAAGCTTAGATTTTTACAATTTTGAAAATTTAAACTGTTTTAAAATCAAATAATTATTAACTTTGCTAGAGGAGAAAAAGCAAAAAGTGAGATTTTGTCGTTTTTTTTTTTTTTTTAACTTTTTTACAATTTTTTTGAAACTTTACATTATGGTATCCTTACGTGGGCACCGATGGCTGCGCGACAGACGTCCAGAGGAACCTCTAGCTCGCACCACACATTATGGAGCATTTGCGTTGTGATGGACTGGATGGTGGCGGTGATCCTCTGCTTTCAGCTCTCACACGTAATTCACTGGTGTTTTGAAGACTTTATCCTTGACGTAGCACCAGAGGAAGAAATCTGGGGGCAGGGAGGGGGGCTGAGGCCAGACGATCTTAAGAATTAAGAACCCATGCAATAGGTTCATCTCGACCAAGCCTTCTACCTGGAAACACCGTATTCAGCGTGTCTCTGGCATTATGTGCCCAATGTAATGGAGCACCGTCTTGACCCCATTTTGCCTGTGCTTGAAGCAGCTGAGGGATCGCAAAATTTCCTAGCATATCCAGGTAATTATCCCACCTGACTGTTGGCTCTTGGAAGAAGAATGGGCTGATCATTCTGGTCAGGTGGGATAATTACCTGGATATGCTAGAGAATTGTGTGATATCCCCCAGCTGCTTGCTTCAGCTTGGTCATGATCTAATCTTCCAGCAAGATGATGCTCCACTTGGGCACATAATGTCAGAGACACGCTTACACGCTTAATACGGTGTTTCTAATTTGATGGCTTGGTCGAGATGGACCTATTGCATGGGTCCTTAAGATCACCTGACCTCAGCCTCCCCCCCCCTCCCCCCCAGATTACTTCCTCTGGTGCTAATTCAAGGATAAAGTCTTCAAAACACCAGTGAATTACATGCGAGAACTGAAAGCAGAGGATCACCGCCACCATCCAGTCCATCACAACGCAAATGCTCCATAATGTGTGGTGCAAGCTAGAGGTTCCTCTGGATGTCTGTCGCGCAGCCATCGGTGCCCACGTAAGGATACCATAATGTAAAAATTCAAAAAAAAAATGTTGTAAAAGATTAAAAAAAAAAAAAAAAAAAAAAAAAAAATCAACAAAATCTCACTTTTTACTTTTTCTCCTCTAGCAAAGTTAATAATTATTTTATTTTAAAACTGTTTAAATTTTCAAAATTTTAAATAAAATTTAAGCTTTCATTTGATGTTTAACAAGTTAATTTTTCGTTAAGCCTTGTGTGTTTTCTTTATGTCCAAACATCCTCAAAGACTTTACGGACACCCTGTATATATATATATATATATATATATATATATATATATATATATATATATATATATATATATATATATATATATATATTCAGCCAACCAGTTTTATATGCCAAAATGAGGAAGACTTAAAAAAAAAAAAAAGTTATTGGTCTTCCTCATTATAAAAGTATTTAATCCTCATTTCGTGTTTACTAACTGATGCTTAATATTTATGCTGTATATTATTCAACTCTCAATCAACTCTATAATATTTCTCTTCTTCATATGTTTAACATGGTATAATTATTCTGGACACATGTAAAATAAAAGAGCCTATACTATAACACCTATTCTGATTTCTGATTATGGCATTTAAAATCATTTAAAAATGGCGGTCATTCCGAGGTTTTTAAAAATGGAGGTCAATAACCTGCAAAAAAAATGCTTGATTTTAAAAATTGGGAGACTACCATATTAATAGAAAGACCAAACATTGCGAAAAAATAAAATAGGATTTTTAACACGTAACTTGCTTGTTTTTAATCTAAAGTTTGCATTCTAACCGGAAAAGGCATTTCCCCTTTCCTTCTTTTTCTCACTCGCTTCCGTCAGGCGCCGGGCGCAACCATCCGATAGCCGACGCCACTACCTATTTGGAAATAATTGTGTTTTTGTATGAACTTTTGACTTCCAATTGCGTTTTGAAGAATCATTCTGGTAATGTCGTACATATTTTTATATTTTTTGTCATAAATTTCTTTTAAATTACCTCAAATAAACCATATAAATCTCAGATTCAATTTATTTGAGCTGTCAAAGTTGACCTTGACAGTGATTTTTGACAGCTACACAATTCAAATTACAATATTACCCTCATTATTTCATAAATCTAAAGTTCAATAATTGTACAGGTTCTACACATGAAGTGATATTTTTCAATCAAGAGAATAATAAGTAAAAATGGCTTGGCGATTCAAAGCATCGAAGTACAAAAACGCAGCACCGATAGTCCCTAAACCTGAGTCATGTGTTCGTGATATTTTTGTAGGGTCTTATCAGACCTATGGCAACAATATTGCTGCCTCTGCGGCTTTTATGGCCTTCAATGTTGATCATAATGGTAAGTATTTATATTTTGGGTATGGATTTTTGTAACAGGAAAAGATAAAAACAATGTTTTATTAGTAGAAAAAAGGGCGTGGACAATGTTGTGTGACTATATATGCAGTATGTACACATATATGCATATTACGTACACATACATACATTCTGCATGCATCACACCACATTGTCATAAAATTTTGTTGTTTATTAATAACATGTAACGATATGCTATGGCATTTTTAATTTTAGTGTAAATGAAATATGCAATAAGATTTATTTCAATCGAAACCGTGCAAAAACAAAATACGGTACCAGTAGTAGTGTATACATACACGGTTTATACGAATATGTCACAGTGTCATAATTTGCAGTGAATTTTTTATTTTATTTCATTACACCACTAAAATTCATAAAATCACCTATATATGATACAGTTATTATATTATAAGCTATGCATATGTATATTGAGTATTTAAATAATGATGTTTAAACTTTAACAACAGGGTCAAATTTGGCTGTGCTGCCCATTGATGACTGTGGTCGAAAAAGCAAAACAATGCCTTTACTCCATGCCCATACAGATACTGTTACTGATATGTCATTTTCACCATTCCATGATGGTCTGTTGGCTACAGGCTCTCAAGACTGTTTGGTAAGAGTAAATTATAATTACGTGGAATATATCAAAGAATTTTTTCATTAGATAAAATTATTACTACAATAATAATAAAAATTCAAAATACACTATAGGTATTGCTTTTAATTGTTGTGTATACTAGGTCAAAATATGGCATATTCCTGAAAAAGGACTTGAAGAAAGCTTGACACAGCCAGAATGCACCTTTTCTCACAAACAACGTCGAGTAGAAACTGTTGTGTTTCACCCTACTGCTGACTTTCTGCTGACTTCTACTTCTTATGCTACAGTCACTCTGTGGGATATAACCACTGAAAAGGAAATGTACTGTAAGTCATTGAGTTATAATTAAGGAATTATACCTTTTCATGCGTAATGTGTAATAAATATTAGGATGTCATAATTGATAACTAAAAGATTTTATAGAAAAACACGTAGATATTTTTGGAAAAAAGAGGTAATGGTATGAATAGTATGAGCTTTTCTTGTCAGTGTAAGCTCATACTATCTCCCATTCCCCAATTTTCCCTAATTTATCAATGTCTTTTTCTATCAAATCTTGTTATGTGTAATATAAAGTACAGTATATTATATTTTGTTAAAATATATATATATATATATATATATATATATATATATATATATATATATATATATATATATATATATATTATCTTCCAGCAAGCTCAGATCATGGAGATGTAATTCAGTCTCTAAGTTGGCGTCCTGATGGCAATGTATTTTCCACTACATGTAAGGACAAGCAGGTCAGAATTATTGACCCTCGATCCAATAAAGTTACTCACTGTGCTAACAGTCATCAAGGACTTAAAGACTCAAGAGTTGTGTGCCTGAATGATCCTAATAAGATTCTTACCACTGGATTTGATGCGGTATGTCATAAATACATAAGATAGAAATATGTAGGATATCCATACTACCTAAAAACAGTTTCATTTATATGCTTTTTTTTTAATGAATTGCAGGTACGTTTACGTCAGGTGTTCATCAGAGACTTGAGAAAGTTTGAAGAACCTGAGAAGACTTTGCAGTTAGACAGCTCTACAGGGTACACATATTTATTCTCTATTCCTTTGCATTGAATACATAATAGAACTGATAAATATTAGTAAAGGATAGAAATACCTGCAAGGGCCTTACCACAGTAAAAGTTCTATGAAGAGGTCGAGGTCTCGTGTGGCATAGAGTTAAGTTATATAATGTTTGTATAATCAATAGCTTTTGTCATTGTAATGACATTATCAATCAAAGAAGGATTAACTTAAGCGCAACACAGAGTAGTGCATAGTCTTGTGCTCAAGTAAATCCATCTTTGAAGGTCATTTTGATGATAGAAGCTCTCAGTTACACAAACATTATATAACTAAGCTCTGTGTCATGTGAGACCTTGCCTTCTCAGTAGAACTTCTACTGTGGTAGGGTCCTTGCAGGCATTTCTTTACTTTACTGTATTTATCCTAACCTCAAAAGTTTTTTCCTTAAATTAAATAATAGAACTTATATACATTATAACAAGAACATATTGGTTTAACATTTGAATTTTTGTTAATGCAGGATCCTAGTCCCCTTATTTGACATAGATACCAACATGCTATTCCTTGCTGGTAAAGGAGACACAACTATAAGTTATCTAGAAGTGATGGATCGTGATCCATTCCTTGTGGAGGGATTGCGTCATTCTGGAGAACAGACAAAGGGAGCATGTTTGGTGCCAAAGAGAGCATTGGCTGTTATACAAGCAGAGGTCAATCGTTTATTGCAGCTCACTTCAACCTCTGTCATCCCTATTATGTACCAGGTGCCAAGAAAGGTAAGTTTTTTTTTTTTTTTTTTTTTTACTGATTAGTAGAGACCGGATTTGCTGGTACTCTCGACTTTTTTTCTGTTAGTATTAGGTAATTTTTAACCAAAAATGAGTACGAATTGGACAATTTGAAGTCGTTTAAGCGTTACCAATTTACAACATTTTTACCATTTTTTTTTAAAAAAGTACCATTTTTTACCAATTTTTACCATTTTTCAGGAAAAAATCAACATATACCATTTAAAAAAAAAAAAAAAAAAATGAAAAAACGAAACGAAGTATTTGAAGACGTAATTGCTTTGATTTTTATTTCTTTTAGACTTTATTACATTTTTTTTTAAATTTAAAAATAATAAATTGGTAAAGAAATAGTACTGAATCTTAGCATGATTTGTAAAAAAAAAAAAAAAAAAAACTCCAATTCACTATTAATATCTTCTATTGTAGTGTATCTCCTATATATACATATTTCATTATACGTACATAATAAGGGCACGCAATTAAGGGTTAACAAAGAATAAAAAAAATATATAAGTGAAAAATAAAAAAAATCCGCCTATAGTTTTTTATTTTTCAGGTTTAATTTTCTTGTTGTTTTTTTAGAAAAAAAAAAAAAAAAAAAAAAAAAAACTACAACAGTAAAACCTCAATATAGCAAAATTTCATTATAGCGAAGTAATTTCACCAGTCCCGCTGAAATTTACAAGTATAAAAGCATAAATTAAACCCATTATAACGAACTTTCGTTAAAGCGAAGTCAATAAATAATAAATTTTCAGCCAAAAATAGGCAATGAATCCAAATTATTTTCGTCGATACATCGCGTTCTCTCTTACAACAATTCTTCTTGAAATGCGTGCCATAAATAAAAATAAATTTGAATAAGTAAATGCTATCTCGATCGAATATCTAAAATTACGTGAAGTTTTGTTGTTATAAAAAGTTTCAATAATGCCAAAAATTTAAGTTTCTAACACTGTGCAAACTGCAAAGTATTTCTTAATGATTTTTGTTCTCATTTGTTTATGAATATGAGACTGCTGTCCATGTAAACAAATTTTTAGCAAAGTCAATTCAATTAAAAAAAAAAAAAAAAAAAAAAAAACGTGTTCAACTTCTCATATTTATATAGTATTTCGATTTTTTTTTCTTTCATTTCGCGCAAAATTTACGTCTAATCAAATATTAAAGGTCCACATTTATTTCTTTAATTTTGTTTTTTTTTTTTATGCCAAAAAGTTGCATACTTTACAGGCGCACAGCATTTTTTTTTTATTGTTTTTTTTTCTCCACTGCGAGATAATTTTCTAGGACTGTATTAATCTATGTAACTTTTTTATTATTGTAGCACGTCTTTCTTTCAAACAGCTTAATATACAACACTTCTTTTAATAAGCTTGAGTGGAGCAAGTTGTAAGTTATAAAAATTGTTCTTTTGTTTTTACTTTGGCTAAAGTGATCGGTTTAATTGTTTTAGCTCAAAACAAAAACGATCTTAAAAAAATGGAAGCAAAAGCAATGAAATAACAAGTTTCAAAATATCAAACCTAATTTTTTATTTCTGTATTTGTCCCATGATTAAATCTTGCTACAGAAAAAAAAGAAAAAAAAAAAAAAAGGGCTTATTAATAGTTTTTATGCTATTTTAAACATTTTACCATTTTCACCATTTTTTCGATTTTTATACCATTTTTGTACCATTTTTAGGCCCAAAATGTTACCATTTTTGTTACCATTTTTCATAAAAAAAAAGTACCATTAAATCCGGTCTCTACTGATTAGTGATTGGTTTTTATAGCAGGTTTAGAAATGGGGATAGGGGAATATGACTAATAAATTTAATAAAAATAGAACTGTTGATTAGAAGGAAAAATAAAAATACGTAGTTGCTTTTATTATTATTTTATTTTTGTTCTGTATTTTGATGTGGTTATATCATTAAAATAAGACGTGTCAGAAAAATCCAAAATTTTATATATTTCTAAGTAACAATCCATATTGCAGAAACTAAAAGAATATAGGCCTAATAAAAATAATAAATGACAGCTATCATCTAAAAGCCTATTTAGTTGGCAATGTGTGTGCATACTGCATAGTTTCAGATTTTAATGCTATTATCATAAGCTCAAAAAATATTAATACAGTAAGTGACTCTAAGTGCCTTGTTATCAAGGCATTTTTAAAAGCATGCCGATTTAAACTGATATGTATATCTATGTAATTAGTTAGGAAAGGTTAAAACCATTTCGGTTTGAATTGATAATCAAAGAAAAGGACAGGAGAAACCAACAAGCGCCTTACCACGATGAGGTTCGCAGCTCGGTGAAAATCTTGATGGCACAGGTTACACACATATTTACAATTTTACTAAGACGTTTCGAGGGCAACAGCCCTCTTCTTCAGTTGCTTAGAGTGTAGTGAAGGCAAGTTGGTTGGAATAGGTTGTCTAGGTGGGAAAGGGGAAGGGGGAAGGGAGGAGGGGTGGTTTTGGCAGGAGTGTGGGTGAGTTGAGGGAGGGGGAGTTTGGAGTAGGGAGGTGGGGGGGGGGGGGGAGTTTGATAATTGCTTTGTATTATCTAATATTTAGACCTAGCGGGTGGTCTATTTGTCTAGTATTAAAAAGTCGTTGATATGATAATTCCCATCTACGTGTGACAGAATAATTATGTTGCCCAGGAATGCTTCGGATTATTTTTAATTGGAAGCATGAATCAAAATTTGTGGTGTCATGTAGCTTGGCATGATCAGACACAGGCTTCCTTATGTATTGATTTTTTACATCCTGCCTGTGTCCGTTCATACGACCGCTCACCTGTTGTGAAGTGAGACCAATATACATGGCACCACATTGACTGTTGGGGTTCTGTGAGCTTGGTTTCTGACATGTCAATGAATATATTGCATTGGTTGTGGTACAAGTGTTGTGGTTAACAATGGGGTATGTTACGGAAGTTACTGTGCTGGTAATTGATTTAGCTGGGGGATTTATTTTGCAAGTCTTACATTTAGGTCTATTACAAGGGAAGGAACCAGGTTTGGGAGGTTTTGGTTTAGTGGTCGGGTCAGTGTGTGATAGAAGTTGACGTAGATTAGGCGGTTGTCTGAACATGATGTTAGGTTTTTTAGGCATGAAATTTGTTAGGTCTGCCTAAAAAACCTAACATCATGTTCAGACAACCGCCTAATCTACGTCAACTTCTATCACACACTGACCCGACCACTAAACCAAAACCTCCCAAACCTGGTTCCTTCCCTTGTAATAGACCTAAATGTAAGACTTGCAAAATAAATCCCCCAGCTAAATCAATTACCAGCACAGTAACTTCCGTAACATACCCCATTGTTAACCACAACACTTGTACCACAACCAATGCAATATATTCATTGACATGTCAGAAACCAAGCTCACAGAACCCCAACAGTCAATGTGGTGCCATGTATATTGGTCTCACTTCACAACAGGTGAGCGGTCGTATGAACGGACACAGGCAGGATGTAAAAAATCAATACATAAGGAAGCCTGTGTCTGATCATGCCAAGCTACATGACACCACAAATTTTGATTCATGCTTCCAATTAAAAATAATCCGAAGCATTCCTGGGCAACATAATTATTCTGTCACACGTAGATGGGAATTATCATATCAACGACTTTTTAATACTAGACAAATAGACCACCCGCTAGGTCTAAATATTAGATAATACAAAGCAATTATCAAACTCCCCCCCCCCCCCACCTCCCTACTCCAAACTCCCCCTCCCTCAACTCACCCACACTCCTGCCAAAACCACCCCTCCTCCCTTCCCCCTTCCCCTTTCCCACCTAGACAACCTATTCCAACCAACTTGCCTTCACTACACTCTAAGCAACTGAAGAAGAGGGCTGTTGCCCTCGAAACGTCTTAGTAAAATTGTAAATATGTGTGTAACCTGTGCCATCAAGATTTTCACCGAGCTGCGAACCTCATCGTGGTAAGGCGCTTGTTGGTTTCTCCTGATATGTATATCTATGTTATCAATGAGACAAAAATGTCAAACTTATTTTTGATAGTTCAAAAGACATCTCTTGCACATCTCCCTATTTAACATTGCATTGTTCATAACAACAGAAGAACTGATGTTTCATAATTTTTATTTCAGTCTTATAGAGACTTCCATGCAGATCTCTTCCCTGACACAACAGGTCCAGTATCCACTCTGGGACCACAGCAGTGGCTGTCAGGAGAGAATAGACCTGTGGCAAAAATCAGCCTTGATCCAGCTAAGAAGCAAGCTGCAACCCAGGTGAGTTTTACTTGTCAGCACATTTTACATCTGAATCAGGCCTGTTTGTAGTAAAATTAAATAATATTTTTTTTCTTGCTGCTAATATATATAAACAGGCATGGACTGGCTATATAGCTAGCCCAGCAATCCCTATCTAGCATCAGGCCAGTTACTGTACACTCCTTTTTGGCCTCTTAGGGGTCTATTAAGCCTCTTTTTGGCCCAGTTACACACCCGAAACTGACCTTAAAGAACCCTATCCACGACTGGCATTTTTTTTAGCCAGTCTGACCCTGTATATAAATATAATTTTTTTAAAGCTTTGTGGAGTTATAAATTTGTGTTTGATACTGGAGTGTTTCACCTTAGTTTTGTTAAAAACTATGCATGGTTAGCAATTCTTTTTAAAATGTAAACATTTGCCTTTTTTTTGTTTTTGTATTTTTTTGCTTTCCTGTTAAGTATTTTTGCTTCTATTTGTGCTGTAAGTGTGAGTGTATATATGGTTTTTAATTTGAAATTTGTGTTTTTGTAAATTACAAAGTACTGGATTAACATTATAACTTTATTATAACTGTATTTTTGTGCTAAATTTAATTGTAGATTTGTTTGTGCAAAGTTGGACTTGGACATAGATTATAATTAAAAAGTATAATATTGGAGATCCCAAAATATATTTTATTATGTTAGCTTCCACACAAACTTCTACAGAGCAATATGAGCGGCATACATCCGCTTAATTAATGCTCTATGCATTAAAAAAAAGAAGGTAATAATAATAAAACAAAAAAATAATAGTAAAAAAAAAAAAAAAAAAAAAAAAAAAAAAAAAATAAATACTTTTTGGCCTGGGTTAGATATTATTTTCTCTACTATACCCTTTCAGTTTATAAGCTCATTACTAGAGAGCGCAAAAATAGTTTTTCGACTATTGCCATTATGCCGACTATTGCTAGTATTATTTCATATCTCCACCGATCTCAACAAATGGTGCATTTTAAACCAATAAAAAAATCGACTATTTTCGACTATTTCGAGCTCAGCGACTATTTCACGAAAAATCGACTATTTGTCGACTATTTCGCACTTTTTTTTAAGTTTTTAAGGAGATTTCTACTAGAAATCGGCGATATATATCGATATATCGGATAATATCGATATTATCGATACTTTTTGAGGCGATATGTATCGATATATCGATACATAAATCCGACTATCGGTATTCGATACTTTTTGAAAAAAATTCATAGTAATTTATTTACAATTTCAAATAGCAAGCCAGTTTTCACGCGCTCTGTTGTACCAACGAATCAGCGCGTGCAGCTGAGAGGGCACTGTGTATAAAAGCGCACTGCCACTTACTTCCCCAGCTCAGTCAGCTAGTAGATGTTGTGTATGAATCATCTCTAGCTGTACAGAGCTCTCTGCTGTGCCTTGCCTGATGAGTCCTAGGTAAATTTGATACTATTTTGTAATAGTGCTGAAGTCCCATACCCTTTTAAAAAAAATTTTCATGGTTTTTATCGCGTTAACAAAATACTACATACAAGATAAGGACACGCTCGGCCAATTTGAGTATTTAGATACTAAAATTACTGTTTGACAATAAATTAAATTATTTTTTACTCACAAAATCTTTCATTTTATCATTCTTTATATAAATTTATGTATAAAAAAATCGACTTTTTTGTATAAAATCGACTATTTGTCGACTATTTGCACCACAAATCATCGACTATATAGTCGACTATTTTGTCAAAATGATCGACTATTTTTGCGCTCTCTACTCATTACTATCTCCCATTCCCCAATTTTTCCTGATCCATCAATGCATTTCTATCAAATCTTTTTACTATAAACCATCACAGTTAAATTTTACTTGCCTTTATGATACTTTTTGTTGTTTTTGTTGTTGCTGCTGCATTGATAGTAATTTATTGTGTTGTTTATATTTTTCAATTCAAACATAATCAAAAGTGATATTGACAATGGTTTAGTAAATTAAAGTAGCATTATAAATTCAATTACAATAAACAATAACTCTACAACACGTATTTGGCAAGTTTAATTGATAGACTTTTAATATTTATATATTTTTTTTCTTCTATATTTGTTTTTGCATATTGACCCAATACAGACAACCCACGTACTTTGTAAAATTTAAGAAAGAGCTCAATGAGTTAGGATCAAATTTTGATGCTTATTTGTGATCCCAACGAGTTAGGGTTATTTCGAATGTGTCGGGAGCAAACTCACATCAGGAAGCTAACATATAATATTTATATTTTAAATAGTACTCCACCCCCAGTTACATATAGAACAAGGCTTACACGGTGAATCTGTTTTTGTAAAAGTGAGTTTTCTATCTGCTGTGGAAACTTGTTATTTTATGAACTTATGAACATTTGTGTTTTTATTGCATTTAGTTTTGATATTGATATGAGCTATTAGCACTGTTTTATTTTTACTTTACTGCACTTTAAATGCTAACAGAATCTTAAGCTTAAAGTGAATTGTTTTGAGTTCTTGATTTGGTTTGCTTCAAGTAGTTTGAAAAATAAATTGAATGTTGCAAGTGGCAAGACATTAATTTGCCTGACAGGTCCATCGAGGTAGCTTAGTTCAACTGCAAGCCCAGGTCAAGACAATGAATATTACTCCACTGAAAGAAGATAACAAAAATGAAGTAAAAAAAGAAACTAAGAAAATATTTAATACTAAATTGATCAATGATGATCAGCCTGTAGTATTAAAGCAACACCAAAATGGCAGTGAGACAAAAACTCCACCCAAGCCCATGCCTCGATCACGAGGTTCTTTGTCGGATAGCAGTGATGGTACTGATAATAACGGCGTCATCACTCCACCTCGTCCTGCTGCCAGAATTAAACCTGCTGTCGTCAATAATGCATTCAACAATTACAGCAACTCTGCCTTCAAGGTGACCTACATATTAACTTGAGTAAATGTGTGAATGAATGGATAAATGCAACTCTCTTTGCTATCTCAATTCTTTAAAATAATAACTGGATTCTTATTCTTCCAAATTCTAATTAATAAATATATAACCCCCATTATGTAAATAGCTAATTTGCATAACTTCAGTACCGTACATATATCTTAATTCATAATTTGGTATTAATTTGTTCATTTTTACAGCCAAGATTAGGTCCTAGGCCATTTACTCCACCAAAACTGGATTTAGAGGGTGACCAAAGTAAACAAAAATCAAATGAGTCCAATTTTGACAAAGTGTTCTCAGTTCCGTCAGCTCCTGAAGTTAATGGAAGCAAGAAAACTATTGATAGTAACAATATGCAAAACATTACTGATTTAATAACCACCACTGATAAATTAGATGTTGCATCAGATAATGATGATGGGGACAATGATAATGAAAGTCGCACACCTACTACAGCAGAAAGACGTAGACTGTTTGAACAGGGAAATGAAGAAATTGAGACTGTGAAGGAGGGCAAACAAGTGGACTTGGAAATTGAACCAGTGAAAGAGACTACTCCCGGGACTCCTCCTGCTCAAGCAGAAGCATCTCCCACTGAGGAGGTTTCTGCTGATGACTGTCAGACAACAAGCATTGCTGAACGTCGTCGTTTGTATGAGAATAGGTCAATGTCGGTGCAGGAGCCTACATCTATCTCACCCACACCTTTAAGGCGCAGAGACTCTCTTAAAGGAAATAACCATGAAACTATCAGAGAAGAACCAGTTTCCAGGAAGCCAGTGCAGAGACAAAGCTCACTAGAGAGTAAAAAAGAGAAGAAACCAGCAGAGCTGGCTACACCAACTCCAAAGCGCACTTCTACTGTGTTTGGTACGCTTATATGCCATAACAAATATCTTTCTATTTTTTAATTTAATCTGGGGTGAATGATAAACATTGAAATTATTTATATTTGTAGGTCGTGTGTCCAAGTTCAGACATTTAAAAGGAACATTCCTTCCAAAGGCTACACACATTGAAAATATCCGTAATATCAGTCAACAGTTGCCAAAGGAATGTGATGGTTTTCATGGTAAGTCCGTTAGTTATAATATAAAAAGAAAAAGAACCAGAAGAAAAATAAAGCTATACTTTAACTCATAAATTTTAATTACAGCCAATCCTAAGAGAGCTGCTGTGCCACTTAGTGGTCCAGGTGGAAAAATTGCAATATTTGAATTAAATAAAACTGGAAAGCTACCAGATGGAGTGATACCAACTTTAGTAAATGGAACGAGCATAATGGATTTTGCTTGGGATCCATTTGATTACAGTCGGTTGGCTGTTGGTATGTTATTTTATATTTTTAAGTTAGTTTTGTTGTTATTTGCCTTGTCGTTGACTATTCTCATTTATTTGTTTTCCTTGTAGCTTGTGATGATGGCACTATCAGATTGTGGCACATCCCTGATGGTGGGCTGGCACAGCCTACCAATGAGCCAACCACTGTTTTACCTGGTCACTCTGAGAAAATTTATTTCTTGAGGTTCCATCCTCTGGCACGTGATGTCCTTGCCACTGGTTCATTTGATATGACTGTCCGTATCTGGGACTTAAAGGAAGGCACTGAATGTCTGCAACTGGAAGGACACACTGATCAGGTAACAATGTAGCTACAAACAAGTACCAAACGGTCTGGATTCTGTTCGGTACATATGTATTCAGTGTATATGTATTTTCCATTTTATTTTTATATTAAACAAATGACCAAATTTTTTTTTTTTTTTGCATTTCCTGTGACATCTAGGTAAATAATGTATTTGTTAAATAAATATTTGAACCTGAATATAATAAGCTACTCTATCAAATTGTACCTCTCATTTACTTACTTGCTCTCTCTTAATTGATGAATTTTCAGTTGAATTAATTGATCACACTTTGTATTATTATTATTATGTTACAGACATAATAATTTCTAAAATTGTGTACAGTATTTAAAGATATTTGATGCTGTTTTCAGATATTCAGTTTTGCATGGAGCCCCTGTGGTCGTTATTTTGCTACTATGTGCAAGGACACCAAACTACGAGTTTATGAACCTCGCAAGAGTACCAAACCTATTGCTGAAGGTATTGGCACTGAAGGTCTTCGAGGCGCACGTGTTGTTTGGGCATTGGACGGCACTATGCTAGTGGTAGCTGGATTTGATAAAATCTCGGAACGCCAAATTGTTGCATATAATTCCAAGAATTTGAAATCTCCGCTAGCTACAGTTGGCTTAGATGTGTCACCAGCAATTCTCATCCCATTTTACGATGAAGATAGTTCAACTATCTTCCTTACTGGGAAGGTAAGGAATCAAAATATTTATCATATTTATTTTGATTAATTTATCAATTTTAACACATTATCAATCTCGGACTGAATTTATGATGTACATTTTTACAATTATTATTATTTTGTAGGGTGATTCTACTGTGTATGTTTATGAAGTAACAGAAGAAGCTCCATATTTATGTCCCTTAAGCCATCACCGTCTTGATAGTTTGCATCAAGGCCTGTCGTTTCTCCCAAAAAATGTGTGCAACATTTCTGGAGTCGAGTTTGCTCGTGCTCTGCGCTTGACAAATAATACCATCAAGCCTGTGTCTTACACTGTCCCCAGGATTAAGGTAACTAACATAATGGTATTTTGTCTACTATAGTACTTATTGATCAATATATATGCTGATTAACCTTTGTATTTGTAACATAGAGTGAATTATTCCAAGACGACCTTTTCCCCCCCACTAAAGTCACTTGGGAACCTGCAATGGAAGCTAAGGAATGGTTTGAAGGTGGAAATAAACTATCACATCGAATTAGTTTGAAACCGGAAGGAATGGATTGTTGTAAGTATTGCTTTTAGAATTTTACTAGCATTATTTATTACTTTGAAGTGCTAAATTTGAAATTTAACTAGCAAAATTTATAGTGTACCAATAAAAAAGGTCATAGGAACACATACATAGAACAATATGATTGGGAAAGGAGTAAGATTAGCTTTTAGCTGTCACATTTTAACCCAAGCAACAGAAAATATTTAAAACCCAGTCCAAAATAAATTAAGCGCAAAACGTAAATATGTGAGGGTACTAGACTATAGCTGCTCAATAGTTGGAGAACATTTTTTTTTTTTGGCTTACGTAATATGACTCAACAGCAAAAAAGCAAAATTTATATGTAGTTTATTGTATTATTTAGGAAGCTAAAAAGGTTTTACAGTTTTGTTGCTTTCATTGATGCATGCTTATTTTTTTAGTATCTGACAGTCAACCCACTAATGGAACCACTGAGAAGTCCATTAACATTGCCAGCAATACTGCTGCCAGTCGAGTATCATGGCAACCAGATCTTCCAGAATCAGTCAAGGAGAAGCAGGAACAGGTAAATTTGTGCTAGTGTAGGACAATAAAATGCATCATACTTAAACCTAAGTAACTTAATAATTTGAGTCTCACAATGTTACATAACTCATATTTTGTGCCTTTCTTTCGTTATTCTAATGTTTTATTTCATATTGCAGATCCAAAAAGCAGTAAGCCGCCGTATGGAGGTAAATTTGAAACTTGAGCAAGATGACATGGAAGGAGTAGATGAAAAAGAGTGGGTAAGTAAATCCTGTTGATATATATTTTGATAAAATAATAATTTTACTAATATGTATAAAAAAACAAAACAAAATCCAATTGTTAAAATTTAATACAAGTACAAGGAAATACTGAAATAAAACTTTAATTACAGGATGAGTGAAGTCTCTTTCTGAGCCAACTGCAACAAAGTAAAATATGTGGTTACAAAGTTTACGACCAAAACCTTTTGTAACAATTTGCCTTTAGGTAAAAATATTATTTGCCTCTTTTATACCTATGAAAAACAGTTAAATATTGTTTTGACTGAAAAGAAAAACCGTGTTTGCACGGTGTAAAATACTCCTGCACAATGAAATAATTGATAAATAGTTTGTAGTAAATTTGTAAAAACTTTTTCACTTCTCTGCTCACGTGCTAGTCAAGAGGAAGGATTTTTTTCGTGTTAAATTAATTCATTATTTTCTTATTGGTGTGAATTGGTAAAGTTACAAGTGTGGCTCTATTTTGAGTATCTTATGATAAGAATATTTATAATTTAATATTTTGCCATTGTGCAATACAGTATAAATACACTTTTAAAAAAATTGGAAGGTCGTGAGTTGAGATCTTCTTGACTGGTTGTGGGCAACGCTGTGAATTTGTCTTGTTTGTCAACCAGTCATTGCCCGATTTTGAGGGCACTCTATTTTACTCATACTAACACATAATTTATATTAGCATAATATTATCATCTAATATAAATATTATAGCTTCACATTAATGGTCCTTCATCGTTATATGCTTGTGATAAATTATACATAATTATTTATTACATATAAATAATTGCCTATAAATATATTTTTTAATGAATTATATTCCAATTAATTTTTTTTTTTTTTTTAAATGTATGCAAAGTAGCATATTATTATTTAATCAGTCACTGATTAATTTTTGTATGTTTATATTATATTTTTTTGCTGCATCATTTGCTTGTTTCTTATGTCTTTCATATTTAAATTATTTTCATATTTAACCCCCCCCCCTTTTTTTTTTTTTTTTTTTTTTTGCTTTATGTGTTCTAAGCTCTTGCTGTATTATAATCTTAAGGTTATTGCGCATTCTTTATTGGACCTTAAATTTTTATTGAACCTAAGTGCATACAAAACTTAAGCTTAAAGGTTGAGTGAAGGTTTTTACAGTTAATAAATATGTAACCCATGCATAGATATTAGATTATTCTTTATGGCAAAAGTATGAAAAATTCATGTCTTCGTCTTCTTCTTCTTCTTCTTCCTTTTTTTTTTTTTTTTTTTTTTTTTTTTTCTTTCTAATTGGTGGTGCTATGGGATGCATATAAATTCTTGCTTTTGCAATACAGAATTCAATAATACCATTTTGGGGAAAACAAATGATTCGAAGTCAAAAATGTAAGTGCCAAATTATATTAAAATGTTGTTCATCCACTTTAAAACTGTAGCCAGTGGAATTTATGGTTAGGCCTTTACATATACGTGAAATGCAAATATTAGCTGCCATAAAAAGGTTACACCAAATTCATAGTGTTTTAATAGTTTGTTTTATTTGGTATGTATTTTTTTAGTACAACTTTATATGGGAATTTTAAACAGATTTTATGTATACATTTATAAAAATAATAATTTAATAGTAATATTGATTGTGCCATTATCTAATTTTAAATTTGCAAGTGTTCACAGTTATTATTTATAATTATATAAGACCTACATTAAAAAAATATAAAATAAAAATAAAAAATAAAAATAATAAAATACTAATCTAATAAATGATAAAAATAATAAAATATGCATCATCAATGAAATTAGAAATATTTAATGTAATATTTCAGATAAATTGAAAATGGAACATGTGACAGTGTTTGTAAACCTTGCACTGCAAATAATTCCATGACAAATACTTGAAAGGTAAATTTTGAGAGATATAGTGTGCAAGATTTATAGACAAACTTTGTGAGATTGTTTGACTGATCATAAACCAAGAAATTTTAATGGTTATTCTTTTTGTTTCATGTACCTGCTGTACTCTCTCTAATCAATAATTTTTGCATTTGCATTGTAACTTATTATTCAAGCTATCAGGTTAATTTATTTTAAAGTCATTCCTCCATATATACATATAAAATATGGATTAATCCAAAATTCATGTGATAGGTATCCAATTTGTGAGCATGTCTAAATTTTTGTCCTATTTTTTTTTCCTCCAGAATATACAAAGTAAATTAATTTTGATAAAACAGTTTTGAGTATAGCTATAAAAATAAAATCTGCTAAATTTTAGAATTAATATTAGAGACCAAAACCAAATTAAAGTGTAGTTCAAAATGGAATTAGTGGGACAAAAATAGTAGCTAACTAATATTATTAAAATATTATAAATTAATTGCATTTTAATGGATCCGAGTGTAGGCATTTTTGTATTTTTTCTTTATTATTATAATTATTTTTTTGAAATGTAATGTTAATATGTCAAAGAATGTACAAAATTGCAACATTTTTACTATATATATAAATATAGGGTGATATATTTTCTTTTTAAATATGCATAATATATAATTTGTAGAGAATGGTCAATATAATTTGTTAAGTAAAACAGCACAATAAAGTGTTAAATATAAGAAGTAATTTTTGACATATCTACTATAGCCTTTGCTGAAGTAAACTGCAAAATATTGTACCTTCCCTCTCAATAATGAGAAAATATCTACTAAAATATGTGCAAAAAAGTATAAATATGGTTATATTATTTAGTCTTATAATTTGCACAATCCCTTTTAAGATTCATTGACTTATAACAATCATAGAGAATTAGAACAAATAAGGTACAATAATTTAGCAGTGTTTCAGTTTTGTTTGCATTCCAAAGCTTTGATTATTAGGTGAAAAGTCCAAATCTTTTTTATAATGTCATTTTAGTGTCATATGTAGAATTTTACTAACAAAATGTAAGTGTTGTATTCGTGTTGCATGCTGAGTCCTTGTATTATTTCTACTCTAAAATATAAAAACCATATAAAACTTATTTTTGGAATTTTCTTTGGTATATATATGTGCGTATAAACATACAGGTTTTGTTAATCAAAATGTAGCCTAATTATTTTCTATCTTTGTCATCCATATATTTAATAATTAAGTGTTCAATTTTTTCTCCACAGAAGTTTTTGAAGTATAATTAATTTTAATAATTATGTTAACTTCAAATTTGCAGTTCTTGATAAGAGTCGATATACTAGTTTACGCTCTTGTTTCTTGCTTTGCCAATTATTTTTTAATTTAAGTAATTTTTTTGTCACAGGCACCGCATCTATTATGTTTGGAAACTACTTACACATTTTACTTACCGTGACAAAAAAAGAGATACACATTTTGCCTCCACTGAATAAAAATCGAGATACACAAATATTGTTGGCTACAACATGGATATGCAACATCGAAACAGTATTATTGGATCTAAAAATCAAAGATAAATTATAACTGCTCAATGATATTTTTTAATAAACTTTTATTTATTAGTTAGTTTGGCCCAAAATTTTTAAGAAAATGCTATCGATCGCGATCGCGATATGAAAAATATATTTTTAAAATTCCCGCTTAAAGAGGCTTAACTTTTGTTTGCTTTTTAAAGTAGGCGGGGTTGTGGAGATGATTGAACAAGAGTACAGAGAGCACGTGCCTTTTAAGAGGCTGGCTACTGGTTAGCTGATTAGTCAGTGATTAGTATGTATATCAGAATATAAAGACCAATGAAGACGTCATTCTGACCTATGACCCTGAAACCTACTAAAGCCCTGTGGGAAGTGGGAATACAGACAGCAGTCTGACTGCAACTTGTTTACCTTGGAATAAACACTATCATAACAAATTTATTTTGCAATATCATTCTTGTTAGTGAATGCTTGATTTCTCTTAATATTCAGCAAGCTAGCAGAACATATCAAGTAAGTATCAATATTAAATATAAATAATTTTATGGGATATTTATATTTTTATAGAACATGTATGTATTATATTGAAAACATAAATTTGTTTTTATAGGATGTTATGTCTGCGCAGATTATCTACCTGTGGTTTGAAACCATTGCTGGCACGAGCTTTAGCTACAGAGGCAAACAAAACTTGCCTCTATGATTTTCATGTAGCAAAGGGTGGTCGTATGGTTGATTTTGCTGGCTTTCTACTACCTGTGCAATACACTGAAGGATTAGCAACATCTCACCGTCATGTACGCTCCCATTGTGGTGTTTTTGATGTATCTCATATGCTACAAACCAAAATTAAAGGCAGAGACAGAGTTGCATTTCTAGAAAGTTTGTGTGTAGCGGATCTTCAAAATCTAGCAGACAATGGGGCAGCTCTCACCGTCTTCACTACTGATTCTGGAGGTGTTATTGATGATTTAGTTGTCACACGTTCTCCATTAGGTTAGCAATAAAAAAAAAAATTATAATAAAAACTTATTGATTGGGAATTAAGTATGCATCTATTGACTTTTTCAAATTTTAGGTTATCTGCATGTAGTATCTAATGCTGGTAGACGAGCTGAAGTACAGAAGCTGCTGGCAGATCATTTAGCTGAGTGGGTTGCAAAAGGTCGTGACGTCAGTGTTCATCATTATGCAACTGATGAGTGGGCATTGCTAGCTGTGCAAGGACCAAGTGCTGCAAGAGCTCTCCAACCCCATGTTGATGTGGATCTCTCACAGCTTCGTTTCATGTCAGCAACTTTGGCCTCAATAGATAATACTCCCAGGTATGTAATGTGCTTATTAATAAAATAAGTGAAATGAAGTCATCTTAAAAAGAAAAATATTTATGCTTATATATTTGTGTTTCTTATACTCAGGTGCAGGGTTACTAGATGTGGCTACACAGGTGAAGATGGATTTGAGATTTGCATTCCTGCTTCCATTTCTGTGTAAGTTTTGCCTAGAGTAAAAAAAATAACAATTGATTGAAATAAAATAAAAAATTCCAGGGCTGTTTGTGAACAACTTCTTGCTTCAACAGAGAGCCAAGTACAGCTTGCTGGACTCGGTGCTCGTGACTCACTCAGAGTGGAGGCTGGTTTATGTCTCTATGGTGCAGAACTGACGGAGAAAATAACACCAATTGAAGCTGGCCTTGCATGGCTTGTTGGAAAACGTCGTCGGGAAACCAAAGATTTTCCTGGAGCTGGAGTAATACTTGAGCAGTTACGTCAAGGACCATCAAGGAAGAGAGTTGGTCTCAAGTCTCAGGGTCCTCCTGCACGATCTGGTGCTGCTATTTTTGATCTTTCTGGAGCACAGGTATTCTATTACTTCTGATACTGTGAGGATACATTAGTAATTGATAACGATAACTAAAAATTTTAACTTAAGGTTTAATATCTCCCACTACTCCACCCAATTTCTCCTATCTGTGTGTTTGTGCTATAAAACATTATTATTATTATTATTATCAAGTTCTCCTTAGCTCTTGTTTCACATGATGATTAAAGTTCTTAGATGCTAAAAGTACTTAATTAAAAATTATATAATAGGCCTACTCATTTTGCAGGTCGGACAAGTAACAAGTGGCTGCCCATCTCCTAGTTTGGGTGGCAATGTGGCTATGGGCTATGTTGAGTCAAGAGTGAGCAAAATTGGTACTAAACTGAGGCTCCAAGTAAGAAATACATCTACAGACACTGAAGTATCCAAGATGCCTTTTGTCAAAACAAATTACTTTAACCCAGGCAAGAAATAAGTACGTAGTGAATCAATTCAATGCAAGTATAGTATATGTTAAGCAGTTTCATGTAGACGTAACACTAGTTATTTTATTACATGATACATTTTTTTACAAGTAATGTACAGCATAAATAAAACATATATTTTGATATTTATATCTACAACTAGAATGAAGCAATCGGGGAAACATGAGCTTTTTTATATAATTTATTTATAATGATATATACAAGTTATAAACCATTTTGCTGTATGGTTTCAGTGGTATTCCAAATCTGTATTTAAAATTGTGGTTATAATAATTTTATTTACTTGTTATAAAATGCTCAATTGTAAGCATGTTCTCACAGAGCAATATTCCAATGTATCATAAATTTAATATATTCAATATCCTTTCAAAGCCATTAAAATGTTATACAATCAAATTTATTGTACATATAGGTATTTAGTTCAAATATTGCTCCTGCAAACAAAATGCCATTATTCATTATATCGAGGGTGCTCCGCTATAATGTCCTAACTCCATTGGACCTTGCAAAACATTTTTTTTGGCTGCAAATGACCTGAAATAGATAACTCCAAAATTTGGGGTCGATCATACGATTTTTTTCAATTATATTTATCATTTACAGTATAGAGCACCCTCGATATATGTTTTTCCTTTTTAAGATGAAGTAGATATGTGAAATGAAATATTATCCACTTAAAATAATGCAAGGCCTTATTAGAGTTGCATTTTCTAATTGAATATTAATGTATGGGAATCGAAATTCTTAATTGTATTTTCTTCTTCCTTTTTTTACCTCCCCATTTTATAATTGTTATTTATTTTTGTAAAATTTAAACTGATGTTAAAATATTTTTCAAGTGTTTTATTGATCAAAATTTATCTGTGATGAATTAATTCAAAGGTTTCTTATGTTTCATAAAATATGTTCTCTGTATTAATTCATATCGCCCTTGTTGCGTCCAAAGGGCGTACTTACATTTGGATATTTTTTTTGCAAAAGGTGTACTTGCATGTGGCCAGATTCGATGCTGTGCGCTCATCCGGCATAAGCTTATAACACGTAACACCAAGTGCAAGTATGCCCTTTGTGGTACTGGATAAAAATACAATATGCCATTTGTAAGAGGACCTTGAAATTCAAGTATGCCCTTCGGTCTCAACAAGGGCGATATAGGTTAAGAACAAATAAAACCCTAATTTGGGGTGTGCCTTCTGTAGCTATATATGTTTCCTTAAGTAACCATTTGGATTGGATTAGGCATATGCAAACATAAAAATGGGATGGTCCTATCATAAATACTGTGTATGAGGCAGAGAAAAAAGAATATTACATTAGTATTAATCTTATCTGCTATTTACTCTTATGAGATATAATGTGAAAAATAGACTATAAAATTAAGATATAGAATTTTTGATAAAAGGAGCTTTTTTAAAGTTGTATAATACTTTCACAATATAAATATGAATGTTATGAAATGTTTTTTTTTTATAAGAATATCAATCCTCGCATTTGTCTTTTTTTAATTTATTAGATGGATTTAGTTCATTTAATACAGGTTTAATAATAAAAAATATAATAATAAAATACCGTAGAGATATTAGAGCAAGTTGAATTGTCCCCCCCCCCCCCCCCCATTTATATATTAATTCATTTCACTATAATATCCTACATCTGCTGCATTGATGGTTCACATTGCATTTTAAAAAAGTTCCGCTAAATAGTCAGCCATTTTTTGCGGAACCTCTCTGTTAGCAGTGCCCTGCCCACACTCAATCACTCATTGCGCCGACTGTACATGTGTCTACATGTAAAAGAGATTTTACAGATAGAGCCCATTTATCTGTTGACAGGATTGAGAGTTGAAATATTATTGGGATAATAGTATACTATGTCAAATGGTATGTCAGCTACACTGACCAAAGACAGGCATAGATAGATTATGAGGGAAGCAATAGATGGCAGTCAAGGAGACAACTGTTTTCTAAAATTGGAGAGGGGACATATGTAAACAAAAATAACATTGCCAAACTTGTTTGCCCAGCCTAGCATTAAATATTATAATATTATTACTATTGAACCTTGAACTTGGTACCGACTTGATTACATAAATACATAATCTCTCTGTCTGGGCTTGTGTCTTGATCCTCCTGGTGGTATACAGAAAATATTTCTTGTGCTTCCAACCTTGAGAGAAGAATTTACACTGTTGAATATGGCTCAAGTGAAAAGCCCAACTATAAAGTTAAATAATGGACGGGAAATGCCCATGTTGGGTTTGGGCACATGGAAAGTAAGTTTTTATTGTATAATAGGCCTATCAATTTTTCATGTAATTATTATTACATTATTAATTAATGACATATTGTGCAGTTATTTGTTGTCACATGGCGACTAATTAAAATACATTTATATCTTACAGTCTCCTCCTGGTATAGTTGCCCAAGCTGTGAAGGATGCTATTGACATTGGTTATCGTCACTTTGATTGTGCTCATGCATATCAAAATGAGCATGAGGTAGGGGAAGGAATAAATTCTAAAATCAAGGAAGGCATGGTGACTCGTGATCAGATTTTTGTCACAAGCAAGGTAGAACAAAACAGTTGCAAAATTCTTTGTAGTTTAATAGTTAGCTCTAACAAAGAATAGGCCTATAATAATTTTTTTTTCTATGCAGCTTTGGAACACTATGCATCGCCCAGAAATGGTTGAACCGGCTTGCAGGACTACATTAAAAAATATTGGATTGGATTACCTTGATCTGTACCTAATTCACTGGCCTGTTTCATACAAGGTACTCCAAATAAATATATACATATTTTGGATGAATGTTGCAAAGTTCTTTTTGTTCTGCAAGTACCAACTTGTTCTTTCAAAATTATCTTTATAATGACCTTTTTCTTTCTTTTTATAATAATGTATTATCAGAATAAGAAATTTACCTAAATAAAGTTTAATTGTGACCCAAGAAAATTCACAATCTTTGCCAGTAGAAATTATGTGATTATTTATACATGCATGATGATTTGAAAGAAAACAATAGGATTCGAGAAACCATAATTATAGTGAAGAGAGTCCCATAGTATGTTAGCAAAGAGTTAATAAACACATTGAATAGCTTTTGCCACTAAACTCCAAGAGAAAATGGAGTGTGTCTGTGACTTTATCAGTTCTTACAGACTTTATAGGAGAGAAACTATGAGTGGGAATTAAAGCTACCCAGTGTTTATATTATCTCTGTCCTGGTAGCAAGATTTTTGCTAAATTATGGGACTTTTCACTATATGGCAAGGCACTTTCTGATTTCTCTTATCCTTTTCTTTTAATTTCTTTTAGTTTTTTTTTAATGTATTAGTATTTTATATTATTTTAACCTGTTGACAACTTAGAATTATGTGCTAGCAGGCGAGCACTCATGCTTGTGAATGTTAAACAGTTTGATTGATACATGCAAAGAAAATATTCCTATCCAGGTGGACCACATTGCATGAGGTTATATAATGCTGTCATCAACAGGCCAATGAAAGACTATCACCCTCCCCTCATAATTTTTATGCATTAAACTGATCAAACTTTTTGTGTTTGTATGTTAGGATGGCTTGGAACTCTTCCCTACAGACTCTAACGGAAAGATGATATTGAGCGAGACTGACTACATGGAAACGTGGACTGAAATGGAACGTCTGGTGTCAATGGGACTTGTTAAGTCCATAGGCATTTCAAACTTCAATAGTGAACAAATCAAGAGGATCTTGACCATTGCCAAAATCAAACCTGTTACAAATCAGGTAATTTATTTTACAATGCAAAAGCAACAAATCGTGTGTTTATTTTAATTTACAACTAGCAGACAAATAATGAAAGTAAAAACTATCAGAATGTAAATTACACAATTAAAAGGAAAGAATAGAGGAAACTAGCAAGGGCCTTCTTACCATGTAACAAGATAATGTCCTATAGTTTGATGGAAATCTTCCTGGTACAGAGATAATTAACACTTTGGTAGCTTTTGTATAACTAACTACACTCTGGCCAAAACAAGGTCGTTCCCGCCAAAAGCTGTATCCGCGGTGCTAAACCAATCAGAGAGCGTGTTATAAACCTACTAGCCAATCACAGTTGACTTTACATTGTTAATTACACTGTATCCGCTCGAACTAGTATTGGGAGAAGTATAGGAAAGGTTAAAATCATTTTGGTTTGAATATGTAATCAAGATAAGGATAAGAAAAACCAACAAGCGCCTTACCACGATGAGGTCCGTATAGCTTGGTGAAAGTCTTGATGGCACAGGTTACTTGTAAATATTTGTATAACTTGAGCCATCAAGACTTTCACTAAGCTACTGACCTCATCATGGTAAGGTGCTTTTTGGTTTCTCCTATCCTGTTCTTGATTACTTTGGCAACTTTTGATAATTAAAAGACTGGATAGAAAAACTCTTATAGAGTAGGAAAAATTGGGGAATGAGAGATAGTAATGAGCTTTAAATGACAGGCAAAAACCCAGAAAAAAAAAAAAAAAAAAAAAAAAAAAGCATGTACTATACTCGTATTGCTCATGTCAAAAGTGAGCTTTACAAAAAAGGAATTTTGGCTTACATTTGGTTTAGACAGCTGTAGCATTGCGCATGGCACACACAACGTCATTTTCAGCACTTCATCTCTAGCCATAGACAGCTGTTTTATCCTTACTGCTGGCTAGGTATGAGAAGCCCTTGCCCTCCCTCCAGCCTTCTGAAGAGACCTGATGCTCTTGTCGACCAAGCTGCGGAATTTTGTACCTGCAAGGTAGAAAATTTCAGCAGTTGTGCACAACATCTATTTTCAAATTGTTAAACCAAATTGTAAGCCAGGATACAAAATAAAAGATTGAGAAATAGCAGGATAAAGTTTGAAGATGAACCACACATAAGAAAGATAAGGAAGAATAAAGTGACTTTGTTAGCAAAATACTGCAAGTCTTAAGAAGTCAGATTCATGGATTCTGTACGGCTGCAAGGACTAACAAAGACATAACACACTCCAATTCTCTTGGAGTTAAGTGCTGACAGCCATCCACTATTTGTTAAGTTTTCATTCCAGTATCTATGACGTATAGCCGTATTTATTTATCAAACTGTATAGGACATATCAATGCTGGTTTCCTCTATCTTAATCTTTGAATTTTATCATATCCAACTGCTATGGTTTATATTTCCTTAAATCATTAGAACATAGCCTATTATAATGGGGAAAAAAAAAAAAAAAAAAAAGCAACATTAAATAAACTATTAAATTATTGCAAACAGGTAGAGTGCCATCCTGATCTCAACCAGAGTCAGCTCATGAAATTTTGTAAATCTCTTGATATTGTCATCACTGCTTATTCTCCATTGGGCTCTCGTGATCGTCCTTGGGCCAAACCTGGTGACAGAGTCATTCTAGAAGATGAAAAAATGAAGGCCATGGCAGCTAGACTTGGCAAGACAGTGGCACAAACCATGCTCAGATTCCAGGTAAACTGAATACTACAAAATTTTACAATCCCACTAATCCCAATAACACCATAAAATAATAAAATATCAATCTATAACTTTTCATATAAACTATGTTTAAATAAGACATTTGATAACTGCCTATATTAATAGGTGCAACGTGGCAACATTGTTATACCAAAAACTGTTCACAAAGAGCGCATGATTGAGAATGCTCAAATATTTGATTTTGAACTGAGCAAGGAAGACATGGATTATCTTCTCTCATTTGACTGCAATGGACGTGTCTGTGCAGAACTTGGGTAAGTAACACAATAGCTTTGCTAATTTCTTGCATACATAATTATGTCTGGTTCATACTAGGCCATATAAAACTAAAGTTTTTTTTTCTCTCCTTGAAAAGTATTTTGTGCAGTATTTTTGTAATGATAATTATTTTTGTGTCAGCATATTGACTAATAAAGAAATAACTGTTTTGAGGCCGACTGTAAGCGATTTTAGTCACATCCGCTTCCGTTTCTACTTACTAAAAATGCGCAGAACGTCGAAACGGAAGCGGATGTGAGCAGAATCTTTTGTAGGTGGCCTCAAAACAGTTGTTCCTTTATTATTAGTCAATATAATTTTACAGCCTAATGGTGAATTGGAATATATAATAATGCTAAAATAAAATATAAAAACAATTTAAAATTCTGAATAACTATACTAATACAGTATTTATAATTTTTCTGTTATACAGAGCTATTGAACACAAGCACTATCCTTTCAACATCCCATTTTGATCAACAAAAAGGTTTAATACTGTATACTGTATGCCACACTTATACTTTTATAATTATTATTTTACATTTAAAAGAATATTATAATTAAAGAAAGAAATCGACTTTGCAATAATTGATTGATCAGAAGGTAACAGAATAACACACAGATAAAAAAAAAAAAAAAAAAAAGAAGGAAGGAAGGGAGGAAAAAAAAAATGGATAGTGGGAAATTAAGCTGTTAAGTGATAGGGATGCCTCTCTCATAAAGGTTTCCATCAATAACAGCTCAATTTCCTGTTCCCCCAATTATTTCATATTATGTGTGTTATTCTATTATCTCTTCATCAATCAAATAAAAGAATATACCTATTATATACTAGGCCTATCAATAATGTCCGTAATTTCTGTTTGTGTGTGTGTGCTTCAAAACACACACGCACACACACAAATGACATTCACCTAACATAATGCTTTTTAAATGGATTTTTTTTTTTTTTTTTTTTTTGAGCAAGGGAACAGGGTTTACGTTTACAAACACTTTTAGTGTTTTTGAAGAGGATGAATATATAAAGAGTATGCAACTTTTCAAATGTTCATTGCCACATATAAAATAAATTAAGTAAATAAATAAAATCTGGTTCTCACTGTGGTTATATTAAATCCACTTTAAAAAAATTTACAGCTATTTTTAGAACTACCTCAAATTATGATATATATATTTTTCAAATAGATATTTTTTTAAACCACTATCGCCATTTGAGATTTTCAGTTGACGCTGCTGCCTGGCGCCAACTCTCATTTGGTTTCTCCCTATCAAATTTTAACGTCACATGTTTGTCAAATTATGAATTAAATTAGTTTAAAAATGTGAAAGAAAGAAAAAAAAAAAAACAAACAAACAAACAAACAAACTAGATAGTTTATCATAACAAACAGTACAAAGCTAACAAAAAAGATGGTGCTAACAATTACCTTAAATAACCAATTTTTCATAAATATTACATGTCTTTGGTAGTGAAACTTGAAATAATACCATATCAATAATAGGAGAATATCAACATGGTACTATATAATGCAAAGGTTTTTCATTTCTAAATTTTTATAGCAAATAAAATGCATAAATAATGATTTACAAATAATCCAATGTTTGTAATCAATCATACACTATATTCAACATTTTATGTTAAATAAATAATAGGCCTAACTTTTAAGTATTCATTTATGATGAAATAAAAAATTATAAATCAATAGCAAAAATATAAAGCTGTATTATTTAGGCCTACACCTTAATTTCATTTAAATTTAATACTATACTGCTTGGAATATAAATATAAAAACGGGGAAAAAAACATTGCCATTGATATGTGAAAGAGTCAGTTGCAAAAGCAGACACTCAACATTTGCTGCATGGTTCATTTCTCACCCACTTACAAGTTAGTAAGTTACAGCATAATAATTATGTTGAATGTCTGCTTTTGCATCTGACACTTTCATATGATGCTAAAAAATTAAAAAGAAAGTTTAATAGAAAATATTATAAGAGGGATTAGAGCACATTGAATTGAAAACTAATACAAGACAACACAAATATTCTCTAGTTTATATAGCCTATAGTTTATTTATGGGATCAAATTTTCTTGTGTAGATGAGCGCTAGATGTATTTTCTGATAAACTTTATTTATTATTATTATTTTTTTTGTTTGTCCAAAGGGCGTATTTGCATTTCAATGTCACCTTACAAAAGGCATACTTCCATTTTTGTCCATTACCGCAAAGGGCGTACTTGCACTTGGTTTTACATGTTAATATTATGGCAGTGCGTACAGCATCAAATCTGACCAAATGCAAGTACGCCCTTCGTGAAAAAGTGTCCAAATTCAAGTACGCCCTTTGGATTCACCAAGGGTGAAAGGAATATGTTTGGAATAATGTTAAATGCTAGGAAATAAATTATAAATATCTCATTAAAATGTTTGTACTGAATCAGGAACAGGAATCTTTGCATGCAGTTTTTGCAATCTGAACTGCTGTGTACGTTCTGCCAATAACTTTTCCTCTACATAAGCCTTTTCTTTGACATCTCGTGGCAGGTCAGGGATCAGATAGGCCAGCAGACCAGTTATTCCTATCACTATGTGCTGTCAACAGAAGGATAAATATTAATTGCAATTACACAATTAAAGGATGATTGATAATTTACAAACTCTATAACTTAATGCACTGTTAAATAATAATTTAATAGGCCTAATTTTAATTAATTAAAAGGAAAGAATAGAGGAAAGCAACAAAGCCCCTTAATATATAGTGAAGAAACATCAACAAGTGAAGAACATCTCTTCACCACGGTAATGCCCTTGCTGAATTTCTCTATCCTCACCCTCCTTCCTTTACTATTTTTAACCAACCACAATGGTTATGCTCCTACTTATCATAATAATGCAGTATTACTTCAATTTACCTCAAACACTACAACAAATGCAAGCCTTGCTGCCACTACATTCCAATAATCTGCTGTCAACGTATAGGGTTCTGGGTCTGTTGGTGGTGTCCTATAACCTCTGTAGTAACATTCTTGAGAGTTCCCTCCTAAGCCACTGTAGTCACTTGAATTGAAGACTATATAAAAATAAAATAATTATTTATTGCTCCAGTATTCCATTAAGTCAAGTTTTATACCTGATAATGTAAAGTCAACGTATCCTGTTAAAGATCCATCTGATGATTTAGTCATCATATATACAAGTCTAGGGATAAATTCTGAAGTGTATGCAATTACAAATGCCTGTAAGGTAAAAGAGTTTTTGTGTCATAAAATTCACATAAAAGTTTTAAATTGTTGTAGTTAACACGGATAAGGCATAAGGCATTTGACTTACATTGGAGACTACAGCAAGGAATGTGAGTGATTGTAAAATATTAAACCATGCCCCGAGAGATGCAATCCTCTTGGGAATGGGTCTTTTTTGTTGCACTGTGAATTTATATGCATCCACACGTATTTCCACTAAATTGTTAAGTAGAGCAAAGATGGGAGCAAGTGGAAAGGCAGCAACAAATAGTGTCAGGAATCCATATTGCAGCACTAGATTTTAATAATAATAATAATTAAATAAAAAGTAAAACATTTATTTATTAAAAAGCTGGTTAAAAAATTACCCATTTCTAAAATTTCATTAAACATGGACTGGGTATCGGCAACAGTTTCAAGTTGAAAATCTCTTTCCCATGGTTCATCTTGTCTAACATCTGCAAACTGCTTCTTTTGAAACCTGCTCTTGATAAACCTAAGGGAGAGACTTTTGTTTTTAATCATATATAATATTTACACACACATAATTATACTGCATACATTAAATTTATACGATTGATTAATACGCTACTGTTAGGGTAATTTCCATATCTCATATTGTTTTCATTATGTACCGTTATGCTGATATTGTCACATAGTATATTATTGTATGTTTACATTATTAAGAAAGACAGCGATGTTATTGAAATGTATTTGTGATCCTTTGCCCTCACTATGATTCAGTGCGTGCGTATGAGCGCGTGATCTACTAATTGTTATTATCCCTTTACCCCTTGCTATTAGTAATGTATAATATAAGCGATACCACCTCCACTATCATTATCATTATTAGACTGACCATTGGAGTGGCGAGAAGTCAGTGTCTGTTTCTATTACCATGTAAGAATATTATATAATCTATAATTCTACAACAATTGTACTTCATGTCAATTGAATAATAAAACACGCGTGTTATAATAATGGAACAATATTCTTCATCATTTCTTCTTTTCCTTCAAGATAAACAACCAAACAAAATTATAATTAAATAATTATTATTTCATTAAAAAAAAAGAGGTAACAATGGTGACAGAAGTGCGTGATTTTGTTTCCTGCGTATTGAAGAACCTCAAGAATTTCATTACGTTACCAAATGTCGACGCAGAAGAGGACCCGCCACTTAACTCAAATGGACGCAACTTTGAAGGAAAAGGACCAATATTGCATCCTAGACAGAAAATTAATGCTCGCCACACGGAAAAGTGAATAAAGAGGTCAGTCTATCTCTCTATATTTTTTGTAATAAAATTTCAAATTTAATTCAATTAAAAAAAAAAAAAAAAATGCATATTACGATAAAAAAAACAACTCATTTCTGTAAAAAAAAAAAAAAAAAAAAAAAACACATTGATTTAAATATTGTTTTTATGGTAAATTTTTGACTTAATTTATATATTAAAATGATTAATAATAATTATCAATTAAAATTGAATAAATATATTTTACGCTCACGAAGAATATTTAATAAAAGTTAACATATAATGAAAGAAAACAGTTATGCTCCCGGGGCGTATGCATGTAAAAAGTGTGTATTCACGGAATGCAGAAAAATGTTACACGGTAGCTCCGAAAATGTAACATAATCCATTCTCCGTATTTAATGCATAACCTATTAACCTAAGGGTACTTTCTTATTGTTATGATTTTAATGTTCTTTAATCAAAACCTTGTAAATAATTTTATGTATGTAATAATTTTAAGATAACTATGGCCATATATGATGTAATGAATCAATTTAAAAAAGAGCGATTTTTTTGTTAGTACGTGGAAGCAGCTAATTATGCTGAATATAATGCCTTATGTCGCATTTTAAACAGTCACTGCATAGACAAATAAATAGCATAAATAATTACCTAAATAAATTACCTGCGTACACTTTTTAATAATATTTGAAGTCATATATTATGCCATTAATTATATAGTAAAAATCAATTATAATAGTCCAAATATAAAATTTTATTAAAATTCTAAAATTGTTTATATAAATAAATGAATAAATAAAAAAAAATAATAAAGTAAAACAAATTACAATATTTAAAAAAAAAAAAAAAATTAAAGAAAATGTAACGTAATGTGTATTATATAAAAATAATAAGTAATTTTTTTAATGTAAAGAGAGTATAGAACTGTTGATCCCTCTTTGTTCTCATTGTTCACAGAAAATTAAGACCTGCAAGATTGCAAGAAATTTCCAAGTTGCTCAAGATTTTTACATTTCTTCCCTCGACCCAGATGTTTATCCGCTCGATCATCACAAGATAAAACAAATATTTTGTTACAAAAAAAAAAAAAAAAAATCCAAAAATCCAAAAAATGTTATGTATTTTGCAAGAGATTTTTCCAACATTGCAATTTTGTTAAATTTATATTTTTTTTGGTTAATTTTTGATAACTTTATTTACTTTTTTTATTCCTGACGTAATTTTTATTTTTCATCAATTCAGTTAACTTAATAAAAAAAAAAAATCAATATTTAATACTGTATGTATTTTTTTTTTCTTAATTTTTTCTCATTTTTATTTTATCGACCCATGGAAGTGTCGATTTTTCTGTAATGGTGTCTTATGTTAGGGTAATTTCCATATCTCATATTGTTTTCATTATGTACCGTTATGCTGATATTGTCACATAGTATATTATTGTATGTTTACATTATTAAGAAAGACAGCGATGTTATTGAAATGTATTTGTGATCCTTTGCCCTCACTATGATTCAGTGCGTGCGTATGAGCGCGTGATCTACTAATTGTTATCATCCCTTTACCCCTTGCTATTAGTAATGTATAATATAAGCGATACCACCTCCACTATCATTATCATTATTAGACTGACCATCGGAGTGGCGAGAAGTCAGTGTCTGTTTCTATTACCATGTAAGAATATTATATAATCTATAATTCTACAACAATTGTAATTCATGTCAATTGAATAATAAAACACACGCGTGTTATAATAATGGAACAATATTCTACATCATTTCCTCTTTTCCTTCAAGATAAACAACCATACAAAATTATAATTAAATAATTATTATTTCATTAAAAAAGAGGTAACACTACTACGATGTAATTTTCTAGCAATATTATAATATATAGGCCTATATATAGCCTATATATAGGCCTATTTAATTTAAATTATAAAGAAACTGTTAACTTACGAAATAACAAAAATAATACTCATTTATTATTATTTGTGTGTGTGTGTGTACTTACGGGATGATGATTTCTGAAATATTGTTGAAAATCTGCTTGCCAACCATGATGATCATTAGTTGAATAAACAGTTCTGAAATGCATCCAGCAGGATCACACTGGTCAGCCCCAATTCCAAAGAATGTTTTCCACATCTTGTCATCACCAGGGTATGTGTAAAATTTGCCCTAAATTTGATATTGTATTAGTACTATTATTATAATAGTTTGTATTTACAGAGGCCTATGTAAAATTGTAACTTACTTTGAAGAATGCAATGTAGAGTAACAGGGAGTAACAATTTACAAATTCAAAGACAAATATTTTGAATGTAAAACTATCATCATATTCTGTTTGTGTTCTTGGGCACTCTAGATCAGTAAGAAATTTAGCAAACTTTCTGTACACCTGCAACATAATAAAAATTGTCAACACATCAAAAATAAAATGACCATTTTTTTTTTTTAAATTTATGTGCCACTTACAATTCCCAATACTAAAATAATGATCAAGTTGATAATAGCTGCTGTCACAGTTGTCAAAATCTGAGAATTATCCTTCAAAAATTCATCATCAGTTCCAGAGTAAAGAGCAGCAAACACTGCAATTTTGTAGACAATAATTGCGACAAAGGCAATTATCACAACAGAAATCTAAATGTGAAGAAAAAAAAAAAATAATAATAATAATAACAAAACAATAATATAATATCAGTTTTTTTTTTTTTTTTTTTTTATACGAGCGTTTTTTTTTTTTTTTACTGTCTTTACCATAAATGCAATTCCAGAAACTGTTGCTGTAAAACGAAGAGCACGACTCTGTAATGTTAGATAAGGTTCTTCTTTTCCTGTAAACTTATTTATCCGAGTAGTGCTAACTTGAGCATCAAACTCGGGCCTAGTTTCCATATCAAATTCTGCCTCAGTTAAGCCCCAGTGACTTTTGAGGCGTGCTTCCCTTCTTTTCCAAAGCTCAAGAAACATTGTAGCTATAAAAAAAATCAAAGAATAATATAATTAGTTTTACTAACTTGCATATAGAAATTCTAGGTATAATATTAAATTTTATTTTTATTGATAACACTTACCCCAAAATGACATGAATATTGCAAATACCACAGTTGCAGGGTTATCAAATAAGTAGGAAAGCTGGGAATACACACAAGAGTCTCCTAATTTTTCATATGGACAAGCACCATCTAAACAGCTTGGACATAAAAGGTAACTGCCAGGTTTGCCTGCAGAAGTGTCACATATTTCTTGGCTTAAAAAAAAAAAAAAAAAGAAAAAAAAAAAAAAAAGAAAGAAAAAAAAAAAAAAAAACGTTAATTAAATTAAAATGCTGGAAAAGAAAAAAGAAAGAAAAATAATAATAAAAAAAACTTACCTTGGAATGTTGAAATTTGTTCCAACAGATGCTAATCCATAAATGAAGCACAAGAAGCCTACGATGGAAGCTGGGATCAACATTTTTGTATAAAACCCAAGCCAAGCAAAATAAATCCCCACTTCATCTCCAAAGTATTTTCTAACAAGATCTAATGGTTGAGTTTTATACCATTGAGAAGGGTTTGCCCATTCTTGATATAACTTCTGCAAAATATATAATAATACAAAATCCAATTAATAGTAATAAAAACAAGACACACAGTAAAAAAAGCCAAGTGGCTGAGTTTGCATATTCAAAATAAAATATCTCTTTACCTGTCTGTCTGAAACACAACGACTATTTGTAACTTTGATGTGTGGGCCTTCATGCAAAGGGTAGGCAGCAAGGTAAGCACTAGAATTCAACAAACGCCGTATGCCAAGCTACAAAAAAAAAAAAAAAAAAAAAAAAAAAAAAAAAAAAAAAAAAAAAAAAAGAAGAAGAAGAAGATAATAACATAAGATTAATTACTCTAATATAGCCAGTCTTGGGGCGTTCAAGCGTGACTTTGAACATTTTTCAAACAGCACTCGAACTTGAACAGTTCGTGTGCGAGTTTGTTTGGATTTTTTGAGATGTTCGAGTTCGTATTCGACGAACACCATTTTCACTGCTGAGTATTCAAAATTTCAAACACAAAATCGAACACTTTTGCAATTAAATTTTAGGTGTTAAAAATTAAACTATATTTTAATTAAGTATTGAAAATTGATGTATGTGTAAAATAAAAGGAGTTTCCACCATTTCCATAATTTATATACATAATAAAATATGCTTAATTAAAATTATAATATAAAAAAATGGTCTATTTCAATTGTATTTTTTATAACGACATATTTGAACAGTTTGTGATGTGTTTGAACTTGCAAAAAGGTTGAAATGTTCGTGTTTGGATCGTGTTTGAAAGAATTTTAGGTGTTCGTGATTGGTTCGAGTTTGTCTAAAATTGTGTCCAACCCCAACACTGAATATAGGAATCTTGTTAACTATGAGGTAAAGGAACTATAAAGATAAAAAATAAAAAATTATTAATAATAGACATTTATCTTTTAGGGTTATATATATATATAATATATATATATATATATATATATATATATATTAGTGCTGTCGAAATCCGGATAAATTTAAAATCCGGATTTCGGATAGAAAGTTATCCGGATCGATGGATCCGGATTTGGCGGACAAAAAATTATCCGGATTCCCTGATCCGTTTTAAATCCGGATCACGATCCGGATCGTATCCGGATCATGATCCGGATCAAAATTATCCGGATCACGATCCGGATCAAATTATCCGAATCCGTGTATCCGGATCGTGATCCGGATAGAAATTCGGATAACGGATAATTTTTTATCCGGATTTCGAAATCCGGATTTTTTTACAGCATTAATCAGAACATTAGTTTTGTTATAGCCTGTAAAATACCCTAACGTATAACAGGTAATTTTTATTTGAATTTTAGTTCTTTAAATTAGCACTTCTATTCATAATTTGTATTTAAATCCAAGCTATTTCTAGCACATCCGACGCGAGATTCACAATTACGCTTAATATTTATTGTAATTATATGAAATCGTGATCTGGGTCATTAATGTGGAAAAAATAAACCGGATCACGATCTCGATCAAATTATCCGGATCAATATTATCCGAATATGATCCGGATAAAAATTATCCGGATCGCGATCTAGATCAAAATTATCCGGATTGAGATCCGGATCACGATCCGGATCAAAATTATCCGGATCACGACTTGGATCAAATTATCCGGATCGCATGATCCGGATCGTGATCCGGATAGAAATTCGGATAACGGATAATTTTTTATCCGGATTTCAAAATCCGGATTTTTTTCGACAGCACTAATATATATATATATATATATATATATTGAATGGTGTGTGTGTGTGTGTGTGTGTGTGTGTGTGTGTGTGTGTGTGTTTAATACACTATTGTGTTGTGGCTACATTGACCAATGTCCACTTAACCTGGGAAAAAAAACTTGTCAGATCGACACTGGATTTTTCCATTTCAGGTAATTTGCAGCAAAAACTATCTTTTAAGATAAACTAGACTTCAGACATTATAGTGGCACCACGATGCTATAATATAATAGCCTATAATATATATATATATATATATATATATATATATATATATATATATATATATATATTGTGTGTGTGTGTGTGTGTGTGTGTGTGTGTGTGTGTGTGTGTGTGTGTGTGTGTGTGTGTGAGAGAGAGAGAGAGAGAGAGAGAGATAGTAAAGCATGTTTTTTTAATAATAATAAAATAAATATGAATTGTACCTGTTTGTCCAGTGGACCATATTTTGTCTTCAGCAGTATATCCCAGACTATTTCGCTTCTCTCCGCAGCAGTAAAAATATCATTAAGTTGTTGTCCATTGGAGACAAAACTAACAAAATACATAATTAAAAATAACAATAAAAAATAATAAATTAATTAAAAAATCCAATATACAAAATGAAAAAAGGAGAAATGATGATATAAACAATGAAAATACAAAGAAAAAAATTACACTTCACAGATGTCTTCTCGAAAAGCTGCTTTCAAGCAACTTGGCTCATTTCTCTCTCTAGCTTTTAGAAAAGCTGGCAGAAGATTTGATTTTTTATTTGACTTTAGGTTGACTAATTGTCTTACTGACTTTTTTAAGCATAAAATATCAGCTTGTCTTGTGAGAACACTGACTGGTGCATGCACTTTGACAAACATTTTGTGACTTTCATCAAAATCCTGTAACAAAATATAGTTTAAAAATAAATAAAGTATGTCATACATCAAGGATTAATATTCATACCTTTCCTTTTTCTTCCTGTAACTTAAGACCTTGCTCAAGTAAGGAATCTTGGAAATATTTTCGTCTCTGTGACATTTCTTCATCCCCATCATAGGTGTAAGCTAACACCATATCTATCACAAGCCTTGCACCATCTTCAACATCCTGAAATTAAAAATCCAGTATAAATATAAACCTGAGGAAAGAATGATAATAATTATCATACACACCTCTGCTGGAAAAGAATCCTCTGAGTCCAGAGAAGGATACAGAATATCCTTATCAGCAGCTTCAACATCATGATTTGCCATTCTGATCTAACACCTTCGTAATGATATCAATGACTGAATGCAAATTGTTTAAGCTGACTTGACATACTGTATTGCACACCTAAATTATCATCGATTATGAATATAGAGTTTTGAAGCAGCTTTTGTTATGATAAGATAACACTCTACTATAAAGCTCTTACTTTTATTACAAAAATTGCTGATTAGAATATAAATATATATTATCATTATCACACACTGATGCACAGATTACCATATTGAGAAAAAAAATTCAACATAAGAAACAATGTATTGATAAGAGTATATTTCTAAATAAAACTACATGGATTTTTCATTGTTTCATGTTATCAAATGCTAAATGCTTCCATATCAGAATAACTAATCACTTAAAAAATAGAAACAAAGAAGAAGAAGAAGAAGAAAAAGAAGAAAAAGAAAAACAAACAAACAAACAAAAAAAAAAAAAAAAAAAAAACTATGCAACAATATTATATTCACTTTCTTTTTTCTTTTTAAAAATCTTATCAGCAGAAAATCATAACCTTTCAAAATTCACAAATTTTATTAAGATAACAAAACATTGATCTGAGATGTAGGTATACAGCTTGCATGATTTACAGGCAGTATTTCAATATTTATTTAACCAAATGTAATCAGGCTCACACCTACACATTGTGCTGTTATCTTGTATTTTGATCCTCCTGTACTTAATTTTGCTGATAATTTATCATGATAGATCAATAATGCTATGACCATTAAAATTTGCAAAATATAGAATTAAATTATATAAATTACCCACAAAAGATCAAGACAAAATTTGTAAAATAATAAAAATCATTTTAATATTATTTTTATTCATTGCAGTTTAATATCTTATTTCAAATATTTACAAAATATCACAGTTTTAAAAGTTTGATTAACTCACTAGAGCATGACAATTTTACACAATGGAGCTTACCACAAGGAGTATGCCTACCAAGTACAGGTGGTGCAGGAAATGCTTAGAGCCCCCTAATTTCCTATCCTTTAAGCATTGCTGAACCTTGTTTTTAATTTTTTATTTTATTTTAATTTTTTTTATTATTGGAAGAAGAAAAAAAAAAAAAAATCTACCAAACATGTAAAAATTTAGAGAAATACTATACGAAATTTTATGTATTCTAATTTTTTTTTATAATAATATATAGGCCTATATATATATACCTATATATAATAAGAATTAGCTATTTATTACCGGTAAAATCCATGAATCATTTTTTAATAAAGAGCAAAATAAATCTGTAACTCTTGACACACAATGATAAACCTACTTAAAGTTGATTTAATTTCTACATCCTGCGAACAACCATGCCACAAATGTTTCAAATTATACAAAGTTAGTTCAATTAGATTTAAATTAAATGTTTTATTTCAATTATAAATTATTGATATTATTAACAATTTTTTTATACACCTACTATTAGCAAAAAAAAAAAAAAAAAAAAAAAAAAAAAGTTACTGTCAATTAATTTTTTTTAAGTTTAATTTCAAACACTTGTAGGAAGGATTTTATAATTCTTAAATTTGTAATTAGATGACTTGTAAAAGTACGTTTATTGAGAAAATAAACAAAATCACAGCTCAACAATCCTAACAAAGTGCTAGCAGACAATTTTGTGTTCCAGTCTCAACTAAACATGCTTTCTTATGGGGTAATGAAGCAGCTATAACTTGAGTTAAGAATTATTTCTCAAAGTTGAAATTTCTACTACTGTAGCTTACTGAGTCTTAAAGCCTTTGTTCAACCAATTTGGTTACACATTTTTTTACACCTGATTGACTTCAAATGCAGGAAAACAAAAGCATTGAGGCTCAGCAAGCTACAGTAAAATTTTTAACTCTGATAATTAATTTTAACTCAAGTTATAGCTGCTTCATCACCCCATAAAAGCATACTAAATTGAGACAGGACAACAAAGTCATCTGCTAGCACTTTGTTAGTATCGTTGAGCTGTGAGTTTGTTTACTTTCTCACTAAACCTACTTTTGCAAGTCTTCTAAATGCATTAATACTAAATTTTAATATCCTAAAGATAGCATATTTGTTGTTGTTGTTATTGTAATAGTTAATATGACACACATCACTATAATTTAAATTGAAGTACATTATGATATAACACAATAAAAATCGTTGAAAATAAATAATAATAAAATAGCAAGATACTGACTGTGAGTGATTGAGAGTAATTTTAAGTACATATTTTTAGAGATAAAAAGGCACATATAAAAAGGTAAAATGTTAAGAGTGAAAATCCTTAATAAAAGCATCACTAAGTACTTAGAATATAATCTCATATCTTTAATACACTTGGAAACTTATGGCACTATGAGTATTAATATTATTCAATGGCATTCTACAGAATAATTTATTCTGTTCTTAATTATTATTTACAGTACTATTAATAATTTGAAGAGGAACTGTTGTATTAAACAACAAAGTACTTTGTTTTGATTTAAATAAGCACAAAAAAACACTAACAAACATATTGTGAAAAAGTATTCAGTTTAAACATGGTTTACACAACCTGAATTGCGTATTCTTTTGTAAAGTCTCTTGTACCAGGGACGACCCTGCAACATAATATACATTCATTCATTATTTTATTTTATTTTTTTTAAATCATAAAAAGAAACGTTTGAAGCAGTACTTGCTCCTCAACACACATAAAAAAAAAGTCTACACATACTTACATACACATACATACACAGGGCCTGCTTGGCCATAAATTGAGGTCTGTGATCACAGACCGGGCCAACGTCATTGCGGGCCAAGCGGGCCAGATTTTTTTTTTTAATTTAAAATTATTTTAAATTCAAATATTAATCCCACGTAAAAAAGCAATATTCTGTCGTCTATTATCTATTATTGAAATTGGTAACCATTTTTGAAAGCTCAAGTATTTATTTTTTCCTGATAGAACGCATTTCAATGCAGTACATTGCAATAGAATAGTTCATTTGACTGAAAAAAATATGTACACGTAAACATTTTCTTACTGGGAAAGAACCAAGATCAAGATGATTCTGTAAGTTTTGTCGCAAATTAAATTTACTTAAATTAGTAATAGTTGAGTTCCTAAAGATAAAAATTAAGATTAGTTAAGTAATATTAAGTCAGTTTAGTACAGTAAATAATATGAAGAAGAAAACGTACGTATATAAAACAAGAACTCAAAAACAAAAAGAAGCGGGTGAAAGAGAGCTCCAAAGATTCGAAGCAAGCTAAATTGGACGATTTATTTAAAAGTTGTCCTTCTTCAACAAGGTAAAATAAATAAACAAAAGTTCAAGCTACCTTTATACTGCATATAGTGCAGATTATTCAGTAGTAAAATCAGTATTGCTAATTTGTATTCTACATTATTATTTTGGTGATGAACCACCAAGTCAACCCAGTAATCTCAAGCGGGCCTCATCTCCATCATAAACTACAGCAACTATTAAAATAGCAGTGTTTTTCGATGTTTCATTCTGAACTATAAATATTTGTTTTATCCAGTCTGGTGATTGAAATGAAAATGTATTGTTTTGTTATAGTAAAATGTAAAAAAAAAAAAAAAAAAAAAAAAAAATCATTAATTTTAATATATCGAGGAAATCAAATAGTAACCTCGTATCTTAGATTTTGATGTTTTCAAGTTTACAATAGCACTGTAGCTCAGAAAAAAATTACAAAAAATTAACTTTTATTTTATCCTAAGGCACATGTATTGCACATTACTTCATTTCAGTTTCAAACTTTTCCAGCTCATGGTGTCTTTGTAATTAACTAATTAGTAACAAAAAATGACTTTTTTTGTGTAATTTTGAAAACAATGATTTGAAAAGTGCATTTCCTCTGAAAGTGCATGAGATAAAAATATCAAACTCAAACAGCCAATAAAGGAAGTATTGATTATTCATGCCATGCATACAAAAAAAAAATTGCAACCAACCCCTTTGCCAAAATATGCAAAAAACGTAACTTTGTGACTACAAGGGTTTTAAAGCTGAAAATCACTTTAGGGGTAGAATTGTGTATTGGTAATATGAAACCATTCAAATTATTTTGTTAAGTTAGTTGTGGGAGGAAATATATATTTATTTAAAAAGTATATGTACTCTGGGTTGCATTTTACAGGCTGATTGTGCTGCGGGCTGCATTTATTAGGCGCTCTCAAGAATTTTACATCATAATTTGGGGTTATTTTAAGGTTATTTCAATTAAAGTATCAAATCATTTTACCAATACAAATTTATGGCTCTAAACTGATTTTCAGCTTCTAAACCCTTGTAGTTTCAAAGTTACTTTTTTTGCATATTTTGGCAAAGGGGTTGGTTGCAATTTTTTTTTGTATGCATGGCATGAATAATCAATATTTCCTTTATTGGCTGTTTGAGTTTGATATTTTTATCTCATGTACTTTCAGAGGAAATGCACTTTTCAAATCATTGTTTTCAAAATTACACAAAAAAAGTCATTTTTTGTTACTAATTAGTTAATTACAAAGACACCATGAGCTGGAAAAGTTTGAAACTGAAATGAAGTAATGTGCAATACATGTGCCTTAGGATAAAATAAAAGTTAATTTTTTGTAATTTTTTTCTGAGCTACAGTGCTATTGTAAACTTGAAAACATCAAAATCTAAGATACGAGGTTACTATTTGATTTCCTCGATATACACATTTTTTTTTTTTTTTATATCTTTAACTTTTAAATTTGTAAAGACTAAAAGTATAAAAGTAATTTTTTAAAATTATTTTTTAGTGTATATAATCGATTACTACAAAATTTCTTTTAAAAACATTCATTTCATAAGAAATTTTGAGCACAAAATGTAAAAAAAAAGCACTATTAAAAAAGGGTGTTTTTATGAGAAAAATGAGAAAAAAAATTGGTTGGAGGGCTCTGCCCCCCAAACTCCCCAGCATATGTGGGCCAATTCCCAGATTGCCAGACCGGGCCAATGTACCCCAAGCCGGCCCTTTACATACATATCATGATTACACATCTCTTTCAGGATAAGCCAACAGCACTTCCTTTTGACCTAGTGTTTGATTTCCACAATTTTATATTATAGCATACATCCATTGTGTCACCAAGACTCATAATTTGCTTCATACAATTCCTTTTACACCAAGTATTATGTACAGACAACTTCTTCAAGCATCTTCCAACCACCTCAGACCACACCATTTTAGGCCTGCTTCTTCCTCCTCTCCCAAACACTCTGTTATGAACATGTATTTTTGTAATCCTCTCATCATTCATTTTTTTCAATATGACTAAACCATTGGAACACACTACTTTCTTTCATACTATTCAATCACAGTTTCTTGCACCTCACATTCATTTGTCACCCAAGCATTGTTCATCTTAACTAATCTTGTTTTAACACACATATGCCTAAGGTAACGCATAACCGCACATCACCAAATTGTCTACTCTGTAACAACCCACATTCAGCCCCCCCCCCCCCCCCCACATATATAATATAAAAGTAAGAATTCTTACCTCTCCTTGACAGATGAGAATGATGGTTAGTACAGCTAGTAGTATAATACACACAAGAGTAGCTGAATGAATGACAGCTCGATATCTTCTCCAGGCACGCAGCTCAGACACATGAAGAAAACGATTCCGATAAATGTAAGGTAACTCAAAACTAGAAGGTACTGGTAACACAGACTCATAAAAGTCTTGTAGTACAGCCTTCACAAGTGCATTGTCTTTCTCTCTACTAGGATCCAGATTGTCATTTAAACAAATATACTTCCTGTAAAGTTACAGTACAAAAAAAATAATTAGTTACTTGCCTGTATAAAAAAAAAAAAAAAAAAAAAAGTTTTGATTCTTATTCTTTCTTTATATGAAACTGAAAAATAAAACAAAAAAGTTCCCCCTCCCCCGTTTTGTTTTGATATAACGCACACAAATTCTCAGCTGATACAATTTTAGGTCCTAATTAAAATAAATACCATGCATGCTGATATAGCATACCTTCTACTTTGAAATACACATTTCATTTAATTTTCATGGCATTGGAAATATAACACACAAAACATTAGAAGACAAACCTGGGTTTCCTTCTTACTTCATCCAGACAACTTATAACTTGGCTGAGATTGGAACTCAACATTTTAAAAGTCACTTCATCTTCACCAATAACCTCATATTTGTATTTCTTACGAGTTCCAAATTTTTTAGTCAATGCTACTGCAATTTCTTTGCACTGTATGACTAACTCTCTGCTTACTACAGGCTATTGAGGAAAAATCACAATATCAGAATCACAAAATCTTAATACTCAGGTCAATAGAACCTTTCTCACCATTTTAGAGTCCACGTATCTCTCATAAGGTGGAGTTACAATATCTTTGTAAAGATACTTAGGCAGTCTATGAGAGCAATTCATAATAAGATTCTCAAATGCAGAAACTGTAGCTAAATTCAGAGGCAGATCATGCATTCTAGTCAAAACAGTTCTTATTTCTCTGTCAGACCATGTCCTGAAATATTAATATCATGTCATTTTAACCTATATATTGCAACTTTTGCACAATATTTTCTCTTACCCTGAATTATCTGTATCAAAAGAATCAAATATTTCTTCTACTGATATATTCTCCTTTTCATTCATTAAAAAATAAAAATAAGAAAATGCATACTGCATGTCTAAAGGATTTCTAATTTTATGAGATGATGTTGCATCCCATTCTTTTGGAAATCTGAAATCAATTATACATTACAATAAAATTAAATGTAATACACTGTCTTACAACATATCTGCAGGTACAACTCACGATCTCACCTTTCTTGAACTTTATTCAGGATTGTTCTATCCATCAAATGAGCCATATGTGCTGGAACTCTTCTGGCTTCAAATCCAAATTCTCTATTATAAATCTGATTTACATGAAGTAAAGATTCACCAAAAGTGTCCAGCAATTTACGACCTAAAATATTTTCTTGAACTGCATTCAAACTATTTTTTTCCCATGGTAAAAATCCAATATCATCTGCGATTCCTGGCATAAATCCTAATGTTTTACGCAATGAGGGATGAGAAACTGAGTTTGAATAATTAGATGCTGTTTGTTTTCCTTCTGTTTTCTTAAGTTTTATAATACTATTTGATATTTGAGACTCAAGTTCTTGATTCTCCAAGACTAGCTGTGGCTGTTGTACTACATTGTCAAAGAGTCCAGTAAAAGGTAAAAATGGAATAGCAGAGATGGTAACACTTGTTAAATCCTGGTGGACATTATGTAAATATTTTGGTGTAGAGCCAAAAGACTTTGGTTTTGTAGTATTAACTGCTACTTCAAATTTAATCTATGAAATAAACACAGTTTTAACATTATCCCATCATCATCATGAATTATATTTTCTTTTTGAAGTAAATATTTATTATGAGTATTAAGAAAATAAATACATATTAAAGTAAATAGTAGCCTATGTAGAACGATTAGAGCACGTTAAATTGAAAATTAATTAAACGTGGCAATTGCAAATTAGAGAATCTTTCCTTATAATAATTTTCAATTTAATATACTTTAATCATTCTACATGCTGCTTTCTTATTGTAATTATTATTTAATATTCATACACCAACCGCTATGCCCCCCCCCCCCTCAATTATTCCAAAATTATTTTATTTACCTCAAGCCTGTGACCTAATCTTGATCCTCTCAGATTACCATGAAGAACAGTTGCATTAAAACCAGGTCTTAGTACAAGTGTAAGTACTTGAAATTTAAGGCATAATGCCCAAGTTCTTACTACTGATGCATCGTCAAAGTCGCCTGCAGTAATTACTGACGTAGCAAGTAAACGGGATACATTCCAATATGCCATAAGAATTCCTGCATCACCAAAATAGATTTATATTAGATAAAGAAAACTCAAATTTGCAATAATTGACATTCAAAAAGATCATATAAAAATATTAAAATAATAATAAATAAAAATTGGAGAAAAGGAAAAGGTATTTTTATTATTATTATTTTATAATATTATTTTTTTTACAAGTAGGAATTATGAGAGCAAAAATAATTACAAACTTACGCCCGCTAGTTTACATCCTTGTTATATGTTTCATGCCATACATTTAATTTCAGCATGGGTTAAAAATGAATATCTCTCATAATTAATCTATTTTCCCTGTCAGTCTAAAGCTCACCATCTCCCATATCCCAAAAAATCCAAATCTGTTATGTTGTTCCTTCTGCCAAATCTGATTTAGTCATCAAAATAAAAAATTAAAACAAAACTTTGGTTTCTAATGTTTAATCTAATAATAATGTTGTTTTTCTTGTAAAGTGTCAACAGACAGCCAGGGCCGGGCTAAGACAGGTAAAATAAACAACTAATACAAGAATTATATTACAAGAAATTGAATTTTATCTGTGCTTTAAATTGTTTGGTGTAATTGAAAGTTATGTTTATATATATGAATTAAATTGATATTAAAATTGTTTTATCTCAATTTTTTTCTTCCTTACCCTAACCTAACCTAACCTACCCTACCCTACCCTACCCTTCCTTCCTTCCTTCCTTTTTTTTTTTTTTTTTTTTTTTTTGTAATGTATATTCTTTTCTTTCCAAATGTTGATTTTTTTTGTCCTTTTATACCAAGGCTTCATCCCGGGGCCCCAAACCTAGTGGGCCCAGGGATTTACACCCCTCAATCGCCTCCGTTTATATATTTTTTTCATTTTTTATACGTCACAGTACATTGCAATGTGTTTTAATTCTTGTGCTAAATCATTTCTTGTTATAAAAAAATATTAATTGCTTGAAAATCAAATAATGCTGATTAATGATATTCCCCAATCTTATCCACCAAAATTTCTAGGATAAAAGCCATGAGATGCAGCAACTGATTGAAATTTGAAAACTACGTATATCATTTTGTGTTCTTTCTTTCATCCTTTTCGTTTTCGTTTTCGTTTTTGTGTGTGTGTGTGTGTGTGTGTGTGTGTGTGTGTGTGTGTGTGTGTGTGTGTGTGTGTGTTTTCCTCACTCTCTATGTTTATACTAAATACTAAATATTTTTATATATCGAGCCCCAAGGGGCCCAGTAAACACGTGATTAGCAGGGGCCCACCGTGCGATCGCCTGGTAAGTCTTATGGCCAGCCCGGCCCTGCAGACAGCTAAGATACAGTACTGCAACTTCATGTAATTTAGATTATCTTACCACTAGGTATTGTGTATCGAGATATCTCTGGATTAAACTTCAATTCATGCATCTTATGGTATTTGGATGTCCCACAATCTCCAGCATCAAATCCACATTCCAAAACATTACAATTCTGAAAATAGAAATAACATGATCAATAAGGCCAACACCATAGTAAAATAAATAGCTTGGAACAGAAAATCCTGATATTTCAAAGTTTGTTATGTTTATAACTCAAGAATAAAATAGGGAAATAATAATAGCAATATATATATTTGTTTGATGCTAATAACAACATAAAAATTATACAAATAGTTATTTTCAAAAATTTACCACAATCGATCAGCTCACAATAAATGAATTTGTGAACTACTTCATTTTTGCTAATTGTTCAATATCATGAAATTAAAATTACTTGTTCTCACTTGTGATAAAAATTTTTAAAAATAAATTAGTTCATAATAAGAGACATTAAAGAAAATAAACCATCGTTGTAAGGCATGATAAATTTGAAAGATTTCTTAAAGGCCCTTGTACTATTTTTTTTTTGCAAACTTTTTGTTTAGTGCTCTAAAGACTATTATATTTTAAAAAGCACAAAATTACTTAGAGGTGTAATTTTGTTCTCCTGATTTATTCTTTCAAATCACCAAACTGTTTCAATAACTGTACCAAATTAAATTAATTTAGTTTAAATTCCTACTGTAAGCAGCACACAGTACATCAAGAAAACCTCTGGACAAAATTTTCCGAACGATTTGTAAAGGAAGCCTGCAACCACACTAGGTTATCTTTATGAGAAAACGCAGTGGTTGCTGCTGCTACAGTTCTGTTTGGAAACTTTTGTCCAGGGATGTACATAAATCAAAACTTCATTTAACTTCTATGAAAGAAAATAATAATAAGAAATTATTATTAAAGGGCTATTTTGAGATTACAAAAAACAAACAAATAACAATAATAAATAAAACCAGGCCTTAGTACAAGTGTAAGCACTTGAAATTTAAGGCATAATGCCCAAGTTCGGATCTTACTACTGATGCATCGTCAAATTCGCCTGCAGTAATTACTGATGTAGCAAGTAAACGGAATACATTCCAATATGCCATAAGAATTCCTGCATCACCAAAATAGATTTATATTAGATAAAGAAAACTCAAATTCTAATTTTGAGATTAAAACAAAATTCGGCTTCGAAACACCAATAAAATGTAATATCACTTTTTAGCAAATTTTGGCTTTTGGCTGAGACTGCAAAACATTTATTGATAGCACTTCCAAACATAGATTTAATTTTCAAATTTTAATTGCAAGAAGTTGCATGGAAAGTGCAATGAGGAAGTCTACACAAAGATAACCCCTAGGTTTGAATGCGTCATTTGAAAGAGAAAAAGTAGTAGATAAACTTGGCATAGGCAATTACCTGGAAAATTGACGTTTTATTTAATAAAAGAAGAAATAAAATTTTTCAATTCCCAACCCTTTGCCGACTATGACGTCATTTGTTTACATCCGATTTTCAATTGTCTTCTGGATTTCATGCAACTGCTACTAATTCAAAAAATTTAACGGCCAACGGCCGCCTTTCAACAATAGAGCTAAAAAACTATTGACGCGCCATCTGGTGTAATAATAATAATAATAGTTTATTGATCAGAAGATTACATACAGTAATATAGATCTTGTCCAAGGAAAAAAAAAAAAAAAAAAAAAAAAAAACACACACAAAATAAATATTTACAGAATATACAAAAATAGTCCCTCCTCTGCTACAACTCTGGTGTTTTAGTTCAAAAGGGGCGTGGCCTCTTCGCCGAGAAAGGATTGCCCTCCTATACTGATAGCATTTGGGAGCTTTTTAATTATTTTTTTACTCAAGCTGTATGTATGATATCACTACAGTGATAATTGATTTAATAACTTTGGGGTTTGGGGTGTTAGGTATACATAAAATATATATATACCCAAGGTGCATCAACGTTTCTGTGCTGCTGTCACTTTGATTTAAAGTCAAAATCCTATCTCGGCTATCATTGCTATCCTTTCTCGGCGCGCGTGCGCGCACACATTTGCTACAGTGTTGCCAAGCCATTTTTTCTTCTATGGGATCGTTTGAAATCCAGAAGACTTGCCTATGCCAAGTTTATCTACTACTTTTTCTCTTTCAAATGACGTATTCAAACCTAGGGGTTAACTGTGTGTAGACTTCCTCATTGTAAAGTCATAATTTGTTTTAACAATGTGCAAAAATAAGGTACTTTTGTTCGATAGGCATTTGTTTTACTTTGTACTTTTATTGTTAGCTTACTTCATGATATAAGTTTGAAATAACTAGTATGTATATACATTAGATGATGTATAGGCCTTTTTATATATTTTTTCTTTGGCGGCATGCTCTTGAATTACAAAAATAAAAATATCGGGAATCTCTGATCTGATCTTATTATTCTACTACTATGATATAAAATATGGTACATAAATTGATGGCTATCAACTTTTGACTTACAGCATCACAGTATTTATCTGCCAGCCAGCTGTCTGCACAGTTAGATGCACAACTAGCTGGGTCATCTGCTGCTCCTGGCCAAGGTTCAATGCCTTCTCCATCACTTTCTGGGACTAGTATGGAATCTGCATCTCCAGCTCGAGTGACAGTGGAGTCTCCTCTGCAATCTCCACCATCCCACATACAATCAGATTTGTTACATGCTCGATCACAGTAACCATCACCTATCCAAGATGAGGGACATCCTTCATGGCATTCTGGTACTGGCCATGATAAATAAACCTGTATTTTAAACAAATGTTGAATTTGATTTTTTTTTTTGCAATTGATATAAGGATTTAATAAACTATCATACTTTTTGTCCTTTAGTTTCAGTAAAGAAATCTTCAGGCCAAACTTCCTTGCCAAACATTACATCATCATTGAGGTACAGAAAACGTGTTGATAATCCTGGGATCCTGAAAATATAAAAATATTATTGGATTTATTTATATTTTTGTTGACAGGATTTCAAAGGTGTGGACAGGGTCGGACTAGCACTCTAGGGGCCTAGTCTGTGAAAGGGGTCTAACACCCTCTCTAGGGGCCACAAAAGGTGGCATAACATCCTGGTTACGCCTCTTTTTGGGCCTCAGGGGTCTCTGAACAATGGGGGTGGATTATACATTTTACCTGTGTAAATGACTTTCAATAGCTGGGCTACTGAATGTTGGCAAGTGAGATGAATTTGTAAATATTTCTTCATGAGTGATTATTGTCATTCGAGGATGATCAAGATTTAACCAATAAGGAATTTGTCCATTTGTTACAAGAAATACGTGACGTACCCATGGAGCATGTTTTTCAATGGAACGTAGAGAATATCGTAGCTCCTAACATAAAATAAATAAAATTAATAGAAACAAACAGTTGAATATTTTATACTTCATGTAAAAAATGATTAAATAATAAATAATGTAAATGTAAACTATATTTTTGAGGAGAATTTTTTTTTTTGAAGGAATTGAAGGAAAAGGATAGGAGACAACCAGCAAGGGCCTTACCAAAAGGGCCTTCCCATAGTTTAGTGTAAATCTTGCTAGCACAGAGATAATAACTAAAGTAACACTATACTAAACTGTATATCGAATAGCTTTTGTCACTAAAATCCAAGATATATCCAGCATATGTGTGTGTGTGTGTGTGTGTGTGCGTGTGCGTGTGCGTGTGTGTGTGTGTGTGTGCGCGCGCGTGCCTTTGTCATTCCTTACAGACTCGGAGAGAATCTATGATTCATAGTTTTTCTCTGAGTTTGTAAGGACTGAGGAAGGCACACTCACATACTCCATTTTCTCTTGGAGTCAAAATCTTGCCTGGACTTTAGTGTTGAAACCGGAACTGTCCCGGCTAATCCGGGACGGATGGTCAGCCTAGGTAAGGCCCTTGCTGGTTTAGGGAGGTCAACGTGATTTTTTAATATAAAATATTTCTTAATTAAGATAATTTTTAAAAACCTCTTTATCTTCAAATCTGGATGATGAAAAATCTTCTGGGTTTCTCACATTTGGCATCTGTAATATCAGATAATTTGTGCCGATTGTAGCATCTTTACCATCAATTGTAATGTTCGAGTAAGTCTGCAAAATAATCATTAAAATGCAAAATTACAATATAAAATACATACACACCAAAATTCTGGTATTGTTTTATAGTTATAAACTTGGCAATGCATAATCAGTCAACCTTAGCAAGTTTTCCCTAAATTTAAAACTTTTCAAAATATACATAATATTACTTATAGGAATACCTTTGTTAGAACGTTGGCACTTAGAGGTACTAAGAGCTGCGCCACTGCAAGACCATGATCTAAATAAAGCCACACTTCTTGAGCTTGAAGACTCCATGGTAAAGACTTAACTACTCCAGCTTTATCCAGCCCGGAATGTACACCAAGTATTGAGATAAACTGTGGCATTGCCACGGAATTTGTCACCGAAGAATCTATAAAATATCACAACAAAAATATTGATATGCCCTCTGTTATAATAATTATTATGCAAGGATTATTATATAATTTAACATACCTGTAGTCCAATGAGCATGATGTACTGTGTAGTTCTTGTGAGCTACTAAATGTTGAAGTTTATTTTGTGCTGTCTTTGCTGCTTCAGATGATAAAAAGGAAACAAGAGTCCAATTTTTATTTCCCAAGCTGATAAATGTTACATCACTTGCTTGTTCTAGTTGACTTTTTATATTAACACCTACCGCCCCACTGCAATAAATAAATAAATAAATAAATAAATAAATAAATAAATAAATAAATAAATAAATATTATTATACTATTATTATACTATTATTTATAATAATTATTAAATATTAATATTAAAAAATCATAATGTACAAGAAATTGAATACAGTATTTAGATGTATGTTGTACACACACTGTGTTTATTAAAAAAAAAAAAAAAAAAAAAAAAAAAAAAATTGAGAAATAAAATAAAAAAATTATAAACTATGGAAAGGGTACCTGATAGACAGAAATTGAGATGGAACACAATTTCGATAGAAGCACTGTGTAGGAGCTTGGCCATGTTGCATCTTTTGCTGAATCTGTTGAAGTTGTGCCAAGAGCACAGGATCTGTCCCATTTACCCATGTATAAACTATATCAATGGGAACGCTCTGACACAAGCTATAAAAGAAAGATGTCTCATTATTATTATTATTTAAAATAATACTTAATTTACATTGTAATAATATGATTACAAGTATTAAACAATAAACAAAATTAAGAAATTTATATTTGTGATGAATTTGTATTTAATTTATAGTTATTCAATCTTTTTGTATTATTCCTGTTTTCTACTACTAAAATGATGAATGATGATCAACTTTGGTTATTCAAATGTATTTTGCGCAGTTGGTGTAAGAAAACATGATTTATGAACACTATTGTTAATCATAATCATCTTCTGTCACATATATTAAGCTCCTCTCAAAAATATTCCTACTCTACATACATATGTAGCTGCTGTAAAGGGATAGTACACTTTTTTTCTTCTATAGTTAAAAGTTATATTTCTATTCATGGACCCTTGCTGTGCTCTTCCTCTTGCTGTGCTCTTCCTCTTGCTGTGCTAATGAGGCTGCGACATTGTGACAGTTCTGGCGCCGCTCTAGTCGGGCATTTTTTAAGTCCCTGCAACCTGCTTGCTGATGGTGAGTTTTTATTGTTATTTTGCAGAGGTGTACAGGTGTACCTCTGCATACAGGTGGCAGAACAAAGAGGGCTATATAAAGATGCAAGGGATTAATTTTTAATTTTTACTACTGTACCTGCATGACCGAATATGCATGATTGAATACTGATAACTCTAAGTTAGTATCAAAGTGACCCCAGGTCATCAGTTAAAGGCATAGAACACCTTGAACAAAAAGTTGTGTAGTATCCTAACAAACCTGAAAATCAATGTTGATTTTTAATATTTTAATATTTTTATTAAAAATTATGCCATTTAACTTTTTGATTCAAATTTTTATTTTTTTAAACCTTAGAGTGATGTTGCAATTCCGCTTTTTGCTAACATCATTCTTGAGTTAAATACACTCTACATCTACAATCTTGATCAAAAAAGTAAATTGCATAATTTTTAATAAAAATATTAACTGTGCTGACCTGGGGTCATTTTGATATATAATTAGAGTTATCATTATTCAATCAGGTGCATAAAATAATTGGGTCATGCAGGTAGTAAAAGTTAATCCCTTGCATCTTTATACAGCTCGCTTTGTTCTCTTACCTTTTTGGAAAGGTAGGTATAGCTCTGGCCAAAAGTTTAAGAACGGGGCAGCGGCGGCCGCTGCGTTTTCTCATAAAGATAGCATAGTGTGGTTGCGGGTTGCCTATACAAATTGTTCTCAAACTTTTGGCAAGAGCTGTACATCTCCGGAAAAAAAAAACTCACATGAGCAAGCAGGTTGCAGGGTTTTTAAAAATGACTGCCTGACTGGCATGATGCCAGGTCTGCTGCCATATAACTTGTGCCCTAATTAGCTCAGCAAGAACCTGGCGGAAGGGTCCACAAATAGGACATATATTTTTGCTAAAGGAAAAAAATTGCTGGTTGTGACTCTAGTGATGCATCCCATTAAGCAGTATAGTAATAATAATAATAATAATAATAATAATGATTTTATTGAGCAAATAAATACAATACAATATTGCACATAGTATGTGATAAATTATTTTCTAACCTTTCTATTAATGGCTTATTTTTTATGGTTGAGAAAAACAAGAACATATAGGATGGAGGAGTCTGTTCAACAGAAGCTATTGATCGTAGCAGAAACATTATCTAAACTATCAGCTGTGCAGCACAATCACCACACAAAAATAGACATGTTAAGCACATGTGTATAATTAGAAATACATTACATTGCCAATGTTTTTAATATCTGTATCTCCAGTTGTAGTAAATTAATAATAAATACAGTAGGGGAGACCGGGGCAATACGGGACACTTAAAAAATCTACTTTTTTAAATTTAAATTACTTTGAATGGTAGTAGGAAGTTCAAATTTTTACCAGTTGATGACATACGCAGCTTGTGTTGAACTGTGCAATTTTTAAACATGAGACTTTAATCATTTTGGTAAAAACCAAGAAAGAAAATTTGGAGCCAAAAAAGCAAGTTTTAATATTTTCACAATTTTACTAATAAAATAAAAAATATTCATTCCCCAATCAATTTTTTTGCAGGAACATGACTTCAAATATCACTTATATTACTACATAAAATTTGTTTCATTAGTTTACCTACAATTCTTGATATACATGTTCAACAAGTACAGCGTACCATGGGGCAATACGGGTCACTTTAATGGGGCAATATGGGACACCTTCATTGTGCTAATTGGGATCACTTTTGTTCAATTTTAGTAGCAGTAAGTCAAAACTCACTTATTTGAACACTGATTCAGCTCAGTATAATTACCAAATCAATCAATGTATTGATGATTTCATAGCTGCCAAGTTAGCACTCAAATCAACAGTTAAATATCACATCGGATAAGTCTCAGATTTTTCAGTTGAAGGCGAAATTCTGTAATTTTTTTTCCAGAGACAGTTTGCATATTTTAGCCTTAAAATTGTGATATATTAGGAGATAATAAGTGTCTCCTTTCAAATAAAATAAAACAGACATCCTAAATATGCACATTGTGTTTTTTTTGGGCTTGCCCCAAAAATGACCCATATTGCCCCGGGTTTTTGCGAAAAGCGAGTAAAAAGGCCTTTTTGTATTTGTAAAAATTTAAATACTGATACTTAGAGTAAAGTATTCAAACTTCTAGGGTTTGTGTAAGAATAGATGAACTAAATTATCACGTTTTATATTACATCATTTATCAAAAATTAAAAAATAGAAAAAATAAAATGTCAAAAGTGTCCAGTATTGCCCCAGTTCCCCCTATAGTAAAGAAAATTCTAAATAACGTTTAATATACTTACATGGTTTGTAAATTTTTCCCGCCAATGTTATCACTGAACTGATTAAACATTGAAGAATATTTATCCTTGCTCCACTCCATCCATGTCTAAAATTAACAAACCATTAATTATATACTGCAGTAGCTTACGCTATTTTACTGTTAGCACCACTCTTGTGTTTACTGCACTTTGTAAGACAAGACTTGAACATGATGGACTTGATTTATTATAATGGAGACGTATTGATGAGTAAGTAGGAAGAATGTATGTATATGTGTTATGTAACATATATTTTTATGTAGTATAAATGATCATACCCAATTAGTTTTGTTGTTGTTGTTTTTGTAATGAGAACAATGAACAATGGCATGCCTTGCTCCAAATGAATGAATACTAATAATGAGAGGGTATGTATTATGGCCAACCCGCGCGTTCAAAGAGTTTTTAACATTGTGAGCCCCATAGGATTCCATGTAATTTAAATGACACTTCTGTATGCACATAATCTAGTTTGGAGCTCATTGCCCGATTGCTTTTATTATTATTAATTTATGTCTATCAACTTCAAACAAACTTGAACAAGGCATTAGGTCGTAAGGCGTAAGGACATATAATGACCCGGGCACAATTTTTCGGGACCACTTGAATAGGGCGCGCGTTGAGAGACCCCCGATTCCTACAAACAAAATAATGACCCGATCGAGAGGGTAAGCCGCACACACACATGTTGTATGTGCATGTGTGTGTATGGTATAGACATGCCACTTTTCGGCCACTTAAGGATCTTGTTTCATATTATCACCATATTTACAACAAAATAATATATTTCTGTTCAAATCATCCATTCAGCTGGTTAAAGTAATACCTTACTAACATAATCATATAAAAAAATCGTTTATTTTAACATTCAATTAATTAAGAGGACAGTTTAAAGTTCGATTTTGTAAATGCTCAGTTTTCGGCCACTTATGCTACTTTCCGGCCACTGAAATTCGACTTTTCGGCCACCTTACGTTAGGAACGCACATTCGCAAGCTGTTTTCTAGCATGTTTGCGCACGATTAATTTTTTGTTTGTTTGTCAAATCATTAAAATGTATTCATTTATTGTGTATGTTAGGAAAAAATTAGCATGTTGCAATTATTTTGGTCGCTATAGCGCTTTAAATTTGCTAAACACAAACCTAACGGCCACGCGTGGCTACACTTGAAATTTTTTATTGCTGGAGCTGTTTATTTAGGGGCATGTTTGATAGCCTGATGTCACTCTCAATACAACATTATATGAAATAAAAATAATAAAACTGTTCCCAGAAATCTGAGTTGCGATAAAATCGACCCTTAAAATGGTACACGACGCCCGGGCTTAGGCGTACTTTTTTTAAGTATTATAATAAAAATAAAAATCATGACTTTGGGGGTTTTAATATTTGAATTCTACAGTGTATGAGGAACATTTCTGTACATTAAAAAAAGTAGGGTTTTTTTTTCCCCTTTGAAGAAAAAAAAAAGTTGCAATTTTCACTTAATAACGAATGATGGGTTGGGGATTTTTGGACTGTCTTTGGCAACGACTTATGGTTCTCAGAACTGTTTTCTTATTTTTTACTAAAACTATGTTGTCCCCAGAGCAAGTCCAGGTGATCAAACCTTATTTCAAATCTACAGTTTTGCCAGGAAAAAATATTGAACTTAGCAAATTAGGTGGCCGAAAAGTGACACCGGTATGAAGCATCGTGTCCACTTTTCGGCCACTTTTATATTCAGTCTTAAAAAAATCGGCTAAGGCCAACTTAAGATTTATGGTGGTTAATACTTAGCTGATATACTATATATTCAGTGGATTTGAGATGGCTGTCAAGAATTTGTAACTAGACCCTTATTTTCCTGAAGTACTGATGTGATGTTTTTGCATAACATTAGAAGAAGCGTAAATTTGTGCAATTTTTAAGTTCTCGCCGAGTTAATAATTTAATAAAAAAAAAAATCGTATGATGCTACGCATTTCAATTTCTAACACAGTACTGGCTAAGGTTTTCTGGAGCTAATTATACAAAAAATTTGTCCCTGGTCCATTTATATTTTTTATTATAGGCTTTCAAAGTTCAAAGTGGCCGAAAAGTGGAAGTGGCCGAAAAGTGGCATATCTACCATATATTACATACAGTATGCATACATACATATCATATACATACATATGTATGTATGTACATATATAATATTTATAATACATACATATAATTATATGTATGATATTCACATACATGAATCAAATGTAAGTACATGTGTATGTATGTATATGTGTGCATGCCGCACCATTTACAAAGGGGTTGTTTTGCAGGGGTTGGATCGGATCCTTGTGCAGAACTTCATAACGTGAAAAAAACTCCAACGAAAAAATAAAATAGAATGTATGCATGTAAAAAATTTCTAGTTCTCTTTTATCCATTTAGTACTAACTACTAAGAGAGAACAAACCGCAGACAAATTAGATTTTACTAACCTCTCCAAACTGGAATGCTGTGACAATGACACTGGCTGAAATGAGGAATAGCAACAACATCGAGTACTTATTTGAAAGCACATCATAAAATTGTTTCTGGATGATTTTCCAAAAGTTCATTGTAATAAATGCCAATCACACACACTTTAATTTTAGAAAACACATACTATAAATAACTAAAACTAACCATTATTTTCTTTCTCTCCGTATATCAGCCATATCAGCATCAGCCATATCGATATCAGCTGCCCGCTCAAAACATTGCGCATGCGATGCTCAGTTGCGTCATTTGCCACGAATATTTATCTACTTTTAAAATTTACCAGAAACAACTACCTCACAACTCACAACTACCACAGTAATTAAACTACTGTGGGCAACTAAGGATAACTAAGGATTAGGAGTAGGGTACCGACCATATATCTCATAAACTTGACAGGCATGTTTTTACCCGTTATGCGGGGCATGGTTTCCACCATGTAATCTGTCAGATTAAAGAATATCACGAGTGTAATGATAAATGTGTATGTGTGTTATGTAGTGGCCTATGTACTAGGTACCACTTACTTCATTGTCCATCTCGGACCCTATCATTAAGTCAATATGCAGAAATGTAGACCTATATGTATAAGTACACCTTGGTGTTTAATAAATAAATAAATAAACTTGAAGTGTTTTGGGTCTATAAATTTGGTGTCATTGTGTAGCTAAGGGTCACACCTTGCCGTAATAAAAATTTCATGATGTTTGACGTACCGAAAAAACCCAAATCATTAATGCTGTTCGTAAACCCTGTTCTCTGCTACTAAAATGACGATCACCTTTGGTTATTCAAATGGAATGCGCATATTTTGGTGCAAGAGAACAGGATTTACGAACAGCATTATATATGTAAAATTAATTTGCACGGTGACCCCCCAAAATATTTATATATTTGAAATTGTCTCAAGCTGAAGTATCATTGTGCAAAATTTCAGATTTTTATGACAAGAAAAGTTTGAGTCTAATGGCCCCGACATCGGTCCCCTACTCCCTTAAAGGTGTCGGAAGGTGACTTAAACGAACCATCAAATACGTCAAATTAACCACGTCAAGTGAGTCACACATTTTATGACACGTTTTCCAAATATATATATCAAAACAAAAATTAAATATTTTTTTACCTAACAGATTATTGCTTACATACCAGTTATCACAATTCATTATGTTTAGTGAGAAGTAATTTATTGCTATAAAGAAATTACCATTCAGTTAATTGGGAAATAAAATATTATAAATATAAGCTTTATGAAAAAGTTTATTATTAATATAGGCCTATCATATAGAAACAATAAGTGATGCTTTAAATAAAATGCAATTCTTATTTATCTCCTGACAATAATAATGCTGTTCGTAAACCCTGTTCTCTGCACCAAAATGATGATCGCCTATGCTTATTCAAATGGAATGTGCATTTTTTGGTGCAAGAGAACAGAGTTTACGAACAGCATTATTGACAATATGAATTTGTTAGATAAACAATATAGTGTGTGTAAAAATAAACAAAAAAGGAAAGTGATTAAAAAACAATGATAAATAAAAATAAAAAACCATGATGATGTAGGCATGTAAAGGTCAGAATATAAGTTCAGAGATTGTTTTTTTTTTTTCATATATATTGCTTATAAATTTATTATACTATACAGTATATGAATTAAATATTTCAATAATATCATGTGCTCGTTATGTTGACTTGGTTTTTATATATTTAGGGTATACATTAAAGTGATACACAACCCTAAAAATAAGTATTTTTTGTTCTATTCTAAAGTAATTCAATAGAAATTAGTCGTTTATTTGACTTTTCAAGCCCGCAGAATAAGCAAGCCCCGCGAGGGTAAAGAGGAAATCTCTGACGTCAGAGATTTCCTTTACTGTGTGAGTAAAAAATCTGTACACCTTCTCAGGTAAGCTTACCAGGTACAGCAGGGGGTACAAAATTTTTACTCTCATAGTAGAGGGGCGTGTACTCTATATTGTTACCCTCGCGGGGCTCGCTTATCCTGCGGACTAGAAAAGTCAAATAAACAACTGATTACTATTGAATTGTTTTAGGAAAGAACAAAAAATACTTATTTTTAGGGTTGTGTGTCGCTTTAAAAACTATTGAGTTTTATTCCATTATGACTTGAAAATTTGCAAAACTTTTTTTCATTCTATAAAAAAAAAAAAAAAAAAAAAATCTTATTACTATTTTCACTTTTTTTCCCCTCACAGGGGAAGAAATATAAATTCTTTGCAGATATTCCTATTTGGAAAATTCCTGCTCTTTTGTTAAGGTGTTGTACCTCGATGCCTCCGGGTCAAAAGCGAGCATCTACACTTTCCAGATTTCTGACAAAATGACTATCTACACTTTCCGCCGCCGAGCATCTGCAATGTTAAGCTTATGATGGCCACTAGTGGAGTTACAGCACTGCTCGGAAAGTGTAGATATTCGTTTTGTCGGAAGTCTGGAAAGTATGGATGCTCGCTTTTGATGCGGAGGCATCAACCTGTGCTTTTGATGATGATAACTAAACTTAAATGCTACAGTGAGGTGGATTTTAAAGTCAACTTGTAAAGGTTTTCTACCTCAGATGATAAAACATTCTAGATTCTTATCAAAAGTTTCTGAACATTAATAGTTTACAGTGTACTTATTATGCTAAAAATAGAATGAATAACAATTTACCCCTCACAGAATATATCACATTAACATATATACACTTAAGATGAAGACGTATTATTCATTCCTGTTTGGGCTTCAGTCTCCATGCTCCAATTGTGTAACGGAGCCAAATTAGGAATAAGTCCCGACCCATTTGTAACCAACTCCATACTGGCACAACTTTGGAACCTGTTAACGAAATATTTTACAAATGAGAGTTTGCTTCAGGGTTTAAAAAAACGTTTTTTTTTTTTTTTTTAAAGCCCGGGTGGGTTTAGAGTGGGTTTTATTAAAAAAAAAACTTTTGTGGGTTTTATTGTTTTTTTTTTTAAAGCCCAATAAAACCCACTACATGTTTTTTTTTTGTTTTTTTTTTTTAAACAGACATGTAAAAGCATTTTATTTTGTATAAAATCAAAAACAAACAAGAACTTTTTATATTGGGACCATCATTTGTTCCACTCAAAAGAAAAAAAGAAAAAGAAAAAAAAATCGTTAAATTTTAAAAATAAAAGAAACGTTAAAGTAATGAACTGGTGAAAGAAAAAAGATAATATGTTTCAAATCATATTTTAAGCTTTGTATTTTCTTCAGAAATAGCATTATTATTATTATTATTTACATTTAAAAAAACAACAAAAAAACAATAAAACCCGGGTGGATTTTTTAGTATTTTTTTAAGTGGGTAAACCCAAAAAAAAGGGGGGGGGGGGGGTTGGGCTGGGCAAAATTCCAAAACCCTGGTTTGCTTCAAAACCTAAATAAGTACCCAAGACTTGCGAGTCTCTCACAATTTGAATTGCCAATGAAATGTGCAATTTGTATTCCAAGCATTATAAATTTGATTTCAAAATGTTGTTTTAACATATTCAAATTTCACAATACTCTTAGATCATTGCTGTTTGGTCAAAATGCAAAATACAAAAAAAAAAAAAAAAAAAAAAAAAGGTTTGCAAGCATTATCAATACCTGTTGATGCGCGTTCCAGGCATTGGAAAATAACTCATTTTGCCAGTTTAAAAACACTATGCAATATTTTTGAGAGCATTGATGCTGTAAATATGTTGAATTAGTATCTCAAGTATGTGAGACAAATAACAATACTGTAACAAAAAAATTAACAAAATTCTTAAAGAAAATAGTGATAAGCGAAGTTTGCCCTATGCTGAGCAATGATATTCACTACTCCAGTATGGTCTCTAAGCGCATTAGATATGATGTCATACGGATATACCCTATAGGATTAACTTTGATTGCATTTTGATCGTAGTAGGCTGGAATTAAAGATAATTTGACTAAAATGCAAAGAAATGAAGAAAGTTTAAGTATAAGCCAAAAATAAAAATAATAAAATAGTACTGTTACAAAATAAATAAATAAATAAAAGATAACTCCAGCAAGGACCTTACCACAGTAGAAGTTCTATGGAGAGGTTGAGACTTCGACCTCTACTAGAAATTCTACTGTGGTAATAAGGCCCTTGCTGGCAATTCTATCCTTTTCTTTATTATTGATCTCAACCACAATGTTTCCTCCCCCCCCCCCCCCCCCCCCTTAAATTACTGAATAAGATAACTTGCCATCAATTTCTGTCCAATTTACACCAACTTCTGTTATTGGTATTTTATATTGCTGAGCAATGTAAAGTAGTTCCACATCAAATGCCCTACAAAAAACAAACATAAATTTACTAGTGTTACGTGTGAACAAGTGGGAAAGAACTTTTAAGATGTTATGGTTTATGATTTATGACTTTCAAATATATTACCAATATACTACCATAAATTACAGTAAAATATTAAATGAATATTAAGATTAGGAACATAGTCATTTTGAGCACATTTTTACTATGTTTTTATAATCGAATTAATTTATTATAATTAAGTCATAGCACAAATTTGGGAATAATATTTTTTTTGGAATATATTTGGTATTCTATCAACCAAATATTATTCAGGGAGCACTTTTTGTAGCCAAATCTGAGTTCAAAATGCCCCTCTCTCTTTTTTCCACTAAAACATTGTTGCTTATTTCAGAATTAATGCTCCAATTAATTATTAATATTATATATGTTAGATTTACACATATGACATTAAGCATACATCAGTATTCTTCTATGAGGTTACTGAATTCAGACATACCATCTTTCAATGTGCATCGAGGAAAAACATCTTAATGCAGCAGTCCGTGTCAGTAACTTAAATCCACACTGAGTGTCTCGTACCCCTCTTACAGCAAAGAGCCACACCAAAGCATGGAATCCATGCATGAGAAAAGTGCGAGCATATGAACGTGTAGCAATAGCTTCTTTTTCCATGTGCGCTCTTGAGCCACAAACAATAGCAGAAATTTCAGCAACAGATTTTGGATCTTTTAAGTAGTCACCTTGGAAATGGATCATATAATATATATTTTTTAATCAATGCAGCACTGTTATAAAGTATGAATTATAATAAGTTTTGCCTAAGTTATTCATAAATTTTATTGTATAGGCTATTGTTATTTTTATTATATAACTGTAGGTGTGAAAAATCATAACACATACTGGTATTTATTGTTCAAGAATACCAGTACATGTAAATAATATTTACCTTTTACTAGATCTTTTAAATGTTCTTCCAGTTTTTTCAAATCAGAAAACTTGGTTGCCCCATCAGCATCAGCAAAAAGGATAACAGCGCCTCTAGTATTCTGAATTCCCTGTAAAGAAATAATGGCATGTGTAAATACTGCACCATGGGGAAACAAATATAAATAATGATTAATGTCCTTACCAATCTGACTGCTCCACCTTTGCCTCGATTTGGTTGTAGATCTAAGACACGTACAGTATTGGAACCATATCTACGACTATATTCATGTGCTAGTCGAACAGTACCATCTTTGCTGCCATCACTCACAACAATCACCTCAAAAGTAAAGCTTGGAATCTGTTCACTCCGTTGAGTTACCACTTCTAAACATTCATCCAGCATTGCTGGCACTGTTGGAAATAAAGCATTATAAATCAAATTTAATAACTACATAATAATACACATAGTTGATAATATATAAAAGATTTGATAGAAACACATAGATAGATTAGGAAAAATTGGGGAATGGGAGATAGTGTGAGCTTATACACTTACAGTGACGCGAGATAGAGAAAATATTCTAACCCAGGCCGAAATAAAATGCGTCGTATGTAAAGTGGCCCAAATTGCTCTGTAGAAAGCGAGCTTCATTAAATAAATAAGGGAATTTTGGCTTGCATATTGGTTTAGACAGTGTGAGCATTGCGCATAGCACACTGTCATTTTCAGCACCTCATATCTCTAGCCAAAGACGGCTGTTTCGTCCTTACTGGGACTCATCAGCATGGCGAGGAGAGAGAAGCCTCATGCCCTACCTCCAGCCTCCTTGAAGGCTGGAAGAGAACTGAGTGCCTGACTGACTGGGCTGCGGCAATTTATACCCGCGGCCGTGCGTCGTCAGTGAGGCGCGGAAAATTCCAGACGCGCGCGCACTGTTCAAACTTCAAACCGCCAAACCAAGTTGCAAGCCAGGGATAAAAAGTAAAAGATGAGAAATAGCGGGATAAAATAGAGGGTTAAAGATTAAAGATGAGTCCCAGTAAGGACGAAACAGCTGTCCATGGCTAGAGATATGAGGTGCTGAAAATGACAGTGTGCTATGCGCAATGCTCACACCGTCTAAACCAATGTGCAAGCCAAAATTCCCTTATTTATTTAATGATGCTCGCTTTCTACAGAGCAATTTGGGCCACTTTACATACGACACATTTTATTTCGGCCTGGGTTAGAATATTTTCTCTATCTCGCGTCACTGTAAGTGTATAAGCTCACACTATCTCCCATTCCCCAATTTTTCCTAATCTATCTATGTGTTTCTATCAAATCTTTTATATATTATCAACTATCGCACAGACGATTTTTTCCTAATATTAATTATACACATAGTATTAATATAATACTATAATACATACATGTAATGTTTAGGCTATACAGTACCTATATAAAAAAATATATATATATAGTAGGAAAGACAGACATTAGAGCACGCTGAATTAATAAAACGTGAAGTGTCTCTAATTTATATAGTTAATTGGGACTTGGTATCAAATGTTCTAGCGTACATTAGTGTTAGTTATTTTTTTAAGTAAAAATATGTTTAAAGTATAGGGATATATTATGCATGTAGTGTAACATATTATATTGATGTGATGCTACTGTAAGCTACCAATGTCTAATAAATAAATAAATAAATAGAAAGAAAGAAAGAAAGAAAGAAAGAAAGAAAGAAAGAAAGAAAGAAAGAAAGAAAGAAAGAAAGAAAGAAAGAAAGAAAGAAAGAAAGAAAGAAAGAAAGAAAGAAAGAAAGAAAGAAAGAAAGAAAGAAAGAAAGAAAGAAAGAAAGAAAGAAAGAAAGAAAGAAAGAAAGAAAGAAAGAAAGAAAGAAAGAAACAAAGCACGATATGTTGTCAATAAAATACAATGTGTCTCACATTGCAGCAAAGAGCACAATATTATAAAGTAGCATCAGACTTACTGGCCCTTGACCAATTTTGTGCTTTACACTTTACCTAGGACTCAGCAGAGAGCTCTGTACAGCTAGAGATTGCTCACATCACATTTGCTAACTGAATGAGCTGAGGTAGCAAGTAGCAGCTTGGTTTTCATCTCTTTGAATCCCTGTCCTACCATTTTCTATTATAATTTTTTGTTTTAAATTAACATCATATGTAGAGAGCGGAAAAATAGTCTTTAGACTATTGTCAATATTGAGACTATTGAGGTTTTTACCAAAAATGTCCACGAATCACATGATTTCAAGCCTATGTACAAAATTAAAAAAAGACTTTTTAGCGGCAGAGACTATTTTGAAATTTTTAGACTTTTCCGACTATTTTGCCTTTTCTTAAAATTTTTCGATATTTCTAATAAAAATAACGTGAAATTTCAAAAATCATGTCTATACTAGAAAAGTTTTTTTTTTTTTTTTTTTTTTTTTTTTTAAATGGAACACCAAACCGATGTTGAAATTTGTGAACATTTTTGTTTAGACAATAGAACAAGACCAACCAATATATTGAAATAATTAAACTTTTTTTTTTTATTATTTTTTTTTTTTTAGACAGACTCTTTAGAATACAGATAAATTCAGAAAAATTTAACCCTTAAAATCAATATTGAGCTATATAAATTTCAAAGACTATTTTTCGACCATTTTATTATTTTTGGAGACTATTTTTAAAAATTTGAGACTATTTTTCCGCTCTCTAATCATATGTATCAAAAACAATGTTTTTTCCCTTATTTCTATACCTTCCTATACATTTATGAAATAATAAAAATAAAATATACACACAACTTATAGCACCAAGACCATATTAAAGTACTCATTTTACTTTAACATATTTGAAAATATAGCTCTATCAAGTAATTTTCAATACTAAAGAAAAGGATAGAATTACCAGCAAAGGCGTTACCACAGTAGAAGTTCTATGGAGAGGTCGAGGTCTCGCGTGTTATAAAAGAGTTTATTTTATAACTGAGAGCTTTTTTCATACAATATTATTAATGATAATGTCTTTAACATATGACGAAAGCTCTCAGTTATAAAATAAACTTTTTTTATAACAAAATACTGTGCCACGTGAGACCTTGACCTCTTCACAGAACTTCTACTGTGGTAAGGCCTATTCTTTTCTTTATTATTGATCCTAACCACAATGCTTTTTTCCTTAAATTGATATCAAGCAATTTTATTAGATAATTTTACTGAAGCTCCAACTTACAACGCTGTTCTTCATCATATGCAGGGATTACTATCGAAAGATTTACGGTTGGTATTTTTTCTAAATGTGGAAATTTAACACGTTTATTCTCAATTGGGTCCAAAAAACTGTTCTCCTTTTCTGATCTATTGATGATTGGATACTGTGTACTTGTTTTCAACAACACAACACATAGCTGAAAATGAAATTGTTTTAGAACAGTATACAGGGTTGGGCAGTAGAATCCGGAAAAATTTCAATCTTGATTTCCCGCTGATCTGTTTGTGCGATTTTCTTTTCGTTTAGTTTTTCACAAAGCTAAGGATGGGCAAATATAATAATTGGCCATAAAATACCGGAATTTTTAAGTATAGTAATTAAAGTTGGTAGATGAAGTTTTGGTAAAGATTACCCCTCGCGCCTGAAAATCGTTAACCTATGCTTTAAAAGTCTGTGGTTACAACAGATTTTGTATGTACAAAATTTAATCACAATTTTCTGATGGCGAAATATTCATAGAATGGTCAGATGCCTTCAATAACAAAGAGCATGTAATAAAAAGGGCAGTTAGGACCCATGAAGCCATCCAGGCTTAGCAAAAAGACTTATAGGAGGCTATAGGTATAAAATGCTGTAATTTAGGGGCAAAATTAGAGTCATCACCACCAAAATAGCTTTCAATGCAGAAGAAGACTTCAATTAGCATATTTTATGCCATTATAGTTCATCTGACACTGATTTGTAGATGCAGGAGTAAAAGGGGTTAAACGTTGCAAACTTCGGGAGTTAAAATTTCCAAAAATGGAAAAATGGCAAGGGCGGATCTAGGAATTTGGTTTGTGGGGGGCGACACCAGGGAAATTTTTCCAGTTTGGGGACGGGGGTAGGGGGCAGCCCGCCGCAGGCGAAAATTTTTTTAGGGACACGCCCCTTTTTGGGAAAAACGCAAAAATAGTATACTTGAGAAAATAACTTTAAAATTATTTTAGTTTAATTTTTTTATCGCGTTTTTTTCCCACCCTTGTTTAATGACATTGGAAAATATGTGCAAATTGTTAACTGAAACCTTCAAAAAAAAATAAGAAAATAAAAAATAAAGCTATGCTCTTTTTTTCTTCTTTTTTTTTGTATTTCATATTTTTGAAATTCCAAATCTAAGTTTTAAATTTTATCTCATTACAGAGTAACCACAAGAATTTTTGCTTAATAAACGATTAGCAAGTCGTTATATTTTAAATGCCAAAAATAATGCACCTCAATTTAATTTAAAAATTGAGCTCGTATAAGAAAAAAAAATTATCCATATAGGGGTCTAATTTTTATCATGCAAATGAAATTTTCGCATAAAATTGTCAATTTAGACTGAATTTGTCACCTACAGAATTTTAAGAACCTTATAAAATAATAAGACTTTTGAACAAAAATTGGTTCAAAACAATACACATAAAATTATAAAAGCAAGATCATGATACATTAGATTTAATGGAGCTCATCGCTGTTTAGCGCGCGGGGATAGCTAAGAGTCCCCTAGTTTAATATTACGCTGATGAAGAAAAACACGTCTTTTGCGATTTTTGAGAAACTACTCCACCGATTCCGGAGAAATTAGACATACGTTTGCACGTGCTTTTATAGATATCTAAATGTCAAAGATTTTGTTTAGCCCAATAGCCTTTAATCTGTGATTAATAAGATTTTAAAAAATAATAAAAAATAAAAACGCAGAACTCCTTGAAAAGTTCAAATTTATTTGAAAGAGTTCGTTTCTTGCAAGTGGTCCATTATTTTTGTTATTTTGCTCATTTTTCCTCACAAAGTAGTATATTAGGGAGGGATGCGCGGGGGGGGGGGGGGGGGGGCGAAGAAAGTAAAATAAATATAAGGTACTATTATGTAGCGGTGTATTTTTATTGTTATCATTTTTATTAAGTTCAGGTTGCTGTACCCAAAAATGAAATTTAAAAAATTGTATCTCAAAAACTATCGTCACAAAATTGAACAGAGCAACAAAGTGTTGGAAAATCTCCTTTGCTAATGCGAATTTACAGTGGTTTAAGAAAATACTAAATAAGATAACTTTTAATGAAAAATAACTTTCAGCTATTTTCCAGAACGCATTGCCGAGAAAAAAATCACAAATTGACCCATTTTAATTTTAATATATGCAATCTTCAATAATTTTTTTCTTTGAAAAAATGTCGTTAAATTTGTTTTAAATCTCAAATTCATTAAAAGAATAGATCTGCAGATTACGCTGCATGGTATTAATTGTTGAGAAGTTGATCAATTTAATTTTGCACACGGTGAGCTTGAAATTTCGTATCTATAATATACACGCTAAAGGGGGCTTATTTGCGGAAGATTTAATTTGAGCTGAAACTTGGAGTTTAGAGAATTTAAGTTCTTTGGTTCATTAAGCTAAAAAATGTCATAATTGAGTGTTTTGACAAAAATGCTACCCTAAAGTAAGACCTTAATAAATAAAAAAAATGAATTATGTATAATAGGTAAATAAGAAAAGAGCGCTGTAGCTGCGATTTTTAATTTCATTTTTTGGAGATAATTTTTCTTCCTTTCCTTTCCTTTCCTTTCCTTTCTTCCTTTTTTTTTTTTTTTTTTTTTTCCTTCTTTCTCTCGCTTTTTTTTTTCTTTTTTCCTCTTTTTTTTTTCCGCCCACGTGGACCGTTTGGGGGGGGGGCGATCGCCCCCCTCGCCCCCCCCCCTGGATCCGCCCTTGAAAAATGGCCATATTCGATTTTTTAAAAACGATATAACTTATTCCCAAAATGCAAAAGACAGTCGCAGTGCTGACAGATGACTTGCTTATAGCCTTGATGAAGTACCTAGGGTTGCTAGGAGCTAGGACCCAAGTTTTGCATTAGTTTCCACATCCTGGCTGTCCTTCGTAACAATAGTTGGGCGCGGATAAAAACTTTACTGAAACTTTATCAACCAACTTTAATTACTTCACTTAAAAATTCCGGTGTTTTATAGCTATGTTTTCTTTAAACATATCATTAGCTTTGTAAAAAACTAAACGGAAAGAAAATCGCGCAAACAGATCGGCGGGAAATGAAGATTGAAATGTTTCCCGATTCTACTGCCCAACCCTGTACATTGATGTTGTTGAGGAAAATATGTATTTATTATTATTATTATTATTATTATGTGAAGCAAAATGTGTATCTCGGAGCGTCATCTACATTATGTTCAGACACGAGTTAAACATTTTGCCTCTCTAGATAAAATTCGAAATACACATTTTGCCTTACGTGATATAGCTGTCACAATAGCTTACCAAAATAAAAAGGCAGATGCAGCCAATAAAACAATAGAAGAAAAATAGTAACAAATGTCCAGCATATGTCTCAATCATTTTGGTTCGTGGATTCCTGCAAAATAAATACTGTACATACATACATTAATATAACATATCACCAGAACACTTTATAAATTTTAATTCTGATCAAGGCAGGTCATCAAACTGTCACAAACATGGTACATACGTGAATTACAATGGGAGGACTTAGAGGGGCATAGGAGGGAGAGGAGACTTACAGCTCACAGCGATGTATGTATAAGATTGATAGAGGGTATAAGGGATGGATGGAGATGAGGGGTATATATGGGGGGGGGGGGGGGAGAAGGGATGTACATAGGCAGGGGTGATCATAATAAGATGTACAATAGAATGGTAAGTAACACTAATCATGCTAGGTATTCGTTCATCTCCAGGATGGTGAAGGACTGGGATGGATTGTCACAAACATGGTACGTGAATTGCAATGGGCGAGGACTTAAGAGGGGCGAAGGAGGGCGAGAGGAGACTCACAGCGACGTATAAGATTGATAGATGAGGGTAAACTTACTGAAGGGATGTATATGGGAAGGAATGATCATAATAGGAAGTACAGTAGAATGGTAAGTAACACTAATCATGCAAAGTATTCGTTCATCTCCAGGACGGTGAAGGACTGGAATGGATTGCCAATGAACCTGGTAAACACAGGTAAACAGTGGTACTTGTATGAAAGTCATATAGTGGAAATCTTAAAAAAACTACTGTAGGGAAACAGTGAGCCACCGCAGCTGGGTCCTGGGACTGCATTTGTTCACTTAATCTAAATATAATCTAATGAACTTGGTATGTAAACAGTGATATGTACATACATACATACTTGTATGTAAATCATTTAGTGGAAATCTTAAAAAACTACTGTGGGGATAAAAGAGTGAGCCACCGCAGCTGGGTCTGCATTTGTTCACTTAAATCTAATCTATAAAAAAAAAAAAAAAAAAAAAGGACAATGATATAATATGTATGTATGTATGTATGTATATTAATATTATCATGATGCATACCGGCTATTTGATTTTCGATCGAAATTAAGGTTATGTTAGGTTTGTGCAAGGCATATATCTAAGACATGACAGCCACGTACCTCACTTCAACTGCATACAGCTCAAACTATAATAATACTGCTATAATGCATTCAATTTTGCTGTAATAATCAAGAAATTTCCTGATCAAATTGCCACACATCAATCAAATCAAAACTCAAAACATCGTCAACTTGTGTAGTGTAGTGTACAGCTGGCTCAGCTCTGCTTTGCTTTATTAATCATTTAAAGTAGTTGAAAGTATGCGCAAATTACATTAAGTGCTAATGCGCACGTAATGAATTCTTATGGATGGACCACTTTCCGATTAGTCAGTCCGTCAGTCCAGCGCAGTCCAGGATCAACGCAGTCGCTGATTGGCTGCAGCTAGCAGCACCTGATTGGCTGAAACAGAGTCCCCAACTCTGGCTGAAAGTAGTATGGTCACCGCATTCTTCTTATGTAGGGGGTGCAGGGGTCAGGGGAAGTGAAAACCACATTTTGTAGGCCTATGATTGGCGTAGAGAGAAAACCGCTTTTGCGGAGATGCCCGAAGTCACTTCGACAGCCAATCTTAGTGGCGGATTACAATGTCTCAGAAAATCATTAATTAATAATATTAATCAACTCAGGAGGATATTCATAAATTTAAAAACAATAGCTGACTTGTTTAGGCATGTTTTGATATGATTTTTATGTCCTGCCAATTTTTATTAGTTGCGCTATGATTTATTGAAGTGACCCCTTTTAACATGGGTTTAGATAAGACGGTGTGAAGCAAAAAAACGCTTTTGCTGAATCGACTGTACTACCCGCAGTACTACCTTTATAGCACTTTATAGTTACTATAGCTGAAAGCAGCTGAAAGCTGAAAGCAAGTTGAGCGAAGTTGAGTTGGGTTGGGGTTGGGACCAGTGCCTGCTCACTTCCCATAGAGGACGTTACACGTTATAAAACTGAGAAAAGCTTAGTTCCTGATAACTCAACTGGTGGCAGCACGGTCGAATTCAGGCACGAGACGGTCGGCGCAGAAAACTTATTTTTGCCGAGACTCGTAAAAACCGCTTTGCGCATGCGCAACTAAATACAAACGCGGTAATACTGAAATTTGAAGGATATTTTTGGTGGATTGAAGTATTTGGTCATTTTTATTATTATTATATTAATTAGTTTGTTTGTTTGTTTATTGTTTTACTTTTTTCAATTTACATTGAAAACTTTTCTTTATTTTGTTACTATCTTCAATAGCATCAGCAGAGCATACAGCACGCAAAATAAAATTATTTACACGTTGAAATTTTTTCATTTACTTATTGCATGGAGTTTTATATTATTACTATACTTTTTTTTTCTTTTTAAAATTTTTAAATTTCACTAAAAAATTCCTCAGATTTTTCGGCTTAAATTTCAATAAAGTCTGTACACCGAAATTAAAGGGGGAAAAAAAACTAATTTTATAGCAATTTTATATAAAAAAGATTAAACTAATAATATCTTTAAATAATAATATACACATTTTTATTCAAATCAAATTATAAGTTTATAACTCTTCAAACATAACTGATTTATACGACTTGGATATTAGACTCATCTTGCCACAAATTTTTATACGTAATTTGGTTTCAAGTTGTAAAAAAAAAAAAAAAAAAAAACTGTAGTACGCTTTGTTAGATTTTTTTTTTTTTTTTTTTTTTTTGAATTACTTAAAATAATTTTTATGTTTTACGTATTCTTTTCGATCAAAGTACATGTATATAAATATAAATACATATATTTAGATGAGAAATAAAATTGAAAATCAGATTTATGTATTTATGTAGATAAATCAGTAACCCCGAGAGTTTGCGTAGTGAAATTTCATTAATTTATACTTAAAATCGTGCGCAGTCTTATATATACATATACATATACATATAGGTAAGATCAAATATTTAATCCTCGCAAGAATGGCATTGTGCAAACAAAAAATACTAATGCTGCGTTCGAATGAGGATGGCTAATATAATTTTGCGGTTAATTTTATGCATTATTTAAAACAGAATGTATTGTACTAATTATCATGATTCGATACATTTATGTGAATTTCTAATTATTGGCATTAAGTATTTTTCATTAATTTATGAAAGACGCTAAAGATTGAGGCTGGAACTTTTCATCTGTCCGAATGCATAGCTGCTGGAGCATATGACGTCATTTTGAAACTTTCAAAAGTTATTTCAAAATATACTTAATGAATTTAACTCAAACATTAAATTGATTCAAACAATAATATATTTTTATACATATATACGTATATTATTTTACACGAAATAAACCTTGACGAAAAGACGGAAACGTCTTACGTGAGTTAAAAAAAGTTGCACAACAAATTAATTAAGATATTTTGATGCAAGATGCATATTTTATATTTTGCTTGATACGAAACCTTGGGCAAAATTTTTTGTTCTTGTACACAAGATTGTATTTTGTATACTTTTTGTATATTTTGTATTTTTTTTTTTTACAACTTGAAACCAAATTACGTATAAAAATTTGTGGCATGCAAGATGAGTCTAATATCCAAGTCGTATAAATCAGTTATGTTTGAAGAGTTATAAACTTATAATTTGATTTGAATAAAAATGTGTATATTATTATTTAAAGATATTATTAGTTTAATCTTTTTTATATAAAATTGCTATAAAATTAGTTTTTTTTCCCCCTTTAATTTCGGTGTACAGACTTTATTAAAAATTTAAGCCGAAAAATCTGAGGAATTTTTTAGTGAAATTTAAAAATTTTAAAAAGAAAAAAAAAGTATAGTAATAATATAAAACTCCATGCAATAAGTAAATGAAAAAATTTCAACGTGTAAATAATTTTATTTTGCGTGCTGTATGCTCTGCTGATGCTATTGAAGATAGTAACAAAATAAAGAAAAGTTTTCAATGTAAATTGAAAAAAGTAAAACAATAAACAAACAAACAAACTAATTAATATAATAATAATAAAAATGACCAAATACTTCAATCCACCAAAAATATCCTTCAAATTTCAGTATTACCGCGTTTGTATTTAGTTGCGCATGCGCAAAGCGGTTTTTACGAGTCTCGGCAAAAATAAGTTTTCTGCGCCGACCGTCTCGTAATTCAGGCATCTCAAACTTTGAGATCCATGTTTGAGATGACTACTTTTGACCTGTGCTGCCACCAGTTGAGTTATCAGGAACTAAGCTTTTCTCAGTTTTATAACGTGTAACGTCCTCTATGGGAAGTGAGCAGGCACTGGTTGGGACGGCCTGAGCTGAGCTGAGTGGAGGTGAGGAGCGTGAGGACGACGCCATTTTTTCTCGGGGGAAAAAAAATATACATAGTATACATAGCTCTTTTCCCGTCTTTTCCTTTTCTTGCTGCTTGCTATTGCTCCAGTATTGCTCAACCTCAACATTCTGTCAACATTAGCGAACATCAGCTCAACATTACATTGCTTTCTTTGCATGATTAGAACCAGTAGAACAATTTATGGTGATTGAAGTGAAATATTTGATGTGGTGTAATACATATCGTGATATAAATATAGTTAAATTGTTACTTAATTTATTAGTTAAAGTCTAAATAATACTAAAAATGGCTAAGGACGTTTCGAAAGCTAAAGATATTGTAGTAATTAATGTTGACGACGATGGCCCTGAAGAAGGAGAAATTCAAGATGATTCGTCTTCTGATGAAGAATTGCCTCGTACTCTTAACTCTAAAGGGGAATTTTTTAAAGGAAACAGTTACACTAATACAAAAGATGTATTTTTTTCAGAAGGAAAAATAAAAAATACTATAACTTTAGCAGAAAGTATGCCTGTACGCATTGGATATCCTGCTTGCGTTGAAGAGGTTTACAATGTGGATCGACAGTGGGTCGTTGAAAAAGAAGTTTCATTAGACAATCGAAGCCACCATGCAAGGAAGACAACTAATGGTACGCTACGCTTTCATCATATACATACATAAAATGATATGCATACATATACATACATACGTATGTATGTATAGTACCGGTATGTACATAGTATGTATGTACATAGTACGTACCGGTACACATACATATGTATGTATCATACTCATACATACATACAACAACCTGAACCTGTGCTGGTACATCATACCGGTATTTATTTTAACTTAAGTAAATATGTTTAATTTTATGTTTGTTAGTTTTTTTGGGGGGGGGGGGGGGGGGAAGAGAAGGGACATATTTATGTGTTTATTGTGCATGTTTGATATACATATAGGCATCATTATAATATAAATAATACAATACATAATATATGTAATAATTGCATATGATCTGAGTCATAATGAAAAAGATGTGTACTGTACCTGTACGGCACGCTTATGAGATGAGAATATTGTATTATGTATGCATACATATACGGCAGCTTTTTCATTTGGATTTGGTACAGCTCTGGCCAAAAGTTCCCGAACGATTTGCATAGGCAACCCGCAACCACACTATGTTATCTTTATGAGAAAACGCAGCGGCCGCCGCTGCCCCGTTTGGGAACTTTTGGCCAGAGCTGTACATACATATTTAAACATAAGAGTAAAGTCTCTAGATACTGTACCTAGAGAAATTTTAGTGTAATTTACATACCAGTACATATAACACAGGGCTTAAATTAGAAAAATTCTTTTTCCGGAGCTATCAATGCTTAAAAACTCAAGATAGCTCCGAAGCTCCCATAAGCGCAATGTTAAATTTTCAACTTATTACTGGAGCTCAGCTCCGGATAGCTCCGGCTTACTTTAAGCCCTGATATAACATATATATATATATATTATGACATATTGTCGGGTTAGAGCACAAACCGTGCATCTACAAAAGCAACAAAGTTCCAAACAACATACAAAAAGATAAGAGTTTCGACTTTGCTGCTTTTGTAGACACGTGGTTTGTGTCCTATCCCAACGATATAAATACATACATACATATCGATGCTTCCACGTCAAAAGAGAGCATCTACACTTTCCAGTTTTGCGAAAAAACGACTTTCCGAGCAGCGCTGAAACTCGGCTAGCAGCCCTAAACTTAACATTGCAGATGATCATTGGCAGAAAGTGTAGATAGTCCTTTTATCGCAAAACTGGAAAGTGTAGATGCTCACTTTTGACGCGGAGGCATCAATATGTATGATATCATATCTTCCAAATATAGAGGCCCTGTAGTAAAGTTTTTTTGCCATGCAACTATGAGCTCTATGAAAAGAACAGGTAAGATTCAAGGTCGCATCACAAAAAAGCTCTACAAGGAAGTTTCTATTCGAAAGACTTGATATATGATACCAGGGACTGGAACTGCTTCCAATTTTTGTGGTTCTTAGTGGTGGTTAAATGAATTCTTATAATTTATTGTCCACAATCCAGATCCATCGATCTGGATAACTTGTTATCTGCAATCCAGTTAAAAATTTTATTTGGATTTCAATAGCAATAATACAAGTGCTCATATAGGGTGTATGTGCATGACGTCATATTTAATGCGCTTGGAGGCCATACTGGAGTAGTGAATAACATTGCTCAGCATAGGACAAACTTCGTTTAAGACAATTTTCTTTGCTAAATTGGTTAATTTTTTTGTTATTATTTTTCTCACATACTTAAGATACTAATTCAACATATTTACAGAATCAATGCTCTCAAAAATATTGCATAGTGTTTTTAAACTGGCAAAATTATTTATTTTTCTATTATGCCACCCATGCTATTGAGTTATCCAACATGGCGTTGACTTTAACATGAATGCATAGACCCTATAGTCCTAGCTAACATGAAAGGTGATACTGCTTATTTAAATTAAGTTAAACTTTTTTACATCTTTTGTTCATTATTGGAAACTCAATGAATAATAATGGCAACAGCCTAATTATTATCAATTTTAGGGATTATCAAATTAATGATTTAAGATAATGTCTAAGATGAATTACAGTCTCTGTAACTTCATGAGTTTCTTTCCATTGTTTCAAATATTAGAGAAATAATGCTGCAAAGTTTAAAAAAAAAAAAAAAAAAAATGTAAACCAGCTAAACCGGACACAGAAGTGACAGAAACAGAAATCATGTGACGTTGAAAGTGAGAGTACCTCTGGCCATGCTAAATAAAAGTTTAAAGTAATTGTCACAGGTAGAGGGGCTTTCTCCCCATACATATCGTCACAAGGTTTAAAGCTCATTAAAAAGTGGCCTGGCTGCTGCTGCTTTTTCTTTTTTTAATGATTTATTTTGTATGTGTGTATGTCTGCACAAGCAAGACATTTATGTGGATGCATTCATATTTTTGTTTCTCATTTCTAGGTACAATACAATTAGTGTACAAAAATGCTGTAAATTAAATTTAATATAATTTAACTTAAAAACATTCCAGCAGATATGATAAATAATATGGGAAAGTGTTAAATTGTCAGTAGATCATAAAATAAGACTAAAACATGAAATAAAACAGTCATCAAAATGTTTTTATAATATCAGTTCAGTGTGTTCAAATCAGTTCCTGTACTGTGTATTGTTGTTTAAAACTACAAAACTAATAATGCATGTTAAATTCTAAACATTTTTTTCTTTCAATTTATCATGCCAAAATCATATAAAAAATCTGTTTACAGCTTTATGATTAAGACTTTCCTTACAGCACTCCTGTGCTTTTTATATTTACATTTTTTACATTTATTAGAAAAAATTCTATTGTTAGCATATTCTTTGTCGATTTCAGGTGCTGATTACCAAGTTGAAAAAGAGAATAAGTCAAAATATCATGGTCGCTCCAAAAGTTCTCGTAGATTGAGAAATTCAGGAAGTCCATCAACACCTGTCAATGATACCTCAAAATCAAGACCATACACCAAATCCGAGATTTTACACACCTCTCCTGTTATTGGTCGTAGAAAATCAAGTAGAATATCAAGAGCCCAAGAAAAGGAAAAACACAAGTCAAGAAAACACAACTCAGAAGAGAAGAGAACAAATTCAAAAAGTTCCTTAAGAAGTAATTTGCTGGGGAAAAAGTTAGGGCTTCATGAAGATTCTTCTGACCTTGAGGCTCAGATTCAAAAAACCAAGCAACGCTTTCAAAATAAAGAATGCATGATTTCTAAAGCTTCTCTACCAGATAATACCTCTATTTCTCCAGTAACAGTTACTTTGTCAAGTTCAGAGAATCCAGATTTAAATAAGTCTTCTAGCTCTATTGAAATTCTAGATGTAGAAATTCAAAACCAGCCTGAAGCTTTACAGCTTCATGTTGCAACTAATGAGACTCTAACTCCTAACAAAATGACAAAAGTTGAAGATGCTGAAACATCAGTTGATGATAATAAAGAAGAATTAAATCTACGACTTATAGTTTTGAAATCTGCTCTCCACGCAAAATATGGCGGAAAAGGAAAAATATTAAAGAACAAACAAAATCAAGTTCAAAAAGATGATGTTTTGGAGCAATCTAACCAGAAGAATAAAGTTGAAACAGAAGTTGACGTGGAACCTGTTGATATGGATTTGTCAGTTACTGATGATGAAAAAGAAGGAGATAGTAATAACTTAATTTCTGAGATTCCAGTCATTGTACACTCAAGTGTTATCGAACAAGCTAATGATGCTATGTTTTACCAAAATTGGAATGAATCCTCTAGAGAAATACCGGTGCACCTCCATAATGAATACATAGTTGTAGATGAAGTTAAAGGTTCCCCTCCCAATCATAATTTTGAAGCAGATGCTGTTTCTTTCTGCAACAGTTCTCCTAGCTCTTTAATGCAAATTCAACAATTAGTAACACTAAACAATGAATATTATCCATCATATGTAAATGTCCCAGCACCTCCGTTGCAGGTGACTTCTACAGAGCACAAAAAATCAAATGAAAATAAAGTAAGTAAGAAAAGCTCTGAGGATGAAGATGAAGATGAAGAGTTATTACGAGCTCAGTTATTAATTGCTATTTCCAACAAACAAAATACTGTGCCACCATCAATGACTACTAATACTGATAATGTGCCACCTTTAGTAACAGAAACTAAACCTTCCACACTATCATCAAAGAAAACTTTATTAAATCAAGTAAATGCTAGCAAAGCTGGAAGTAAACTAATTCTTAAAGAGATTTTTAAAAGTAAAAAGGCTCAAAAATTGAGGAAAGCAAGATCATTTAAGGCACCATCAAAAGATATTCCAGTTAAACCTGTGCTACCACCAACAAGTACTTTGCCTGGTAAGTGTCTTTTTAAGTAAAAAATTGTTTCTATATTTTTTAATGCATGAGCTTTAAAAGAGACGTGGTGCAAACAAGAGATAGTTGATGTAGTATTGATCATTTTTTTATTTTTTATTTATTTACCCCATGAATTATACAACATATACATTACATAAAGTCTTATCATTTCAAACTTCAGGGAGAAGTTTGCCCGTGTTGAAGCAAATAACATAACTAAGAATAATGTATCATGAAATGAAAATAAATATACAATAGAGATTGTGTAATTAATAAGGGAAGGTTAAAACTATTTCGGTTTGAATTAATAATCAAAGAAAAGGATAGGAAAAACTAACAAGCGCCTTACCATGATGAGGTCCGTAGCTTGGTGAAAATCTTGATGGCACAGGTTAAACTTGTACGGTAAATATTTGTGTAACCTATGCCATCAAAAATTTTCACCAAGCTACGGACCTCATCATGGTAAGGCGCTTGTTGGTTTCTCCCATGGATATATAAACAGGATAGGAAGCTATTGTTGAAAAAACGATCCCCTAATGATGTAATTCAAATTTTTGCCGCAATAATGCAAGAATACAAAATTACGTATAAAAGTGGCACTGCAGTCTGTGTGTGAATTTTAAAATTCACACACAGACTACAGCGCCACTTACATTTTACATGTTCATTGTTGTGGTGAAAATTGGAAGTACATCAACAAGGGTTCGTTTTTAGTATAGGGCAATAACACAGGAGCTCACACCCTGGTTTCTCCTATCCTTTTCTATACAATAGAGATTGTTTATTATTCAAATCATTGGGTAGTTTATTTATTATTATTATTTTAATCTAGCTGAGTTACTTATTTCAGCATATTAATATTATACTCTTTAATTTGGGGGGATTCTAAATTTGATGTGGTAAATCATTATAAAAGTGTGTAGCTTTAGTTGACACTGCCATTCTGTATCTATTAGCACAACAAAAAAAGTCAGTATAATTATCTTTTGCCTGTATTTTATTATAATTGTGTATTTCATCATTAGGTATAAACTACAGTAAAAACTCGATTTTATGAAGTCGCAAAGGACCCAAAAAATGACCACTTCATAAAATCGAATTTCATAAAATCGAGTTTATTAACATTGAAACGCCTATGTAACTCAACGGCTGGGACCTTAAAAATAACTTCATAATATCGAGAAATTTGTAAACTCAAACTTCATAAAATCGAGTTTTTACTATATTTCTTAATATTTTTTTAATAAGTTGCTAACTATTTTATACCTTCATAGGAAAACCAACAAGTGCCTTACCACAATGACGTTCGTAGCTACAAGAAGATTATGATGGCACAGTTCAGTTAACAAATACATTTACATTGATTAAAAAGTTTCGAGGGTGACAAACCTTTTCTTCAGTTTCTTCAAGTGTGATGTAAGCATTACACTTTAAGTAACTAAAGAAGAGGGCTGTCGACCTTGAAACTTCTTAATCAATGTAAATATTTTTGTTGACTGCCATCAAGATCTTCACCTAGCTACGAACTTAATCGTGCAAAGGCGCTGTTGGTTTTCATATCCTTTCCTTTGATAATATAGGCCTATTCAAACAAAAATGGTTTTTTACTTTCTTAACTATTAATAAATATTTTATACATTATAACATTTAACGCTACTGTATTCACTTTTTTTTATGTGCAATTTTTTTAGTTTCTTTATACAACTCGCATGTGTCTTATTTTGGGAAATTAAAAATAATTCTAATAACTTATTTTGCTTTCTTTTGAGACTAATTTATTCACTTTTATAAACATTTCCTAATATACCTACTAAGTGATTTAAATGAGAATGTATGAAGGCATTTTTATTTATTTTTAACTTTGTGGCATGTAGTTTTTTTTTTTTTTTTTTTTTTTTTTTTTTACCCTCGGTAAAATTTCTATTATAAGAGCAATTTTAGTTTTAATATATTTTTCTATTGAATTTTAATTTTGACTCAATTATAAAGCCCAAATATTTGTAATCATATATAGGCCTATATATTTTTTAATTTGCCATATGGTTTGCCTTGTGTGAACAGGCCATTACAATCATGCTCTAATTGCAATACTAAAATTTAGCTAAGAAGAGCTTGAAGAAGACTGCAGTAAAGAGTTCTGAAGTCAAAGCAACAACACAATTTACACCTAGTGTTGGCCGCTTTGTCATCTGTCTAGGAGAAGACACTGAAAGTGAGGAAGAATCAGACTCGACAAAGCAAGGAGAAGCTCCTGAAAAAACTGTGGAAAAGTAATTTCATAAATAAGTTTGCTTTGTGAATATTTACAAAAAAATATATATTCAATGTTTATATTTCAGGCCTCCAGAGACTGTGCAATCCAATCTTGCATTGAATTTGGATCAGTTTTTAAAACAAGTGCGACAAGATGTAGAACAGAAACAGCAACCTAAAAATAAACAAGAAAATGAACTTTTGCAGTCCAAGCAGATGCAAACAGAAAGCTCCAAGGATTTAAACAGTGAGAAACATGCATGTGCTTCCAAAATGGCTTATAATTCGCCAAAAAATTCTGATCATAAACACGTTAACTTAAATTTGACAACAAAAGCAGACACCCTTGTCACTGTCAAAGAATCATCAGTAGACTGTAATCAAATTACAGAGTGTGCTAGCACAAGTAACTCTCCAGTATCCCTGCAACCTAAAAAAGCCAATAAGCTAGATGTCTCTGAGACAACAATAAAAGATGCTAAATTACAAAAAGATGTTGTAAGAGTAAATATAGTGGGTGCCACACCTCCTAAAGCAAACAAAAAAATTATCATCACTGCGCCAGCTAAAACTTCAACTAAAAATTTGGCATCTACCAAGAAAGTAACTCCAAAAACTCCTACTCAATCAAAACCATTAGGACAATCTAAAGTTCCAACACCTTCGGTAAGTTCATAACGTATATATATTCATGATTCATAGTTCATAATTCATAATACAAGTTTTTTTTTTTTTAATATAGGCCTATTAATAGAACAAAATTTATTCAGCTCACACAGCAATACTTATAACTTAAGTTAGCTTGGTTTAAAGTTTGAGAGTAGTACCTATTATTATTATTATTTTAATAAGTGGACGGTGCTACATAAATTATTGCTAAACATCTTGAAGTATACATACATACATACATACATATCATGACGCTATAAATCCCTTTCGGGGTAAGCCAACAACACAGATGTTTTATCCTGACCCAGTGATAGACCTCCACAACTTCCTATCCTGACATACTTCACTTGCTTCCGCCAGTCCCATACCTTGTTTCATACATTTCCTTTTGCATTTCATACTGCGTACATTCTTATTTTTCAAACATCTTCCAACCACCCAACCATCTTGAAGTAAAATAATACATAATACATAATACCTAATAATAATATCTAATGCTATATGAAATTGGGGGGTGGGGGTGGGGGGATGTGCATACAAACTGTTGAATACTTTTTATACACATACAAAATTTTAGTTCAAAAATTTTGACTTGAACGTGTTCAAAGTGTCCAAAGTGGTTCAAGTATATTTGTCTTCTTCATGATATATATATATATATATATATATATATATATATATATATATATATATATATGTATGTATTGATATATATTTTACTGGATGGTTGTACATTATTATGTCAATTTTAAAAAATTCTTCAAGGTGTAGAACACCTTGAACAAAAAACTTGTGTAATATCCTAACATACCTAAATATTAACGATTTTTTGGTCGGAATCATTGATTTCTAATTTATTTTCCATTCAAGAATGGCATATGAGTTTTATGATGTCACAGCTCGCTTGAACCAGCAAGTTGTGATGTCATAAACATTAAACTGCATCTGCCATTTCAAACGTGGAAAATAAGTTAGAAATCAATGCCTTTGACCAAATCAATGTCGATATTTAGGTATGTTGGGATATTAAACAAGTTTTTTTGTTTAATGCCTTTAATTGTTTCACTCTTGTGTGTAGACTCAAATGGAAATTGCATGAAGGCATGCATTATTTGTAAACTTGATCTGTACAAGCACAGACGGCATGTTGAATTGAATGCATTGGTATCATTTTATTGTTTATCAACATGTTTTGTATGTTTATTGCAGGCAGTCAGTCACCTTCCTTCATCTCAACAAATGGAATACAGGAGGCTAAAACTAGAGATAGCAAGACGAGAAGAACTAAGGAAACTTAAATTAAAACTTGGTCAGTCAGTGACAAAATCACCAAGCAAAATAAATATGCAAGATCCACCAAAGTTAGAAATAACAGTTAACAATTCTTCTGTTGAAGATGAGACTAGTTCCCGAGTTGTAAGACAAGCACTTACTAGTGAAGACACCAATGATACAAATAGCTTAAATGAAGACTTGACAACTAATTTTATGAGTGTCAATAAAGAAAGTGAACTTAGTGACGAAGAAGAGCTAAAACCTTCTTCCTCTGTAAAGTGTGATAAGAAAATTACAGAGAATGACAATGAAGTGCCTTGTAAACTAGACGTTGAAATTAAAAATTCTGCTGTGTTTAATGAAAATACTGACATTGCTTGTGTACTTAATGTACCTCAATCAGAAGTGAAATCTAAGCTTTCTGAAACTGCTGTGGAAAAACCAACTGAAGAAAAAAATGTTGTTAGCTGCAAAAGAAAATCTTTAGATTATGTAACAACCTCAAAACGAGTTAAAGTCAATGAAAATGATGCAAGCATGGTTCAAGATCCTAAAGAACCAAGTGCTGTTGTTATAATTAAAAGTAGTTCTCCTGCATTACAGCCTGTTTTTAATAGCCAGAATTTAAATCAGTTGCCCAAATTAAGCATTAGTTTATCAGAAAGTGGAAGAAGTGTAGAAGAATTGACATTAAAATCGGAGGATTCCTCTTTTGAATCATTGCAACCTAACTTACGCCCCCAATCATTGCCCAATGAAGATATAATTGAAGTGAAGATAGAAAAGGATAGTGTACATCTAAAAAACATAACACCAAAGAAAAGTAAAATTTCTAAACAATTTAATACCAAAAACAAAATTTCAAGTACAAGAAAATGCCAAGACAAAAGAAGTACAATATCAAAACAAGAAAATAAGAAAGCTCTCAACAAATCAGAAACAGATCTACTCACAAATAGGTATGTATTTTAATACATGTTTTGTTTTTTTATCTATTTGATTAATTTGAGTATTAATGAAAAGGATAGAAAATTCACCAAAAACCTAACCACAGTAGAAGTTCAATGGAGAGGTCTCGGGTGGCATAATGTTTGTATAACAGAGAGCTTTTGCCATTGTAATGACATTATCAACCAAAGAAGTGATTTACCTGAGTGGTGTGTAGTCTTGTAGTGCTGAGTTGTGCTCTTGCTGGCATTGGAATTGGTGAGAAGAGGTAGAGGTTGAGTCGGACCTCAACCTCTCCATAAAACTTCTACTGTGGTAAGGCCCTTGCTGGTATTTCTATCCTTTTCTTTAATATTCATCCTAACTGTAGTGTTTTATTATTATTATTATTAGGCATATTATTTTATTTATAATTGTATTTGATTATTTTGCCAAATATGTGTGTTACCAACAATAACCATGCCATTTGTGTAAAAATATTTTTAGTTAAAAAGCACAACATAATTTTTTTTTTTCTTGACAAGAATCTTTGTATTTCTTCAATTTCTTACAGCCCTGAGTATCTTGACTCTCCAGCAGCTGCTATCTAATGTACCTAATTCTATTTTAATATGTATATTAAGGAAAATAAACCATCGCGGTTAGGTATGATAAATTGAAAGAAAAGGATAGGAGAAAACCAGCAAGGGCCTTCCCATAGTTCGGTGAAAATCTTGCTAGCACAGATATAAAATAACATAACTAACACATTGGAATGTGTTAGTTATTTTATATCTGTGCTAGCAAGATTTTCACCGAACTATGGGACTCTCTTCACTATGGTAAGGCCCTTGCTGGTTTTCTCCTATCCTTTTCTTTCTAATTCTATTTTATATAAACTAAATAAATAGAAGATCAAATTGTGGATGATAGCCCTAATATTTTCCCCAATCAGCCATTGCAAGTTTAACATCCATTAATACCCCTAGACACTGATCTATATAATAAGGATAGAGCATTGCTATACTCCCGCTATAAGCAGCAGTGAAGAGAAAGTTGGTAGCGGCGCGTTCTTCAATTTTTATCGCAGGCGGCAGAATTGCGGGAACTGCAGGGGTAGTAAAAAATTTAAAATCCACCCTGGCAGCCAGATTGGTGGAGAGCAGGCGGCGTGTGAGGGGTGATTGGCTGAAGGGTAGCTCAGGGTGAACAAGGGGAGGGAAAAACGCTGCCAGATTGACGAGTTTGACAGCTCTAATTTTGTTAAGCATCGGGCAACATTGCATTTTGCCGCCTGCGATTTTCTTCCAGCTGACTAAAATTTTCTTCAAGCGGCAAGAGCCTGTATCTCCCCCTGCCCCTAGATATGCCCTAAACTTTTTGTGGGGGGGGGGGGGGGGGGGCACAATTGAAAACAATTTTAAGGATTTCCAATTTTCAAATTCCAGGGAAGAGCTTCTTGAGCAGTTAAAAAAGCTGGAGAATTTGCTTGGCACAGTTAAGCATAGGCAAGACCAGGTGGCTGATGCAGAAGCCAGAGTTGAAGCTCTCAAAAGGGAGCTTACCAGAGCTGAAAAACGGGCAGAAGAGGAACGTGCTGCTGTCAGAAAATTATTCAACCAGGTGCTCCCACTCATTCCCATCCTATCACTTAAAATATATTTTGAACCCCTCCTTTTGTCATTTCTTAAATTTACATTTTTTTTTTTTTTTTTTTTTTTTTGCATATGATAACATGTATAGGTATAGCTCTATATTTCTTAACCTTAAAAATGGTGAGTACCATAAATAATTACTTGAAGTGGCTGTATATTTTGTACACAGATGCCACAACCATAGTTAAATGTAAATTTTCTGGTGATGATTATTTAATTAACACTGGTTCTTACAATCTACAAATAAAATAAAATGTCTCACTACAACTAAAAATAATAATTATGTTGTCTACCATGTTTATTATAATTTATTTATATGCAAAATTAACTTTTCCCACAGGTTGGCCAAGTTCGAATCGAAGTAGCACAAGCCAGAACTCGTTGTGCTGGCATTTCTAAGACTTGCCAACATCTTGGATATGAGATGAAGGGCAAGTCTTACCGAGTACCACAAGATAGAGCTGACGAATTGAAAATCCACCTACAACAAGTTGTTGATTTAACACAAAAGACTAAAAAGTCAAGGCACATTACTCATCCCTCCACACCCTTACCTAATTCCAATTCAGACACTCCAAGTTTCCATGCATCTGGACCTTTTAGTAACCAAACATTGTATTGTCAAGCTATAGATCTGAATGTATCTGCCATACCAAATGGTGCTTTTAGCCTGTCTCAGACTGAATACTTAAATAAAAATTCTGCAGAAAACTGTGGTGACAATACAATAGCAAATGAAAACTTAGTTGGCATTCAATTTTGCACAGATGTGCAGCCTAGTGTTTGCTTACAAAACCAAATTTGTGATTCAGAAAAAAAAATTTCACTTGTCAATAATTGCATAGATTTAAAGATGAGTAAAATTATCAATGAGATTGATATTTCTGTTCCTTGCTTATCAAACCCCATCCTATGTGAGACACTGTCTGTTACTTCAAGCTCTAATAACATTGGAGCAGCACCACTTCTAAAACCATATAAATCTCCACTAGAACACATGAAACTGAGAACCAGGTAAGTTGAAATTGAACAATATTATATACTTTTTTTTCCCAATGTTTTATTTTTATGTAGGGTGCATGAAGAAGGTGATGATGTAGATAGGAACATGGATCCAAACAAAGTCATGTGCCCATATGAACTGACTGGACGGTGTAATGATGATGGGTGTAAATATTTACACCCTTGCTCATCCAAACAGTGATATTTCTGGTGTGAATGATGGTGATGCACAAAAGGTAATTTTTTTAAATGTATCTATATTATCTACCTATAAATAATAAAAACATTGTATAATAACGTTTGCATCTCATCACTTGCTACAGGTTGTTAAAACTTATTGCTCTACCAATGTGAAAGTGAGTATTTGGCATGGAGCTTTTTTTTTTTTTTTTTTTTTTTTTTTTTTTTTTTTTTTTTAATAACCTTTGCTTTGCATGTTTAAAGCTATTAGGAGGATACACGATACTTTCTATTTTATTTAACCCTTGCCCTTATACTAGCATAATTTAGATTTTTTATTATGATTTGTAGTTTTATTTTAAACCTTATTTCTATTTTCTATACTCTAAATACATGTAATTTTCACTGTTACTTATTATTTGTAAACATATTGTTGAAAAATAAAACAAATAAGAGAGTAGTTTGTAACAATCTTTGATTGGATAGTACGAGGGGATGTAACACAATGCTAAAATATATAACAATACAGTATGCGCAGAAATAATGTAGCACATACTTATACAAAAAACGGCTAAATTTATCTTTTCTCAAAATATCCATAACTGATGAAAGTTCAAACTAACATTGCATATCCTATGAAAATTGTTCATTTGGCATGCTTTGTTTGTATTGTTAAAAATAAATGTACAAAAAAAGGCAGCTTTACCTAGCCATAGCAACATTGAAGGAGAATCCCCCTGCCACCCCTCCCACAAATGCTGATGGGAAGGTTTACTTAGAGGTGTTTGCAAAGCACAATTCCTATGTTGTTTACTGTACCAAAGTATGCTTTGTTTCCACCTTGTTATTTTAAGCGTTAATTTTAAGATTGTTCTCGTGATGATATTTGTCTTCATTTCAAACTTCAAATTTGTTTTCTGCAGCTGCAGCCTTTTCAAAGTTTGGCAGGGAGTTTGTATATTTTTATATCTTCACATTATCACTTATGCACATCAAAATTATTTTTAAGATTACAATCAAACTCATGGGGGTATTCAATATATTAGATATCATGAGTATTGCTTTTTTAATCTTGAAAAAAAGTTTAACAGTGCACCTGTAGCAGCTTATTGTTGAAAGGAACTTTCAGCAAGTAAAATTTGTAATTATAGCTGTATATAAAAATCTCATCAACAGTCCAATTTACTAGTGTAATAGTTATATAACAATTGTTTTAAAATCATTTAAAATTAAATAAATTACCCCCCCCCCCCCCCCCTTCCTGAAAGTGCTTTTTGACAGTAATAGAGATGCTGCACTCGCATGTTGTTGAATTTTGTTTCCAAATTGAAACAATACCCATTGTATCTGATATTTTTAATCTCCCTATAACTTTGATTCCTTGTAATTACTTCCCTTTAAAAGAAATATAAACTTTTCTTCCAGCACTGCTTATAGTTTGTCATAGATTGCATTACACTCCATAGTTTATGTATACTTATGTGTTTGTAAATGTGCCAATTTCATCAGATCAAGAAAGTGAAGTATCAGCAAATAGAAGAACACATCCTCTCTCCCTATTTAAATATTTAACAAAATGTTGGAAGCATATTTGAAAGGTGTAAATATCCTAAACAAGAAAATGAAAATTGTTGACTATATACAAACTAAGAAAGTTAAAAAAAAAAAAAAAAAAAAAAAAAAAAGAATAATAATATAATTATTAAAATGAAATTACATCAATGGTTAATTGATATACTATTATATGTATCTATGCATACAACAATATTGCTATAAAAGAGCTCTATATATTTAATAGCTATAATAAACAATGAAAATGACAATTCAATCATAATAATGAGACTAGTGGACTGAGATTTATCCAACTGCGATATTTCTTCAACATGAACTACAACATAAATAAGCTCGCGTAACTATAACCGCTGAAGTCTGCTACATGCCACATACCTCAAGTTGACGAAGATTATCATTTGTTTTGATTGAAGTGGGTACCTATTATTATTGTATTAATATTTTTTATAAGATTTGGAGTTAATTTTCAATAAATATTATTTTTATGATTATATAATATATGTTTTAATTTGTATAAACTTCCTTCTTCTTCTTATTTTTATTTTTATCTATTTTATAACTTATTGATAGGCTTAGATTTTTAGAATTATTTTATATCAGCACTATAAAAGACTATGACAGCAAAAAAAAAAAATAATAATAATATATATATATATATATATATATATATATATATATATATATATATATATATATATATATATATATATATATATTATATATATTTATTATATATATTGGCTATATATAATATACTATTGGCGCAGCGTCGTTTCATATTGGACCAAGATACTACATACAAGATAGCGACACCAACCAATGTCCCTTACATGTCTTCCAACTCTAGCCAATGTAATGGACAAGTAACAATTGTCTGTTTTTGGATGACAATAAAATAAACCATATATTGCCCCCTCACAGTAGATGGTACAGTAGTCCATCTCCTATAGCGGGAATGTCAGATCAAATGCGCGCCATAATTCCGACTGGGTGAAGGTGGCAGAACTAGAAGCCGTAATTTGAAGTAATGTTACGTGTAGTTCTGACAACTTCACCCAGTCGGAATTATGGCGCGTATTCGATCTGACATTCCCGCTATAGGAGATGGACTACTGTATGATATACTGTGTTGCCCCCTCCACCTTCCGTGGAGGGGGCAATGCATAAACCATAAACAAATAAAATCAAAGCACTAAACAAACTGAGACAAAACCATGATACGATTTAAAGTTGGACTTGTTTTAGCGCTTGGAAGTTTTAAATGAAAAGCAGCAAGCGCAACCAAAATTTGGCGGGAATGAACAGCTGAACCGAGCTGAAGGAGCTGAAAACCTGGTGAACTGTCATTCTCGTTGTCAGTTATCCATCGTTATTCGTGCTCGTTTTGTCTTTTGCTGTGCCAAAATAGGGTAAATTGGTAAGGTTTTGTTTTTTCAGTTGTGCAAGCTTTGTATCATGTGCAATGCAATCCATAAACTGTTGCGATTTCATCGTTGCTTGCAATACATGTATAAATATCATTGCTCCGCGATGCTGCGATTTTTTGTGCCGACAAAATTTTAGCAGTTCTTTCTGCGTATTCACTCCTTGCATGGTCAACATATATATTATTGTCAAATGTGATCTAACTTTTGACAGTTGCACATTACTTAGTAACCTCGGTTAACCTGTCAAAATAAGTGAATTATAGTCTTAATATGTATGTATGTAAATGATGAGACATATATTCACCAAAGACATTCACTGTCAAATTAGTTTACAGAGAATCAAAACAACTTGAAGTTTATTCCGAGTTATTTTCCAAGTTTGCAGGAACCAACAGTTTCAGGCAACGTTGGAGCGTGCCACAATCCCACAAACGTCTCATCTATGCCCCTCCCTCCTAGCTATCAACACCTGAATAAACCACCATCTTTCTACCTGCTTTCTACAAAACGAACATTATTATTGTAACCGCAAACACTTCTCTCTCTCTCATCATTACAAAAACCAAAAGACACAATAGAATCCAAATTACATTTTCATCTCCCAAGAGTTATGTTGCTGTTGTTTTAGTGGTTTAGTACCCACTAGCAATACAAATATTTTTTTCTTTATTTGGTGTTCATCTTCAATACTTATGTAGGGTAATTTTTTAAATGTTCGTTATTAGATTTGGTGATGTAATAAATGAAGAAGAATGTTTATATTTGGTGTTCACAGTTGCTGTATTTTATTGGTTGTAGAAATAGTATTATAATATATAAAGTAATTATAATAAACTTAGGATGAGAGAGAAGCTCTCATCCTATATAACTTTTGTATTACAAAGGTTACATTTTGAATGTCCAGAAGTAACACGTATAACTAATACAATAATAGATGTGTATCAAACAGGAGCAGAAATAGTAATGATGATTATTAGTCAGTGTATTGCACATATATCAACTATAGATCACGTGCTATGATTTGAATACAACACGCATCATATGCAAATAATGCAAAGTGCAAAGTGAATATAAAATATTAATCATGTTCTAAACTCTATGTTTACTCAAAACATACAAAAATAAGATACAGTATATTTCAACAGAAATTACCCTTACACTTATTTTCTTTCTTCGTCATTGTAAACGGGCCATTATATATAGACAACTTAAAGAGGGGTTATCACGGGTATTCTTATATACAATACCTTTTTGTTCATAAATCACATTTTATTCTTTTTGTTTTAAAGGTACGCACAATGAGTGTGTGGGAGGATGTGAAATCTGGCTACGACTCTGATGAGGAAACTGTCAACTTTGGAACGAGACACATTGTCGAAGCTAAAAATGGTGCTTTTGAATGTGTTACTGTGGCCACCTTAGCACCTCAAGGACAGGTAACTTTGGTGATACATTTTTTTTTTAATGTTTGCTAAAAGTGTAGGATGAGAGCTTTTTTATAACATAGAAAAAGGACAAAGGTGATACCTGCTTTTGCAAGCTGGAAGTTGCCAATAGGAAGGTTATGCGGCGACCAAGATACTTTAAAACATTATTTTTTTTTTCTTTAGATGAATAATATTACATCAATCAAGGCCGTGAGCAAATCAGAAAAACTGTGTGTTGCCTTAGACAGATCTATCTCGTTGTTTGATTTGTCGGAAAAGGCTGATAAAACATGCTCACTGAACATGAGTTTTAACTCACCAGTGGAGTGCGCCACATTAACTGAAGATGGGAAATTTTTGTTCCTGTGTGATCATGAAGGAAGCATGTACGTCATGTATATACCTACAAATCAGATAATAGTGTCAAAGTGAGTAAATTAAAATTTGCACTTGTTTGTCACAGCAATGAACAATATATATATATTTTTTAGATTGTTGTGTTCACAAGGCAGCAAAGAGAACAGAACCTTTTCAGAAGTTTTAATCAACTCAACAACAAGGGAAGAAAAGGAATGGGTCAATGTAATCATAGTTACTCACAATGGTCACATTTATAGGTAAGTATATTTATCAGAGAAAAACAGGGAAGGCAACAGGCACCATACTGTGACATTCTTTGCTAGATGAAAATATCAATGGCAGAGATGCACAAAAATTTAAGTCATTTTGGAAGTAAAAGCTTCCCTTCACGCTGCTTTTTGTTTTGTTTGTTTTTTAAATTTTTTTAGTCCTTTGGATATGATATCAAATCAAAATAATTTTATTTTTCCTTACACTAATTAAAGCATGCAATTAAGAAACAAATATTAATGCAGATTATTAAAATATGCCATACATTTCTAGAATTGCTGACTTAAACCTTGAAGACCTTGAGAAGACCATAACTACGTCAGGTGTTGAGGAGTGTGCTCAACAAATTCAAGCTTTGCCACTGGAAATGTATGATGTTGGAAGCAATGTTGAGGTGCGCCAACTTCTATTATCTATATATATATCCTACTATATATACTATATATATCGATCTTATTGCGAAAAAAAGACCTATCTCGTTTTTTGTCAGTGGAAGCAAAAGGCCTATCACATTCCCGAACGTTATGGCGATAGCGCTCAAGATAGGCCTTTTGCTTCAACTGACAAAATACGAGATACGCCTTTTGCTTCCACTGACAAAAAACGAGATAGGCCTTTTTTTTTCGCAACAAGATCGATATATACTATATCGATGGTGTTGCGGCTAAACCACGCTTCTACTTTTAGCGTGTTTCTTTAATTTCACGTATCTACGTTTATCGCAATAGACATAAAAACGCGCATCTACATTTATCGCGACAGCAGGTAAAAACATTTCTACACCTGTTTTCCTATGTAGAAATGTTTTTACCTGTTGTCGCAATAAATGTAGATACGCGTTTTTATGGCTATCGCGATAAACGTAGATCCGTGAAAGTAAATAAACACGCTAAAAGTAGAAGCGTGGTTTAGCCGCAATAGCATCGATATATATATACTATATATATTTACTAGTTCCAAAAAACTGCTTCTTCCATTTTCAACAAAGGTGATATCATATCTGATAGTGATACGAAACGCACCTTTATTGAAAATGGAAGAAGCAAAGAAGCGTTTTTTTGGAACTAGTAGACTATTTTATGAAGTTCAATTCTGTGAATTTTTTGATTTTGTGAAATGCTCAGTTAGGTCTGCAGCAGACTTCAATATAAGCATGACAATGGTAAAGCTCTAGATTTTGTGGAATTATATTTTCTGAAATGGCCATTTTTTGAGTACCTTGGATATCTAATTGAACCAATATAGTTTTCTACGTAGTAGTAACTTTTAATTATATTTTTGGTATGATATTTGTGTATTCAAATATAGTTTCCGAGAGCTCGTAGCTCTCAGATATGACATCAAATCAGAGTGATAAACAATAAACAAATAGAAATTATGCGATTATGTATTTTCGCTGCCAGATGTTGCTGGCTTCCTGTGAAAGAAATAGCTGCCAATGCATTCAGAAGCATGGTGTGGGGTAACCTGATTTGCCAAGAAACTAAGCAGCAGTGCTACCTAGAGTGGGTGCGTGCATGGCTCTGTGCTGTGGCAAACCTGTAGTGGTATGCTGTGTTCACATTGAGGTTTTTGTATTGAAATTTTTAATTACTTGTTCAAAATAACATACATTCTTCTAGAGCTCAATTAACAATTCCAATTAGAAATAGTTCAATGTAAACACGGCAGTGGACTTGTTAAAAAAAAAGAAAAAAATCCAAACAAGCTTTGTGCTAACGAGCCTTTTTATGAAAGTTCTCTATAATAGCCAATGAGGTATTATTTTATTAGCCTATATTACATCTTTAAAAAAAATATAGGCCCTATATATAAAAGTTTTAATTTGATGATTACTGAAGAGTAATTATATTTTGCAAGCCATAATTATAAGTGTAATGCAATAGTACCCCCCCCCCCCCCTCCTTTATCTTATTAACAAATGTATCCACCTCTTATACATGTTTCTAGGTGTTCAGTGCAACACTGCTATCTGAAAGTAAGCTTCTGTTGGGAGGAAATCACCAAATATTATGTGAATTTTCTCCATCATTTGAAATATTAAGTAAGGAAATCATTGCATCTCCTGAGAATCACATCACTAAACTTCAAATGGCTCAACATGCAAGGTAGAAACTTTTTAGTAAATGAATTGACTTATAGAAAAGCAACTGCTTTGAGACCAATTTTAAGCAATTTTGATCATATCTGATCATATCATCATCCGAGCTTGTGGAGCAGCAGTATGTGTGCTGGTCTGATGTGCAAGAGGTCTTGGGTTCTTTGCTTGGTGGGTTCTGTGTCGGCTTTTTCAGAGGCCTTGCATGTTATGCACCGAGTGCGCACACATGTTCTCTACTTGTTCATGCCAATACGTTTGCCAGTGAATCACAGGTAAAACGGTAGGAGAGATGTTTAGGCTTGATGGGTCTATTCATGTCTCCGGCCAGTCCTAGCAGTGGTGATAGTGGCCCTCGTCAAGTCAGAGGTATCCCAGGACGGTACACCAATCCATCTCATCTCACTCATTTCTAGTATCACACATTGGATTTAGACTGTTGTGTGGTATAGAACTCATTTTCATATCTGCTTCTGTTTCTATGTACTATGCTTGCACAATACATTGAAACAGACACAGGTGTGAGCTGCATTGCTTAGAGTTGGCCTAAAAATAGTTGCTTCTTTACTATCCAATAATTGTACAAGCAGAATTTATAGAGAGGAAGTTTTCTTACTGCAATTTATTTGTAAAATTACAGCATTGTGTACATACTTCTATCAAATGGAAAGCTATGGCATGTGTGTCCATTTTCTTTGCTTTATGTTAATATCTTGAATAAGGATCAGAGCCTTGCAGATTTTGTTCTGCTTGAAGATACCAATTATGGTTCTCGACAGTTATTGACCTTATCAAAAAATCTGCATCTTAACAATTGTCATCTCAAACTTCTGAATTATGAAGGTAGGAAAATTTCCATTAAATTTTTTAGATTTAAATTTTTGATGTACTTTTGTTAAGCTGCTCTTTTATTGTGTACAGATAAAGAGGATGTGTATGACTTTGAGCTTGGTTCCCTAACACACTTGGTAATGATGACATCTGTATTTGAAGATGCTTTATTTTTGGAAGGTCAAGTAAAAGATAATTACATAGATAAGTTCCTGTTGAGAACTATCACCAAAACCCAACCTGAATTTAGGTAAGAATATAATTAAAAAAAAGTTAATATACATTAAATCATTAATTGAAAGTTTATGTCAATTAAGTATAATTTTCTGTTATCAGATTGCAACGTCTCTTACGTAAGCTTAAATTTGAAGAGGCTGAAGAATTTGCAATTCGCTATAATTTAGACTTGCAAGTAGTTTACAAAGAACAGGCTGTTGAATACATACGCCAAATGTCACCATGGGAAAGAAAAAGTGATGGAGATGAGTCTTTATACAGTAGCACTTCCTTGATAGAAATTCTGGAGAAAGTAACTGATTTTGAATATGTTGTAAAGTGCTGTGTGAATGCAATTGCTCCAGATATTACACAGACTAGAGATCTGCTTGTGTATGCTAGAAATATCATCTTGAAGCAGGGGAAACATCTTCAAAACTTAGAGGAATTGCAAACTAAAATATGTCACTGCATTCAGCGTCTTGATACATTAGAAGTTATTTCTGATACTTCAAGCACAGAGCAGTGGTTGGAATTTTATCAAGCAGACTTACTTGAAATATGTGTCAACTGTCTGCAGAATGTAAGTATTTTCCCCTCTACTCAATTGCATATATTCAATATATCAAGGACTCCGTGGCATTTCAGTACTACTGCAATCTTCGCCGATGTAATTTTGGAACATCTGCATTCTCCACGCTCCCCTCTTTTGAAACATCTTTATACACCTAGCCTGTACATGCGTGCCATTAGTAGGTGTGGCGGAGATTGCATATGTTCCAAAATTGCACCCACAGAAATTGCAGAAGTACTGATATGCTGCGTAGCCCTCGATATATTAAATTTCTGTAACTGTATCTTCTCTTACTCTACCTCTTTTCTTTCATTTCAGGATGAACTTGGTCATGCTAGTATAGTTTGGATGCGTCATGAAACTGAGTTGTTAGCTTCATTGTCTGAAGAGCAGATTCTACCATTGCTTGACTTGGTTTCAGGAATTAAAGACCCATGCATTTTGTTCTCATGGTTAAATGCGTTTATTCCAAGTATTCTTACCGTGATGCCACATAAAATTTCTGATGTTATCAATTGGCTTCACATCAAAATCAGGTATATCTATTTTTTTATAAACACTTTAAATTTTTAATCTAAAATATGCGGGTAAAGTTTAGTTTTCTTGTGTGTAAATACCTTTTTCTTCAATTACAATATATGTAAAAATGAGGGAAAAACTGCCACTGTTAATATATAATATGTTAAAGGAATAGACCAGAGAAAAATATAAGCATTTATATCACAAAACACTTGATGGGATCTACATAAATAACTATAATAGTTTGTCTCAAAACCCAACAGTAGCCCTGTAGCAGTGATTAGAAAATTCAATTTATGCAACCCGCACAACATTTCCATACTAATTTTTGCATGTTTCTGACATCATAAACATCAATATTTACACAAATTGCATACTTTACAGTTTTTTCACTCTCTCTCTCTCTCTCTCTCGTGGGGCTACATAAACATTCTGGTAAAAATTGTCATCAGTTTTGAAGATCCCATTTCGTGTTTATTTATTAAAAAAGCACATGTTGTTTTATGTGGTCTATGGCTTTAAAAAACAAAACCAACATTTATGGTAGAAAATAGTACAGTAGTATGTAGAGAGATAAATCACACACAAATAAACACCCAAGTGCTAAAATGCTAGAACATTTTATCCCTAGTCCCAATTGCCTACATATGTAAATTAGAGAAACTTTGCATTATATCAATTTCCAATTCAACTTCTAACTGCTTTTTTATATTTCATAAATTTTATACAAGTACACCTTCGTGTTTAATAAATAAAAAAAAAAAAAAATATTTCTAATATTTTATCATATTATAGGCCTATTAATTACAATAAAATGCATTGAAACATGATACAAAAAAAAGATAAATAAATAAATAACAACTTAAAAGTGTGTGATATAGTAAAAAAAAAAATAATAATAATAATAAATAAATAAACAAAACGAAAAAACGAAAAAAAAAGATAGCAATTTTTATATGGCATTTTGAGATAAAATATTAAAAATTTCCATGCAAAAATCAACATAGCACCTTTCTGTTGACTTTTTGCATATAAAAGTTAAATGCAAATTTTCAGCACAAAATGCTATGTAAAAAAAAAAAAATAATAATAATAAAAAAATAAAATAAAAATAAAAAAATTAATTTTTTATGTTGAAGAATTTATCATAATTATTTCATATATAGGTTATTGGAATTAAAAAATAGAGAAGAATGGCCCCAGATTGCGTTAGATTATTGTGAAAATGTACTTTCCATTCTACAACCATCAGCAACAGAGGGGCTAACTGACTGGCTTGTACATCTGCATCAACAACATTCAGACCCTGATTCAGCCTTGCATCACCTGCATGATACAAGAAAAGCACTCCATGATATTCTGTTTCTGCAAACAAAAATTGGCATATCACTGTCAATGGAAATATACACTCAGGTAAGTTAAAAGTCATTTTAAATATAAATGTAAAAATTATTATGCACTATGCAGTGTAATATTCAAGTATCTTTTAATATTGTAGGAAGATAAGCAAGCCCTTGTACAAATTATTCTTGCAAATTGTCAAGCTGAAAAGTTGGAATTACTCGTGAAAGAATTCCTGATGCAAAAATGTCAAGAATATATGCTTGACAAAGAACAAATGATTTACACCTTCATTGAGGTATGTAGAAAAAATATGCATATTTTATTCTCATACACCTTATAATTTAAAGGCGTAGAACACCTGAAACAAAAAAACATGTCTAATATATCCTAACATACCTAAATATCAATGTTGATTTGGCCAGAGTTATTGATTTGTAATTTATTTTTCATTCACAAAATGGCAGATGCTGGTTTATGACGTAACAGCTCGCCTGTTTCCACATTCCGCTTGCGTGGATCAATGAGCTGTGACATCATAAACCCGCATAAAACCCCATTTTGTGAATGGAAAATAAATTAGAAATCAATGACTCCGGCCAAATCAACATTGATATTTAGGTATGTTAGGATATAAGACATGTTTTTTGTTCAAAGTGTTCTTCGCCTTTAAGTTGATTATTGCTAGAAAAAAGTGCATTAAATTTACTATGTAATATTTATTATTGTAGTCCATGGTTACTAACGGATGTTGGTGGGGCTGGGAAAATGCACCATGGGAGAAACATGTGATGTTGTTGATGAAATTTATCAAGAGTACTGATGTAAGTATGATTTAAATATTTATTTGTGATTAATATTTTTACATATTATGGTTTGGAGTAAAGGTGGACCACATACATATTGATGCTTACCCGTCAAATTGAACGAACTACACTTCACAAATTTTGTGAAAAATGAACGATCTACACTTTACAAATTCTAAGTTCACCCATATAGTTCTCCTGTTAAACCGCTTAGAAGCGCCAAATGCAGATCGTGGCCACATATGTAGTCATGCCTGATCCTTGCCATCGTATTTTTAATTAAAAGTTATTATTTTATTTAATATTAAACTAAAACTCTGATATATTTTATGTTGTTACTACCTTTATTGTGCTGATGTGTGTTGATAACTTTTGTAATGTAATTTTCCTTTTTTACAGTGGATACTAAGCAGCACATTAATTATTTTGAAAGCTGCACCAGTCCCATGGTCTGCAAATATGTTAAATTTACTTGAGAACATTGAAAATTGCAATCATCCATTGGCAACTGAGATACGAAACCAAAGATTATTTGAGAAATCGAAACTCATTTTAAAGAAATATAATCTTTGTGACAGTTCTAAATGTGTTGAATTCACTGAGTTGGACGTAAGTAGCTTTCAATTACATGAACAATTTTTAAGCAGGTATCTCCTTTCTCCTTATAATATATCATAATTCTATGGCTCAAGCCACTTATAATCAGCTCATCAGTCTAATTGCTAACAGAAATTTTCTATGATATTTCACCTCTATTTAACACAAAAACAATGCTATTTTTTAAACAACTCTCTCCAACTGTACACTATCAATGTTATATGTGACTGTGTCTTTATATTATTGTACAATCACTGTGTGGTCAAGTCACAGATTTTCTTCCAATTTACAAATTTTTGTTACCTCACAACATCAACATTGTGACATTTTTTTTAAAACTTACCCTAAATTGTGCAGTTGTGTGTACGAATCACTATTTTTGTATTATAGGCGTATATTGTATTGTTTATGTATACCCTATTATTATTATTACCTCTCTTTTATTAAAAAAATATTTAGCACTCTTCTATGCTAGAACATTTGATCCCAAGTCCCAATTTACTAATGAAACTTTGCGTTTTGTTAAATTTCAATTTATATAACGTGCTCTAATCTCTTTTGCTTCATATTTTTTCTATTAAACTTCACTTTTAATAAGAAATAAGAAATCTATTGGACTCAGGTAGTTCATATAATATAGTATATAGTAACATATTAGTTGCTACAACAAGCACTGGTCTAGTCATTATTTACAATTAATAAAATAATAATAATTAAATATATTTATAAATCAACTGCATTAATTTAAGTTGATTTACAACAGTCTTATCAATTATAAAGGCCCGCGCAGCAATCTTATTTTATTTAATAATAAATTAATTTAAAAAATTAAGCCGCTGTGATTGGCTGAGAGTCGACTCTCAGCCAATCACAGCGGCTTATTTTCTTAAATTAATTTAATATTATAGGCCTATTAAATAAGACGGCCGCACGGGCCTTAACAATTAACAATGTTTTAAGCAAGGTGTGATTCCATTTTTTACACACACACACACACACACACACACACACACACACACACACACACACACACACACACACACACACACACACACACACACACACATATATATATATATATATATATATATATATATATATATATATATATATATATATATATATATAAGTATACCTACAGGGTTGCGCACCTAAATCCGCAGTACATTCAATTTTGATTTCCTGCCCAACCGTTTGTGCGATTTTCTTCCCATTTGGTTTTTCAGATAGCTGATGATATGTAGAACATATGCCGACCATAAAACATCAGAAATTTTTAAGTGCAGTGTTTGAAATTGGTAGATGAAATTTTGGTACAAAAAACACTCGCGCCCAAAAATAACTGACCCAGACTTTAAAATTCTGTACTTACAATAGATTATGCGTGTATAAGATTTAATCATAATTTCCTGAAGCCAAAAACTATGCTGAAAGGGCACCTACCTTTGAATATAAACAGCATGATAAAAAAAGGGTAGTTAGTACCCATGAAAGCGAAAAAAGCAAAAAAAGTTAAGCAAAAAGGGCCCATAGGTAGAAAGTGCCATAATTCAGGTCTAAAATTAAGTGTCAGCACCTTGCAAAATGGCTTGCATTGCAGAAGAAGACCTCAGTTAACATATTTTGTACCATTAAAGTTCATTTGACACTGCTGTGTAGATGCAGAGTAAAAGGCGCTTAAGCTTGCGAAATTCGATTTTTAAAATGTCAAAAAATGACAAATCGGTAATTTTTGTTTTTATTTCGGATAATATAACTTCCTTCCAAAACGCAAAGGTCACTAACTGGGATAGCAGATGGCTTGCTTATAAATACGTGGAAGTCCCCAGGTGAGCTACGACCCAATTTTCGCGATAGTTTCCACGTCCTGGCCGTAGTTAAAAATGACTTTCCGGCGTGAGAATTTTCGTTGCTGAAACTTCATCTACCAATTTCAATCACTTCACTTAAAATTTTCTGATGTTTTATGGTTGATATATGTTCTACATATCATCAGCTTTCTGAAAAACCAAATGGGAAAAAAATCGCACAAACGGTTGGGCAGGAAATCAAAATTGAAAGTACTGCGGATTTAGGTGCGCAACCCTGTATATTTTAATATCTTGTATAAATATTCTAGTTTGAGAGGCTTGTACGAGTGATCTTCCAAAATGAATCCCCAGATGTACTGCAAGATTCCTTACAACTTGTTCACACCAAGCCAAGTTTAGAAGATTATGTACAAATTCTGTACATTGTCATTCAACTGAAAAAAAGGTTAGCCGCAGCATTTAAAACCAATTACATTTTCATTTTTTTTTTTATTGTTACTTAGTATTAATATTCTTGATATGCATCTGGTGTAAAATGAGGGAGTATGACTCAATTTAATTTTTAATTTCAGGTACATTGCACAAGCAAAGCAACATTTACAATCCTTGTCACTTGAGCTGCAATACAAAATTGCTACCAAACTATTCCAAAGGATCAAATCTGCATTTAAAATGGTATGCAAAAAAAAAAAGCATTTTTTTTTCTTTTAATAAACAAACATACTTCAGAAAAGGAAACTATTCTGGTTGGGCATAGTAAATTAAAAGTAAAAATCATAGATTAGAGAAAACTATTTAGGGCCTTGTGATGTTCTGTAGTTTGATGAAAAATATCTTGCTAGCTGTGAGACACAAAAAGATCGTCTCTGTATTATATATGATAAGATTTTACACTGAACTACAGGATATCTCTCCACTATGGTAAGGCCCTTGCTGGTCTGCTTAATCCTTTTCTTTTAATTTATTACACTCACACATTTATCAATAAATTATAGAAAAAATAAACTGCAATAATGGATTTACAAAAAAAAAAAAAAAAAAAAAAAAAAAAAAAAAAAAAAAAAGGAAAAAGGAAAAATCAATGTATTAATATTTTTTTTGGCCTTCGTTAAATATTGTTTTCTCTACCACTTGCTCATGCCAGTCTAAGCTCATTAACTATCTCCCTTTCCTCAATTTTTCCTATCTGTCCATCTCCCTATATATATATATATATATATATATATATATATATATATATATATATATATATATATATAAAATAAATGATCACAAAATGGGAGTGTAATGATAAATGTGTATGTGTGTTATGTAGTGGCCTATGTACTAGGTACCACTTACTTCATTGTCCATCTCGGACCCCAATCATGAAGTCAATATGCAAAAATGTAGACCTATATAATATGTATAAGTACACCTTGGTGTTTAATAAATAAATAATAATAAAATAAATGATCACAAAATGGGATCTTCAAAACTGATAACAATTTTTACCAGAATGTTAATGTAGCCCCACGACTACCCACGAGAGAGCGTGAAAAAACTGTAAAGTATGCAATTTGTGTAAATATTCATGTTTATGATGTCAGAAACATGCAAAAATTAGTATGGAAATGTTGTGCGGGTTGCATAAATTGAATTTTCTAATCACTGCTACAGGGCTACTGTTGGGTTTTGAGACAAACTATAGTTATTTATGTAGATCCCATCAAGTGTTTTGTGATATAAATGCTTATATTTTTCTCTGGTCTATTCCTTTAACATTAGGAATGATATATAAAAGCTCAAATATTAGTAATAATACAATGATTCTAATGTTAGGGACACGATGAGCTAGAAATCTTCTTAGATTTCTATGAAAGTATTGAAGAATGTCTTCAAAAGTCATGGTCAGTCATGCAACAAATGGAAAAGGATGAACACAAGGATATGATAAAAGCAATGAGAGATGAAATTATTAGCATCAGAAAGAACTACAAGCTTCAGGTAATTTACACTATTTTCCTAAAAAAAAAAAAAAAAAAAAAAAGTGCATATACAAATTTTTACTTTTATAACATTATTTAACAAAGGTATTTTGTTTTAATTATACATCTGTTTTTGTTTACATTATCATTGAACACATAATATGCAATATTTAATTCATTATATCAAATAATGTGTTCCAGACAAAATATGGCATCAGAGTGGACAATGCTTATAACTTATGTAAAAAAAGAGAAGCTTTTATTAAGTTCATTACTGAAAGTAAGTTTATTTTATTTTATTGTTTTAACTTTATATCTAACTTCATTTGAAATGTTATTTCAAATGTTATGTTTATGTCTAATTATAAGTAAAACATAAATCAGGTTTGGAGAAAACTGCTGCTATAGACTTGATTCCAAAAGTCAAGAATGTGGCTCACTTGTTGGAAATAAATCAAAGTGAAGCACAACTACTGCTAGCTACAAATCTGTGTGAGGAAAAACACTTTTCAGCTCTTGTGGTAGTTTTGAGGTAATATATATTTTCTGATTATTGTACTTAATTGTTATTACTCTTAACTGCACAGAACTGCGTCTTCTTATAAAATTTTAGATGTTAAACCAAAGTCAAAACAATATACTGTATATTTTAATTAAAACTGCATGTGCTGTTGATAATTGAATTCTGTACACACCAGATATAAGGCACATATTTTAAGCAAACTAATTTATTTACTTCTTTATATTGCAGTGAGTTTGAGCCACTGAATGTCTTGAAAACATTTGAAGTGCAGCTGCTGCAAGACATTTGTAAAAAGATGCTCACAAATGCTCACCAGGTTGCTATTGTTGAGCCTGCCATTTTTTCCTCTCTGAAACATGTCCTTTGTATAGCTGCTTCCTGCACCAGTAACTTAAGTATGCATTTTTTTTAACAAGTATTTTTATTAGGCTATTATAGGCTAATTATTAGTCCTATTATTTTGTGTGGAAGGAAGTGATATATCAGATGGAGAAAAACAACAACTAGTATTTTGATGTAAAAAAAGTCTAGACATAAATAAAAATAAAGACTACCAATTTATGTATTAGTCATTCATGTATTGTTAATGTTGTGCACACTATGTGTGTTAAAGTAATTAAATAATAAAAATCAGACGCTTATTAAAATTTATTCTTTCTTTTAAATTTCAGGTCATCAAGAAAAATTGCTAAGTTTGATTGATAAAGTGCAGGCTATGATTGAGCTTTCTGGATTTGGCTTTGCTGCCCATAGTATTAATGATGTTATGCAAACAAACACAGTCTCAAAGGACCCATACATCAATTGGAACTTTACTTCTATCTACCAGGATGTGCCTGTAAATGCAGACAACTGTTGCAAGGCTCTGCAGCCTGTCCTCAATGCAGTTGTGCAGCAAGACAAAGTTGCAGGTATGATTGAAATAAAGTTAATAACTATACTCTAAAAGTTTCAATGTTCGTCTATTTATCTATATATTGATCATAATTATACATTTGAATAAAGAAAAGGATATTTACCAGCAAGGGTCTATAGTGAAGAAAGTCACATGGCTTGGTGAAAATCTTGCTAGCACAGAAAAAAAAAAAAAAAACTAACACATTAGATACCTCTCAGCACTAAACTACAAGATAAATACAGTTTGTTTTAGCTATGCCAGTCCATAAAGACTCTGAGAGAAACTATTAATGATTTAGTGATCATATTGTTGTACAATTTAGGTTAGATTTTTACAGCAACTGACAGTTATAAACTGACATCTTTTATTATTATTACCTATTAATCTATTATTATTATTATTATTGTGGGTCAAATTTGAACTTTCTGAAGTAGAAACAAGTTACAGTCCTTACAAGCATCAGTTCTCATGAAATATTTCTTGATTCCTAAGAAATTATTTTTGAAACTGGTTCTAGTTTTTAAGAACCACTCCTGAGACCTCACTGGGCTAAAATAAAATTTGCTGTGTTTTAAACTTTTGCTATCCAGTATTTGTATGATCATGGGACATTTATATTTCAAAAAAAGACACTACTACATAAGGAGTAGCATATTACATTGCTGCAGATCATAAGGGTGTCAATGGAGCACCCAACCCCACATCTGTCTGGAATCTCTCCTTATGTATGCTCCACCATTTTAAATATCACACAGTGTTTAAATTTAGGGTACACATCACATTTTATTTTTGTATGTAAAAATTATTTCAAGAAATTATTAAATTGTGACTTCTATTTTTTTTTTATCAAAAATGCCGAAGTGTCAAAGTGAGTATTTATTCTATCTCTTCAATTACATTTTTTTTTTTTTTTTTTTTTACTTTACTTTACTTTACTTTACTTTACTTTACTTTACTTTACTTTACTTTACTTTACTTTACTTTACTTTACTTTACTTTACTTTACTTTACTTTACTTTACTTTACTTTACTTTACTTTACTTTACTTTACTTTACTTTACTTTACTTTACTTTACTTTTTCCATACCCCAGCAATAATATATAAAATGATGTAACTAGCATGGATCACAATGATCACAATACTGTGCGGCCGGTAGGTGTATTGGTCTCTTGAACTTTCTAGCGTTAGGGAACACTGGGAAGTGAGGGGGAACACATATGGCTTGCTGGCTGCCTGTCTCATATCCCTCTTAATGCACAATATTATATTACAGTGTGAGGAAGAGAGGTTTTAAATAGCAAGCCGGGTTGCGTGTGCGATTGTTCAACCAATCAGCGCACACAGCTGTGGGGCATCACGTATAAAAACGCGTTGCTGCTTGCTTCCTCAGCTCAGTAAGTTAGTAGATGTGGTGTGAGCCATCTCTAGCTGTACAGTGCTCTCTGCTGAGCCTTAAGCATTATTCACATGACGCGTAAATTTGACACGCGTCTACGTGCGTCGACGCGCGTAACAAAGCTGGAACAATGTAAACAAATGGAGCCGTTCACATGTAATTTTCAAAAACCATGTGAACGGCTCCATTTGTTTACATTGTTCCAACTTTGTTATGCGCGTCGACGCACGTTGACGCGCGTCAAATTTACGCGTCATGTGAATAATACTTTACTGATAAGTCCTATGGAAAGGATGAAACTGGTCTAAAGCCATGAGTAAGTGTGATGCTGTTTATAATGTTGTGCCTTTGAACGTGAGATGCTAGGCATATCGTATTTTATATCAGCACTGTATCATCATCCTTTAATGTCTATTTTTAACTAGCTGACTCTAAAATATTTGGTCCCTTTAGTCCCAATTTACAATATAAATTAGAGAATTTTCACGTTTTATTGATTTTCAATTCAACATGCTCTAATCTCTACCTACTATTTTCTATATTAATATATTCTTAACGTATTAATACCATGAACTGCGATAGTTTTTTCCTTTTACATATTTATAAAAAATGGGGTTTAAATTATAACTCATAAGTTTGTCCAAGTTATTTTAGTAGAGACGTCAGTTAAGCAACTTAGGAGCATAGTAATTGACATTCAAAGTGCAATTTCTTTGATTTTTGATTGGATGCTGCCACATTTTTTTTTTTTTTTACTACTAAAAGTCTGGCAAAATTAAAGCAAATAAATTTGTGCCTATTTTTTCAATTAAATTTAGCAAGCTACAACACTTGCTCTGGTGAATGGTGAATAGAGATGTTTTCCCAGATATTTTCTTCAAGTTCATTAATGTTATTTAATCTGAATTGATAATTAAAAGATTTGATAGAAGAAGGAAGAAAAAAAAAAAAAAAAAAAAAAGATATAGTTTAGATAGGAGAGATAGTAATGACTAATGAGCACTGACAGAAACACTGTGGTAGTAGTAAAACCCAGGCTGAAAAGAAATTTATAAGCGTACGAGCATTCAGACGCTTATAAATGTCTATTTCGCTTGGGTTAGAAATTTTTCTCTACCACAGCGTCCCTGTCAGTGCTCATTACTATCTCCCATTCCCCAATTTTCCTTAGCTGTCTATGTGTTTTTCTATAAAATCTTTTAATTATCAAATATAGCACAGATGATTATTTATGTCCTAATGTATAATTTTTAATCTGAATTGTAATGATGTATTTAGTGTTAAATAATGTTGAAGGAATAGACCAGAGAAAAACATAAGCATTTATATCACAAAACACTTGATGGGACTTACATAAATAACTTTAGTTTGTCTCATAACCCAACTGTAGCTCCGTAGCAGTGATCAGAAATTTCGATTTATGCAACCCACGCAACATTTTCATACTAATTTATGCATGTTTCTGACGTCATAAACATGAATACTCAGGCAAATTGCATACTTAACAGTATTTTCACGCTCTCTTGTGAGGCTACATTAACATTCTGGTAAAAATTGTCAACAGTTTTGAGGATCCCATTTTGCGTTTATTCATTAAAAAGCACATTTTGTTTTATGTGGTCTATGGCTTTAAGCAAATATTTTGTTTATATTGTTCACAACGCCTTAATAAAGTTTATTATTATTATTATTATTATTATTATCATTATTATTATTATTATATTATTATTATTACACTAATTGTGTTTAATTAATAAAATTAATTGTACATTTTTCCTGTAATTTATAAACAAACACACAGGTATAAACTTACAATATTTATTAAATTCCTTTCAGAAGTTGATCTTGGTAACAAAGAAGATTGTATGACTGATATGACTGTAGCTCTGCTTCCTGAGAATGTAAGTAATGTGAATTTAAAGGTGTAAAACACCTTGAACAAAAAAGTTGCATAATATCCTAACAAACCTGAAAATGAACGTTGATTTTCAGGTTTGTTAGGATATTACGCAACTTTTTTTGTTCAAGGTGTTCTACGCATTTAAAAAGTAAAAACTACAAGACACACACACAGTATAATATAATTTTAACTTGTTTATAACAGATTGGAAAACAGACTGACAGACAGACACATGAAGAAGGCAAAGATGTAGAACAACTAGAAATTACAGTAATGCAATTAAAATCTGAGAACAACTATCTTCTTGCATATCATGTTATCACCGAGTCCATTGCTCTCAACTTACATGACCCACACAAGGTATTATTGTTGCAATGAATTACAGAGAAACAAACTTGTATTGTGAAGATAAATAATGTCCTTAACTTACGTATTTTGTTCAGTGCTTTGCTTATTAACAGCAGACCAATGCTTAATTGTAACTTTACATTTCTAGATGGATATATTGAGGCGTATGAAGTTTGACTGTAATCTGGCTCTATTGAAACAAGTTTTGTCAGCAAGAAAAGCAGATTTAGCTCTAGCACTTGCTTTGTTGCTTGACTTATCTGAAACAGAAGCTATGAAATGGCTTCAAAATGCAATCAAAAGGTCAGTTTGTAATTGACAGTCATGAGTTACTTCATTTCAGTTAAGTTTATTTTAGAGTTTAAATTTATAAAAGTGATCATTTTAACTGGTTAGATTGCCCGCACAGGCTGAAATTTTAAGATATGCGTCACTGCACGTTTTTAAAAAAAAGGTTTTGAGCTTTTAGTTCAAAACCAAGAACCAAGGCAGCTTAAGTTGAGAACATCAATGACTTTTTAAAAGAATACAAGCAAAAAACATTCTTAAAGAAAAAAATGCAATTTTTATTTAATAATAAATTTTAAAATAATGTGGTAATAATTGCTGTAAAAATTATTTACTTTAATTTAACAATTCCGTCTTTAAAAACAGAATTGCTAAGCAAATTTCTAAGCGCTGTGGCTCAAACCTTGGTTCTGACTTGTTTTTTAAGTTCTATTTCAAACTGAACCTGGGTTTCTGAGTCAAATCAGTCCAAAATTTGCCAGCATGTGCAGAAACTTTTTCCTCCAAGTTTTTTACAACTCCTATTTTACAGAGTTAATCGAGAATGCAATCAGCTGAGTCGCATGACTAGACTTGCCATAGACTTCTCAAACCTCGTGTTAGTTACACAACATCTACCTCAGTTGACATCCCTTCATAAACTTGCAAACTGGGGCAAGACTCTCCAAAAACTAGGCATCTCAAACAAATGTAAGTTAAAATATTAATTTACTATTTATAAACCATTATAAGAAATATATTTATCCTCTGTATCGCCTTTTTCTTCTTTTTATTAGCTTTGATGCAGGAAAAACGAGAAAATGCATTTGGAAGCACTCTGGCATTACTGATTCACAATCACTTGCATCTTCCTACAATCAAGCAGTTCTGTAAAGATTTTGAACTGAGATACTATGAGGCTGTTTTATACGGTCTGGAATATGTTATTACTTCTTGGCAACCTAAAATTTCTTTTGTAAAAAAACATCAGGGTCTAGAAGGTAAAATAATTTTATTAAATTACTTTTGTCATTCTTCACAATCAAAGGAAAGAAAAAATCGCAGCAAAATATGAACTGAAAATTTTTCTGTAATATACAATATCATTTTTCACTGATAATTATAGCCTACAAATAATTGTTAATGCTTTATTTAAGTTATTTTCAAGAATATAGTGTTTGGGATAATTGATAGAAAAAAATACATAGTAAAAACACATAAATAGATTTGGAAAGATAGGGGAATGGAGATAGTAATGAGCTTAGTTAGACTAACATGGATGCCTAGAGCTACAGTATCTAGAGGTTTGTCTATCCCGCAGACAAAAAATAATAATAATAATAATAATAAAAACAAATATTAAAAAAAAAAAAAAAAGTGGGTCAGATTTTTTTCCCTGTCTGTCTAAGCTCATTACTCATTAGTATCTATTATTATTTGCCAATTCTTCCTAATCTATCTATGTTTTTTCTATCAAATCTTATTACTATCATCAATCATTATTTATTGACAATTAAAAGATAGATAGAAACACATAAAAAAGAGAGGTAAAAGATTTTTGGGGAATGGGAGATAATGAGCTTTGTTAGTTCAGGGACCCCGCAAAAGAGAGAGAAAAATATTCAAACCCAGGCCGAAATATGACACATAGTGCATCGTATGCACGGTGGTATGAACTACAAGCTCGTAAGCAAATAGAGATTAGTTAATTAATTAGAGGGTTTTTTGGCTTACAAAAGTAAATTAATTAGCAAAAACGTCACACCAAAATACTCGGCGCGACTCTCTCTAACCATGGACAACGCTGTTTCGGCCTGCTGGGCCTCATCAGCATGGTGAGGAGAGAGAAGTAGTGATCTACCATAGAGTAGCCCTGATCAGAGATCGACTGCTGGAGTAGCATAGACTGCGCGACCTTATATACCCGCAGCCTCGGTGGACGCTTAGCTTCCACCGCGGATTGGCTGCCACTCCGAGGCGCGCCAAATATTTACTTGTAAGCCTAAAAACCCTCTAATTAATTAACTAATCTCTATTTGCTTACAAGCTTCTAGTTCATACCACCGTGCATACAATGCACTATGTGTCATATTTCGGCCTGGGTTTGAATATTTTTCTCTCCCTTTTACGGGGTACCTGAACTAACAAAGCTCATTATCTCCCATTCCCCAAAATTCTTTTACCTCTCTTTTTTATGTGTTTCTATCTATCTTTTAATTATCAACCTATCGCAAATTCGATTTTTTCCTAATTATATATTTATATATATTTATATCTATCGCAATGTCGATTATTTTTTCCTCTTTTGTGTTGTCCATCTTTACCCTCTATTTTATCCCGCTATCTTTCTATTTTTCTACTCCCTGGCTTACATAAAGTTTGTTTTTTGGTATATTCGTTGCATTTCAAATATTTGGCGCGCCTCGGAGTGGCAGCCAATCCGCGGTGGAAGCTAAGCGTCCACCGAGGCTGCGGGTATATAAGGTCGCGCAGTCTATGCTACTCCAGCAGTCGATCTCTGATCAGGGCTACTCTCTGGTAGATCACTACTTCTCTCTCCTCACCATGCTGATGAGGCCCAGCAGGCCGAAACAGCGTTGTCCATGGTTAGAGAGAGTCGCGCCGAGTATTTTGGTGTGACGTTTTTGCTAATTAATTTACTTTTGTAAGCCAAAAAACCCTCTAATTAATTAACTAATCTCTATTTGCTTACGAGCTTGTAGTTCATACCACCGTGCATACGATGCACTATGTGTCATATTTCGGCCTGGGTTTGAATATTTTTCTCTCTCTTTTGCGGGGTCCCTGAACTAACAAAGCTCATTATCTCCCATTCCCCAAAAATCTTTTACCTCTCTTTTTTATGTGTTTCTATCTATCTTTTAATTATCAACCTATCGCAAAGTCGAATATTTCCTAATTATATATTTAAATCATTATTTATTGTTATTTTATTACATTTTTTTTTTTTTTTTTTTTTTTTTTAGAATTGGCACCTAATGACTACCAACATGTCATAAACACTGGTTTGTCGTTAGTTAAAGCAATTATTGACACTCACAAGAAGGAGCTTATTCAAAAACTGAACATTATCTGGGAAAAAGTGAGTACCAAAAATAGGTGTTAAATAAATATTTATTGTTGGTGTCCATTTAACAGTTAAAAAAAAAAAAAAAAGAAAAAAAAAAAGAAAAGTTTATTAAAATTATACTAAAACATCTTTATTTATTATTATTTTTTTTTTATTTGAAAATGAATGTTTTTATAATATATAATTTTCAATACTATTGTTTTGTAATTCTAACTATGTTTATGGTTAGGCGTAAGAGTATTTGCAAGGCCTAAATCTTGTCCTTTTATTTATTATTATTTATTTTATATATATTTGATTGAATAAAGATAAATATTTATTTATTTATTTATTTATTTATGAACTGGGAAGGAGAGGGGAGGTCAGCAGGGGCGGATCCAGAGGGAGTGGGGTGGAGGGGGCAACCGCCTCCTCCAAAACGGTAAAAATACATTACAGGTGTTACTTCCCACCAGGGTCGGACTGGCAATCAAGGGGCCTCGTCCGCAAAAGGGGTGTAACACCCTCTTTAGGGGCCACAAAGGGGGCCCCTTTTGGGGCATTAGGGGCCTCCAAACAGGGGGGCCACGTCCGCAATTGCAGACTTGCTCTTATAGCCAGTCCGAGCCTTCCTCCCCCCCCCCCCCCCCCCAAGATTAACTTTGTAGTATATGAAATCGCCCCTTCGAAATCGGCCCCTGGAGGTCAGAGTTATCTGTTGGTATTAGATAGCTGACTCAAGCTGACTTTAGACATAAATTTTTCATGCTTATGTTATCTATATCAATAAAATTAAAAATTACTTATAATTTTCCATTACAGATCAACCCATATCATTATGAGATGTATCTGTGTGTTTTAAAATTGAAGTCTTATGTCACTTCTGAACGTGATGAATCCCAAGAAGCAGTTTTGATGTTTTTAAATCCCTACAAAAGACAGGTGTAAGTTATTAATAAGAAAAATATTGTAATAATTTTTCATTTTATACAAATACTAATGGCTCATTATTATTTTAGTGCTCCTCAAGCATCAGAGATAGAAAAATGGCAAAGAACTCATCCTGATGACTCCTCACTGCCAGCTCTTGCAAAGTGGCGATTACCTTATCCTACTTTTGTTACAGAACCTCAACGCATTATTGGTGGGTAAACAATGTCTACAAATATAATGTAATTATTGATATATGCTCTTAACATTTTCTTATTATATTTTTAGAGGCTGAAGTGAATCTTCAGTCATATAGTGTGTGGTTGCAAGCCCCACCAGCTCTCAACTGTGTGCCAGACATGATCTGTGTTGCTGCTGTGAAAAATTCAGTAAGCTACACAATAATTATACTTTTATTTATTTATTACAATAGGATATTTATTCTTTTGACTGTATATTTTATTTAATATTATTTAAAATTGTGAATTACTTTCTAAAATTAATAATACACATCACTTAATTTTGAATTTGCTTGAAATTTAATGATATTGCGTACAGCATGCTATAGTGTATATTCAAATGCAGTGGCGTAACTACCAGGGGGAAGAGGGGGAAGTTCCCGCGGGCCCGTCAACTTCTGGGGGCCCGTCGGCTTCTGGGGGGGGGGGGGTTTAAAAAAAATGGTAATATTAAATTTTATGTTGAAAAACAGTATTTGAAAGTTCAAGTAAATCAATCAAATAATATGCATTTTGTGACAGAGGGTAAATTAATATTAACTACATTTTTTAACTGTCACCACCTTCTAATTAAATTTTCTATAAATATCTTCTTGAAATATCATATGTATTTTTTCTATTTATAGCAAAAATTAATTATTGACAAAAATTAAAATCATGTATGATAGGCCATTTTAACGATTTTTTTTTTTTTTTTTTATGTTAGTGATACTTTTTAATTTTCATTATAAAAAATAGCTTAAAATTTCAGTGCCACGCCCTCTTTTTCAAAAATTTTCGGCTGCGGTGCGCATCCCCTCCCCTCCTCCCCGGCACTGTCCCCCTTTCGGGGGGGCCCGTGTCAGATTTTCCCCCCTGGCCAAATTTTTGAAGTTACGCCACTGTTCAAATGGAAATAAAACTTTTGAGTACTAATGTTGCATTGTGTTCATCAGATCAGCCCTAATATCTGCATGACAAATCTTGATGAGTGGTGTGTGCTAGCTCAAGATCAAAAGGTGATCAGTGACATAGAGGAGTGTGTCAACTACATGACTGATTTAGCTGTTGCAACTGCTCTGCTGGATTATGTCAATAAGAGAATTCCACCAGGTAAGTAGTTGATAACCATTGTTCTAACTGACTCTTAAATAAGAAAAAGGATATAAAAGGAAATCCAACAACCTTCAAGCACCATACCATACATCTGAATGGCACAGTTAATACAAATATTTACATCATGATGTAAATATTTGTATTTGCTGTGCCATTCAGATTGCAATTAAGACATTTCTTGGGCAACTGTTCTCTTCCTTAGTTGCTGAGAATGTAATTACACTATATAAACAATGAACTTTTTAATTGTACCCATACAAACACAGTAAGTTACAAAGCATTGTATATTTGTAAAAATGGTAAATGTAGCAAAATAGCCACAAAAATAACACAGGTCAAGGTAGAGAGCAGGTGAGGTGGGTGGTGGCAAATATATATATAGGCCTATATATACTGTTTATATTGAAATGTTGCCTTTTACTTTCATTGTTTGTAACTTTTTGTGTCTGTATCGGTATATTTTAAAAAGTGTTATTATACAATCTAAGTAGCCTACAAAGAGCTGTTGCCCTCAAATTGTTTTAATGTAGATGTTTGATGTTTGTGTCATCAAGATTGTCATCTATAGCGTTGGTCATGTTAGATCCTCATACATTTAAATTTAAACATTGGGCCTAACCTGGATTAACAGAGGCAAAATTGACTGATGGTTCAGTGTGTGGAAAATGTGGTAAGGTGCATGTTGGTTTCCGTTTTCTTTCTTTTAGTAATATGTCCAAATCGAAATAGGAAACCATGCAGCAAGGGCCTTACCACAGTAAAGAGAGTCCCAGTCGTAATGATAATTCATAGTTTCTCTCTGAGTCTGTAATGACTGAAGAAGGCTTGGAGTTTAGTGCTATATGTGTTATTATGTATTATTATTATTATTTAAATCTGTACTCTAGTAAGATTTTTTTAACCAATGCGACTCTATTCTCTATGGTAAGGCCCTGGCTGATTTTCTTTATCTTTATCTTTTATATTATCAACCAAACCGCAATGTTTTATTTTCCATAATTTTGAAAACTGGAATAGTTTTTCATTTCCTTACTTCCAATCTTACTATTTCCTCAGCCTATAGAATTAAATGCATTGCTAGGCTTAAAGACACACTTATCCCTAAAAACTAAAAATAGTTTGTTTTTTTCTTCTCCAATACATTTCAATAGAAATTAGTCATTTATTTGACTTTTCTAGCCGGCAGGATAAGCGAGTCCTGTAAGGGTAACTAGGTGAATTGTGACATAGTACTTCACCCCTACTGAGTGAGTAAAAAGTCTGTACACGTACTCAGGTAAGTTTAGCAGGTAGTGCAAGAGGCACATATTTTTTACTCGGATAGTAGAGGGGCATGTACTCTATATTTTTACTCACACGGGGCTCGCTTATTAGGCGGGCTAGAAAAATACAGTAAACGACTCATTTCTATTGAATTGTTTTGGAGAAGAATAAAAAATAATTATTTTTAGGATGAAGTGTGTCTTTAAGGTACTACTTTAGGGTAGGAGTGAAAATTTGTTATTATGACTTTGAATTAAGTTAAGGCTGGGGTATCCAAAAATGAAATCAAAAAAATTCTATCTTCAAAACTCTCGTCGCAACAGAGCGTCAAAGTATCGCAAATGCCCCGCCCCCTAATGCTAATGAATCTATATTTGGACCCTAATTTTGACCCACTTCAATTTTTTTTCAGCGGTTAAAAAAAATACTAGCTTGCTCTTCGTGTTGATTTTAAATGAAAAATGATTTTTCAGATTTTTCTAGAACGAATCTGCCGAGAAAAAAATTATCGCAAATTGACCCATGTTAATGTGAATATACAATCTTCATTAATTTTTTTCTCTATAAATGTCTCGTAAAAATCGTTTAAAAAGTCAAATTCATTAAAACTTGATCTATATAGAACACACTAGTATTTTTTGTTTAGAAGTTGGTCAAGAAAAATTTTGCACACGGGGGAGCTTGGAGTTTTGTATGTTTTGCGTGTTAAAGGGGGCGTATCCCAACGACTTTTAATGCTAATTTGCGGAAGATTTGATTTGAGCCGAAACTTTTTGGAGTATAGAGAATTGTTCCTTGGTTTATTATGAACCTAAAAAGTGATATTAAATTAAATTTTACGACAACATTGCTACCCTAAAGTAGTACCTTAAACGAAGTCACAACTTTCCAGGGATTGTGCCTTAATCAAAAGTTGACCCTAAGTCAGGGGACATTCAGCACGTTTCACCCACCAGGGTTATATAGTACGCGAGGGCGCGCCCTGATGATTTCGCGGCGCCAGAGTAGTTTTTTTTTGTAGCTACGCCACAAAAAAAAAAAAAAAATTGAAGGGGTGGCATAGAGTGGGAGTTTTAGACTGCCTCTCTGTGCCTTATCGAATGGGGTATCCAAAAATCATCTTCTCTCTTCTATTATGCTATATTTTGAGAAAACCTCTCATTTTTGCAGGTGAAGAGGCATTTTATTATTTTAAATATATTTCAAAATTATTTAAAAAAACAAACAAACAAACAAACTTTTTAACCAGACACATAAAAGCATTTTTTTAAGCGTTGTTAAAACAGCAATTATATTTTTTCGTTCAAATATTTTTTCCATTTATATTTTGTATAAAATTAAAACTACATACATAGCATCACGCCATAATCCCTTTCGGGGTAGGCCAAGACGAATCCTTTCTAGTAATCGGGCTTACAATGATCTGTGGCTTACCAAACTACATGCTCTAGCCTTAATACCACACTTCTCTGGGCTCCTAATACCAGTCCTGTGCAGCTCGGACCACCAAATTTTATGACGACAGCACTCGCCACTATGGACGAGAGGTGGTCAAACTGCCTGGCCAACCTACGTATAGCAGCGGCAACGTACTCATTGAAACACACTGAAACTTATCCGTTCTAACCACTGCTCTTACAAGCCGGCCTTTCAAGGCCAACCCAGCTTGTTATCGAACTCTGAACCTCCAGCATGCCAAACAAGCATGCTATCCACTTCACTACACTCACGGGTGGAAAAAAAGCTGTAAATTTTATAAATAAAAGATTGAGAAATACAATTCAGAAATAGCAATTTTTTTACACTAAAAAAAAAACAAAAAACAAAAAAAAAGGTAAACCCAATAAAAAACTTTGGGACGGGGGGAGGGGGAAACAAAATTCCAAAACCCTGATCATTTCTCTCACTTGTTCTTCATATATTGAAATATTTGTTGTTGTTTATATTAAATAATAATTTTAAAGTATAGTTAAAATAATAAAATGCTTCTTCGCCTGCAAAAATGAGAGGTTTTCTCGAGATATAGCATAATAGAAGAGAGGAGATGATTTTCGTTTACCTCCGGTGATTTCGCCCTTGCCCATTTGATACGGCACAGAGAGGCAGTCTAAAACTCCCCCCCCCCCCCCCACTCTGCCACCCCTTCATTTTTTTTTTTTTTTTTGTGAGGTAGCAAAAAAAAAAAACTACCCTGGCGCCACGAAGTCTGCAGGGCGCTCGCTCGTGTACTATATAATCCGGGAAGGTGAAACGTGCTGAATGTCCCCTGACTTAGGGTTAACTTTTGATTAAAGGCATAATGCACTTTTTTAAACATTCTTTAGAATACTAGGTTAATAATTTACATACCTTATTATGGCAGAATTAGACATGAACGCGATGATTTTGTATTTATTTTCATTTATTTTCCATTTGACGGTTGAAATAAAACTTATCTGACGTCACACTGTACTGATGGGGCTGCGAAGTGGTGGGGTGTTTTAAATTTATCACGTGACCAAAGAACTTGACTGCTGCTTGTTGTGATTGGCTGATGAGATGGGAAGGGGGGAACGCCGGGAAAAAGTTTGGTACTTCCCTAAACTTTATACTTCCGAGTTTGCGCGCAAAGTGTTTTATAGTTTAGGGAAGTACCAAACTTTTTCCCGGTGTTCCCCCCTGCCCATCTTATCAGCCAATCACAGTCAAGTTCTTTGGTCACGTGATAAATTTAAAACACCCCACCACTTCGCAGCCCCATCAGTACAGTGTGACGTCAGATAAGTTTTATTTCAACCGTCAAATGGAAAATAAATGAAAATATATACAAAATCAACGCGTTCATGTCTAATTCTGCCATAATAAGGTATGTAAATTATTAACCTTATATTCTAAAACATGTTTAAAAAAGTGCATTATGCCTTTAAGGCACAATTCCTGGAAAGTTGTGACTTCCTTTAATAAAAACTATGACAAAGAAAGTCATACATCATTAAAGTCATTACCATTATGGAAGAAAAAGAATCTTAATTTAGAATATTTTGTTACTATAAACATTTCAGTATAAAGACTTGCTGGATATTAAAATTTGTTAATAATGTTTTTTTTTTTTTTTTTTTTTTGAAGGACTTGATAAGCTGTCAGTAGTCCAACTGTGTCATCAAAAATTGCAGCAGTGGAAAACTGAAGACGAGAATGCAGAAAACAAAGAACTGGATAAGAAAGTAATCAAACATTGAGTTTTATTAGTATTGTGATATATTTGATATTGTCTCAAATTTATAGAATAAAGCAACATAGCTTATTCCTCTTTGAGTATGATAATAATATAAACTGTAGACCAAATAAAAATGTGTCTCTTTATAGATTTCAAGGCGATTGTTACATTACTCTGCTGTCCATGTGCTACATATGCATGCTTTGGGAAGGAGAGAGTATCTCCAACTTGCAGAAAATCCAGTGGAGTTGGTGGAAGCTTTATACAATGACTCTTCCATAATACAAAGAAGCCAGGGAAGTTTGCAGCACTATCCAGGTAATGCTATTCTATCAGGGGCGGATCCAGGGGGGGGGGGGGCGGTGGGGGCGACCGCCCCCCCCCCCCCCCAAACGGCCCACATGGGTGGAAAAAAATGAGCAAAAATTGAAAAAAAATTAGTTCATAAAAAAAAATTTTTGCGCCTTCGGCGCAACTTTTATTGCGGGATGAGCGTTTGAATCCTGATTATATAACAAAATTTTTTTTTTTAACATCCCCTAGTTGTCATGTCATCAGGGTAGTATATAAGAGATATAGTTCTGTTAATACTTGGACATCCACAAAATATTTTGCTTGCGATAAGAACTAAAAAAAAAAAAAAACCTTTAATGTAAATTTGATAATTTTTATCCCAAAATATTTTTCCATCCAAATATAAGTTATGTTTTACAATATATCATAAAAAATTGTTTTGCACTTTTTAAAACTATTATGAATCATAATAGTTTTAAAAAGTGCAAAACAATTTTTAGTAGATTGGTATACAAAAAAACAAAAAAAAAACAGAAAAATATTAATAGTTTATTTTTTTAATTTTGCCCTTTTTTTTCAAGATTTTTTTTTTCATTGAAATAACATTAATAATTTAACAGAGATCAAAATAGAAAATATTTCTGAAAACATTTTGTATACTTCTACTTTTTTTTTTTTTTTTTTTTTTGCTTCCATAAAAAAAAGGAAAAAAATACAAAATAAAAATTTTGGCAATTCAAGAATATTTTTTCAAAGGCATACTAATTTTGCATTTTTTTCCAAAAAGGGGCGTGGCCAAATAAAATTTTTCGCCTGCGGCGCGCTACCCCCCCCCCCCCCCCCCAACCCACTTTCCCATCATGTTTAATTTCCTGGGAGATCGCCCCCCCCCCCCCAAACAAAATTCCTGGATCCGCCCCTGTATTCTATTGTTATTTTTTTATTTCAGAAATAGAAATAATTAAGAAGATTTGTACAAAATGGACAATAAATAAATTTAAGTTAAAATTTTACAGATATTCATGCAGCAGTAAGTGCTATTGTGCAACTTCACAATCTTAGCATTGAAGAAATTAGGTCCAGATTGGTAGAAGGCTGGCTGTTGTCAGACTGTTTTGGTGCTGGATCTTTAGATGAATCTTTTGTAGATGTTTCCCAAGTGTGGCATCAGTTTGATGAAGATATGAGCAAGGAAAATGAAGAGGCTGACAAAAACTTAATCAAGTCAGTTATTTTGAAATGAAGTGAATTTTGTAATGAGGAGAGTTGCATTTTTTTTCCTACTTAAAAGTGCATGAATCTATATTGCAGGTTGCGTTTTGTGCTAGAGGCAGAGACAGAGAGTCATGAAGGTGTAGATTATTTGATTGGGGTGAGTTTCACTGGGACCAGTAGTGCAAAAGTTCGTCTACGTGCTCTTACTTGCCTACTCTGGATCATTCCTGAACAGTCATTAGCTGAGAGTACAGGAAGAGATGTTAGCTCTATTAGGTAAGAATCCATTTGTAACATTTGGGAATTTGTATTTTGAGTTAATAATAATAATATTTTGCCACACAGAGAATTTGCCAAAACCTTATACTTCTTAAGTGAACTAGAGAAAGTTAACATCATTTACTCTGTAAAAGAATACGAAAGCCATGATAAAGTATCAATTATTGAGACTCTATGGCGAGGTCACTCTCAGAATCCACAAGCAGTGATGCTGATGTGCAAGCTGTGCTTACACTATCAAATATTCAAACAACAAGTATGGGCAAACTTGCTTTCTAGAATGCAGCAGCTCAACATGGTATGATTTACCTACATTCAAATATGTATATGATCAAAGAATAGGATAAAAAAAAAAAAAAAAAAAAAAAAAAAAAAGAAAAGAAAAGAAAAGCTAACTAGCTCAAGCTAGAATATTTGATCCCTAGTCCCAATTTACTATTTAAATTAGAGAATTTTCGCGTTTTATTAATTTTCAATTCAACGTGCTCTAATCTCTACCAACTATTTTCTAAATATTTTTTTAAACTTATTAATACTAACCGCGATGGTTTTTTCCTAATATGCATATTATCGCCAAGTTGATCTTTTTGTTTTAATTTTAAGCTTTTGTAAATAATATTCTTTCATTTTTATTTTATTCGGCCCTTTTACTTGCCAACGCCAATAAGAGCACGTACTAAATTAATTAAACTATATGCCAAAGCGCATAATATTTATTCTATCTCTCCTACTCTATCATCTTTTTGCTTTTCCTACCCCAGTGTCAACATATAAAGCGATGTAACTAGCGTGAATCACGATACTGTGCAGTCGGTAGGCGTAGTGCTCTCGCGATCTTTCTAGAGTTGGGGAACTCTGGGAAGTGAGGGAGGACACATATTGCTTGCTGGCTGCCTGTCTTACACCCCTCTTAGACACGATTTTATATTACAGTGTGAGGATGAGAGGTTTTAAACAGCAAGCCGAGTTTGCGCGCGCGATTTTAACCAATCAGCGCGTGCAGCTGCGGGGGCATCGCGTATAAAAACGCGACTGCCACTTGCTTCCTCAGCTCAGTCAGTTAGCAGATGTGGTGTGAGCCATCTCTAGCTATACAGAGCTCTCTGCCGAGCCTTACTGATGAGTCCTAGGTAAAGGACGAAACCGGTCTAAGGCAAAGAGTAAGTCTGATGCTGTTTTATAATGTTGTGTCTTTGACGTAGTGTGAGAACGTGAGATGCTAGGCACATCGTATTTTATTTTGACACTATACCTCCATCCCTTTAACGTCTACTTTTTAACTAGCTCAAGCTAGAATATTTGATCCCTAGTCCCAATTTACTATTTAAATTAGAGAATTTTCGCGTTTTATTAATTTTCAATTCAACGTGCTCTAATCTCTACCAACTATTTTCTAAATATTTTTTTTAAACTTATTAATACTAACCGCGATGGTTTTTTCCTAATACGCAGAAGAAGAGAATATATAGATATTTTATTTATTTATGAAACACAATGTGTGCACAACATACATCTAAACATTATATAAATATAGAGGACAACACACAGATGCTATGGTACCTATGGTATATAATAGCATTGATAACTCTGTGCCTCCAAAGACGACATTCTCAGAAGATGTGCATTAAAATTTGTAGCTGCATGATGGCAGACGAGTAGCATGATTGGCAGTCACAGCTTTGTTTACATTGCATCATCGAATCAAAACCGGCATGCTTTAGCATGGCGGAAAGCCCGTTCAAATTCTCCCAAGAGCTCGGAGACCACAGCACCCCCTACCCTAGCCTCTCTATAATAACTCTATGGGAAAAACCAACAAGCGCCTCACCACGATGAGGTCCGTAGCTCGGTAAAAATCTTGATGGCACAGGTGCCATCCTATCCTATTCTTTGATCATATATTCAAACTGAAATGGTTACAACCTTTCCTTACTAATTATACACTATATTCAAATATGTGATAGTTATACTAATATTTATTTTTTATTATTTAGCTGAAAGAACTCAATAATGTGCTGCCAAAACTGAATAAGAATTCACATTCTTTGTATACAACACAATTTATTTCTGCTTGGAATTACGTCTTGCTGTCTCCTTTCCTCAAAGGTATTTCTTGTTCACTAATAGGCCTATTTATACTGATACTTATATTATGAAACATTGCATAACAATTAATGTGGAGAATTAGTAGCATATAGTTTTTTAATAAAATGCTGTGCAGTATTGAATACTGCATTACTTTCATTACCACTAATTAATTATGCTTCCTCTCCCCTTAAAATTTGCCTTTTAAATTCATTCTTAATTGAAAGACTTCCCAACATAATAAAATAATGTTTGGTTTAGCTGAGAAACCTATGACTATGGAACAAGAAGAAGCATGTGTCAAAAGCTTCGCCATCATGCAAGGTTGTCCAATTTTGAAAGACGTAAGGTGTGGAGATATATTTAAGCTGTGCCTACAATTGGAAAGATATGATCTTGCTGCCTTGCTTCTACCTTTGACTTGCACCAAGGACAGACAACAACTTTTACAGGTAAGGAATTTATGTTGACACTTGGTTTGCCTTTTGTTACAGTTTGAGGGATCTTCATTTTTCATATAACTTTTAAAAGTGAAAAATCTATTTTGAAATACAGAGAGAAAAAAAAAATCTAGTTTTGTAAGTTTTATAGAATAGTTACTTTAAGCAGTCCATTGTAAACAACACAAGTTATGCAATAAAACAAGTAACATATTGTATCTGTAACACTTGTTATGAAAAGAAAATTAGAGGGAAAAAAAAAAAAAAAAAAAAAAAAAAAAGGCAAGAGCCTTATAGATGGCTCCGCGGAAAACTAAACTATCTATAGTCTCCGCGCGCCTCAAATTTGGAACATTTGCGCTCTCCGCCTCTCCCAAATTTGAAGCATGAGTAATGGATCGCTGGTAAGAGATGCTTCAAAATCGGGAGAGGCGGAGAGTGCAGATGTTCCAAATTTGAGGCGCGCGGAGACTATAGGGTCTATGCATTTATGTAAAAGTCGCCGCCATGTTGGATAACTCAATAACATGGGTGACATAGGAAAAAAAATAATTTTGCCAGTTTAAAAACACTATGCAATATTTTTGAGAGCTTGGATGTTGTAAATATGTTGAATTAGTATCTCAAGTATGTGAGAAAAATAACAATAACAAAAAATTAAACAGTTTCCTAAAGAAAATTGGCTTATATGAAGTTTGTCCTATGCTGAGCAATGTTATGCACTACTCCAGTATGGCCTCAAAGCGCAATAAATATGACGTCATCTGCATACACCCTATAGATAGTTCAGTTTTCCGCGGAGCCATCGTTATACTGTTTATATTTAGGTGAAAATCGAGCTACATATTATATCATAATGATAAGGCGCCTTTTTTTTATTATTTTTTTTATTACCTTGATAAGATAATATTTAAACAAATTTATGGTTTCCTTAAACACAATCTGCTATATTATAGTTTTTAATATTTTTTATTTATTATTTTATTTATTTTTTATTTTGTAGCAACTACTGGAAGCAGCGTCCAAAGGTGTAGTCAAAAACATGATTGAAGACATGAAAAAATACTGTTCTCTGCACATTTGTGAGGTACGTGGTGATTTTATTATTTGGGCCATGCAAGTATTGATAATAGAGCTATAGTTAATAAAAAGTTCTTTCTTTTTCAGGCCTTGCTGATTTTAGATAAATATGAAACCAACAGCACAGCAACAGCTAATCTTCTAGAAGTCTATTCCAATGGCTATTAGGAACCTTTGCAAGTAATCAGAAACCACTATCTTACAGTTAAAATGTTACTTTTTTTTTTCTTATGTTAGAAGTGTATGCTATAATAAATAAAAACTAAAAAAGCATGTATATCTATTAGATTTAAAAGACGAAAGTGTAAATTTAATGAAAAAAACAAACATATTACTCAATAAATACTTTTGTTTGCGTCAGTATAAATAAGTCTCATAAAAGTATTTCTTTAAAGCTGCATCAACACAAAACCCACTATTAAAAGAGTAACACCCCCCCCCCCCCCACCCACACACCTTTTGTGTGCTTATTAATTTAGCCATTAATTAATCATTTATTTATTAAACACCAAGGTGTACTTATACATATTTATATAGGTCTACATTTTTGCATATTGACTTAATGATAGGGTCCGAGATGGACAATGAAGTAAGTGGTACCTAGTACATAGGCCACTACATAATACACATACACATTTATCATTACACTCGTGAAATTCTTTAATTTGACAGATTACATGGTGGAAACCATGCACCGCATAACGGGTAAAAACATGCCTGTCTGTACAGTTTGGGCCTTTCCACCCATTAATATTATTAATATTAAATGCAGGGGTATTATAGAAGGCCAGGCTGATATCTTCAGTTTTACTTAGTCAATCCTTAACAAATTTAATGTAATTATCTGTTTTTAACAATTTAAATTTCACTTGTAGTTCCGTTACAAATAACTCCTCCCCTGCTAGCCATTAATAAATTATCAAGAAGAATATATTTTTTTGATTATATAGCATTTTAATAATAATAATAAAATGGTTTTTATTAAGAGGCCACAAATGGTGCAAGCCCACCAGCGTGGTCCACTGACATTACAGCATGATTTGCCAGAGTAATTATAAATACAATTTAGTTTATTAGGTACAGTAGTTTATATTATTATATTTTGGTGTAGGTTGACCTTTGGGCAATAATATGTAAAATGAAATAAAAACATTATAATTTATAGCTGATGTTAGCTATTTTCTTTCTTATAGTATATAATGACCTTTAGTTTGGATATTTATTTTATTTATTAGACATTGTAGCTTACAGTAACATTACATTTAGGCTCTGACTGGCCATAAGAGCAAGTCCCCCCCCCCCTCCCCCTGCTTGGAGGCCCCTAAGGCCCCAAAAAAGGCATAACCATAGGGTGTTACACCCCTCTTGCAGACGAGACCATATATTATAGATCAATATATTATGTTACACTACATGCATCTCATCAAAAAAAGTTAATTATAATCTAAACATATGTAACTTAAAATATAAAAAAATAATATATTATGGTGCATTCACATGTTCAATTTTTGCCATAACTTAAGGCTGTAAATTGTTGAATAACACTGTTTTCATTAATTGGGAATGAATATTTTAATGTACAAGATTAGAGCAAAAATTGAATATATATATATATATATATATATATATATATATATATATATATATATATATATATATAAATAACTATATATATATAGCTATATATATGTGAATGTACCTGACCTTGTTTCAGTCTTGGGGTGTTTGAGTGCGACTTGGAACATTTTTTGAACAGCACAAAAACTCAAACAGTTCGTGTTTGTTTGGATTTTTTTAGATGTTCGTGTTCGATGAACACCCTTTTGACTGCTGAGTGTTTGAAATTTCAAACACAAAATCGAACACATTTGCAATTAACTTTTAGGTGTTAAATTATTTATTAATTAAATACTAAAAATTTAAGTATGTGTAAAATAAAAGGAGTTTCAACCATTTCCATTATTTATACATATAAAAAATATATAAATAAAAAATAATAACAAAAAAAATAAACATATACAATAGTATTTTTTATAACGACATTATTCAAATACTCTCGAACAGTTTGTGATGTGTTCGAACTTGCAAAAAGTTCAAAATGTGTGTGTTCGGATCGTGTTCGGAAGAATTTTAGTTGTTCGTGGTCGGTCCAAGTTTGTCTAAAATGGTGTTCGACCCCAACATGCACCGCCTTGTTTTAGCTTTAATGATCAAAGGCCCACCCTTCATTGCACAATGTTGTAACTCCTTCTCTGTGTTCCCCCCTGCTCATCTCTCAACTTAAATACTGTACATTAATATTCTGTTAATTCTCATAAAAATTGTAATTTTTTTTTATTTATTTATTAAACACCAAGGTGTACTTATATACATATTTATATAGGTCTACATTTTTGCATATTGACTTAATGATAGGGTCCGAGATGGACAATGAAGTAAGTGGTACCTAGTACATAGGCCACTACATAATACACATACACATTTATCATTACACTCGTGAAATTCTTTAATTTGACAGATTACATGGTGGAAACCATGCACCGCATAACGGGTAAAACATGCCTGTCTGTACAGTTTGGGCCTTTCCACCCATTAATATTATTAATATTAAATGCAGGGGTATTATAGAAGGCCAGGCTGATATCTTCAGTTTTACTTAGTCTATCCTTAACAAATTTAATGTAATTATCTGTTTTTAACAATTTAAATTTCACTTGTAGTTCCGTTACAAATAACTCCTCCCCTGCTAGCTCATAAACCAGCCTTGACGACGTAAATTTTGACAAGCAAAGTATCCGTTTTAAGTACCGAGACTTAACAGATTCTAGATTTTTGAAGTCTGTTATAGACATAAATGACCAGAAAATTTCAATGCCGTACGAAGCAACTGGAGAGATTTTCAGGTGAAACAGTTTAATAGCTGTTTCCAAAGATAACGAATTTAGATTTGAAAAAAAAAAAAAAAAAAAAAAAAAAAAAAAAAAAAAAAAGTTATTTTGGGAGCTGTTTGAAAATTTGAATCATAATAAATATATATAATAGGATATATAATATATACATACATATATATATATATATATATATATATATATATATATATATATATATATATGTGGTCAGAAAGCTAGTCTTTGAACAGCTAAGCAAAAGTGACAACTTTATTGTTAATTTAAATACCTAAGATGATGGATGTCAAAAAATAATAAAAATTTATTTTTGAAGGCTTTGACAATCCTAGATGTGATAAACTCTTTCAAAACTGTAATTCTAACTAATATAAAATTGGTATAAATAAAAGTCTAAAAAAAGTGAGAAAAAAAGGTAGACTTCAAACGACCTTCCATGACATGCCAATATCATCGAACGAGTTGATTGGCATTTCTCGAACACGGTGCCGAACAGGTGCAGACATCCTATAAAAACGCCAAAAATTCGAGTTTTTGCCCAAATGACCTAAAATTGAAAACATTTCATACTACGTACAACCATCCCAACCATCATATACGTTTAATATATGATTTTAAAAAGTGGCAAAATCATAACATAAAACGTAAAAAATGCCCTTTATCCTCGATTCGTTTGAAGTCCAACAGTGTTCGACTTATAGCTTGCTGACAATAATCTATTTTATGTAAATAATAATGTCGTAAATAATATATATTATTATATTTCATTTTTTACGTTATTAATATTTGAATAAAATAGATGAAATTTTATGCTCACAGTCAGTCCTATGAATTTTTAGCGCGTTTTCAATGCGCATTGAGATCATCAATTTTTTACCATGTGTTTTTATAACCACGCCCATCTTTTCTTTGTTGACAAAGAAGGGGATTACCAGATACAGATTTTTGTGCCCTTTAATTTACTGTAACCAAAACAATACTCTTATTGCAAGTAATATTAACTTTATTTTACACTGTCATATATTTATTACTTGCGTCCAAGTGTGCTCTTGCGGCTCTTAGCCCATCCATTTGGTCCTCAAAATGGGCAGTGCAGAAAATATACTTGGTAAATCGCCAGAATTCTTGGAAGAATATGGACCAAACATTAAAATTATAGAAACTAATGATCAAATAAAGGAGCTTCAAACTATTCTTAGAGACAGGTATGTTATAAATTCATTCATTTGCATGATTTGTAATTTTGTATGGTGCATACAGCATACAGAATGCATGTACATACTGTATGCATGTACCCATTTAAAACGAAAGCTTATATTATATAATTTAACAATATTCTGCGCAAAGTTACAGCACATAAATGAATACTGTACATATATACATATAATATATTATTTTAACAACATCTCCATCAAGCCCATTCCAATCATGGGCAGTTCTAGTAAGGAACGAATACTTTCCCACATCAGTACTTGTTCCCATCACTTGTATCTTAAATTCATGATCCTTTCTAGCTATGTAGTTTGATTTTGTGATTTTCTTGTTCAATTCTCCCCATCCCCTATTGCCCTTTTGAACAGAATACATTGCACAAAGCCTATCTTTCCTCCTCCTAGTACTCAGCTGTTCCCATCCAAGTTTTTCAACTAGCTTAACACCTGCTACCGGATTTATATTTCCCACTCTCCAAGTCCTAGTTTCCCCTGTAACTCTTCTGGCAGCATTTTTTTGTACCTTTTCTAAGTCGTTCTAACTTGTTTTGGATGAGAACACAGTACAGAGATATGAGATATCTCTATACCGTGGGGGCGTGGATGAGACTTTAGTTGTACAGCTCTGGCCAAAAGTTTCCAAACGATTTGCATAGGCAACCCACAATCACACAAAACGCAGCGACCGCTGCTCGGGAACTTTTGTCCAGAGCATCATGGTATATACTGTACCATGATATATAACTCTGTTTGTTATTATTTTTCAGAAACACAACACGCAGTGACTTCAAATTCTATGCTGACCGATTGGTAAATTTTGTTTGTGTACATGTTAACCATACCTGCGTTTTGTTCAAGCTTAGGTAAATCCCACCCTCTAGTCTAGCATAATATAATATGCTCAAAAAAGAAGAAAGGGAAAAAGTGCATGTACCCAAAATATTCACCAACTCAAATATTTCCCTTCTCAGATAAAAATAGTACAATTTTGAAGAAAACTAAACAAAAAATGCTGATTTTTAAAAATTTTCAAAAATATATATATATGCACCTAGACCCAGATGATTAACATTGAACTTAATTCAATGTGATTACAAGTGTATTTTAGTGCCAGAAAAAAAGTGAATTTATTTTTGGGGAATTCATTACAAATGGGGATTTACTCAATATAAGGCAATAATATATGGGCAGTGAAAAAAAAAAAAGTTTACTTTTGACACCGTAAATCTTGATGCACACTGTAGCATTAATGTTAAAGTTGACGTCATGTTGGATCATTTTATTAACATGGGCCAGTTTAGGAAAATGACTCATTTTGCCAATTTAAAAATACTTAGCAATATTTTTGAGAGTATAGATGCTGATAATAGGTTAAATTAGTATCTCAAGTACACAGGGGCGGATACAGCGGGGGGGGGGGGGGGGGGGGCTAAGGGGGCTGAAGCCCCCCCCCCCCCCCCCCCCGAAATTTCTGAAATTTCAAAGAAATTTGAAATACCTACATAATAAAAAAGGTGGCTATATTTTTTACGTTAATAAATATATTGCTTTAATTATAGATAATAGATTTCATAACTATAATTGTATACATCCATTACTATGTTTCTGTCAAATAAATCAACATCATAAAACAAAAAAGTGTTGTATATGCCTGAAAACTATTTCATTGTTGTTTGTTTTTTATTTTAAAGTACAGGTTTTTTTTTTTTAATTTTTACTATTTTAGAGGCTGATTTCACTGTGAAATTTTTTTACAATTGCAACTTGTAATATACCAAATTAAAGCACAAATTTTGACATTTTTAAAAATGTTTGCAAAAAAGAGATGTCAAATGGTTTTTATTTTAATGAGTTAGTGGCATAAGAGTTCATTTTTGAAGGAAAAAACTCTCGATTGCGTCAGATTTTGATGTAAAAAAAGGCTGGATTGGCTGATATGGACCCACAGCTTGGGCATCGAGATCACCAGACCTCACCCCACCTGATTTTTTCTTGTGGGTAGTCAAAGACAAGGTTTTTAAGACTCCAGTGCAAGATATCCCAGAGTTAAAGTGACGCCATCAGGATTACTGATGCTATCGAGTCCATCACGGCTAAGATGGAGCACCGCGTGTGGCTCGAACTGCAGTTTCGACTTGACAACTGCTGGGCTACAAATGGTTCCCACATGGAGAAACCTTAATGTCATTTGCTTATCATCACTTTAACTAAGAAAAAAAAAATTAAAAAGACGTTTTCAATTTTTTTAGAAAACGCTGTTTGCTAACGTCTGTTTTTCGAAAAAATCACTCTTTGTATTGTTTTGCGTCTAGTCAAAAGAAAAATCGACTAATCACATTTTTAAAAACAGAAAAGAAAATGTCAAAACTTAAGCTTTAATTTGATGTATAATAAATCTAATTTGTCAATAAACTTCGTATTAAAAAACGCTTCTGAAAAAGTAAAAATTTAAATAAACACCCTGTATAAATATAAAATAAATTTTCCTGTAGAGAGTAAGTTCTCTATCTTGGCCCTCCTAATTTTTTTATTTTTCTTTTCTTTAAATATTAATTATTTATTTATTAAACACCAAGGTGTACTTATACATATTTATATAGGTCTACATTTTTGCATATTGACTTAATGATAGGGTCCGAGATGGACAATGAAGTAAGTGGTACCTAGTACATAGGCCACTACATAATACACATACACATTTATCATTGCACTCGTGAAATTCTTTAATTTGACAGATTACATGGTGGAAACCATGCACCGCATAACGGGTAAAAACATGCCTGTCTGTACAGTTTGGGCCTTTCCACCCATTAATATTATTAATATTAAATGCAGAGGTATTATAGAAGGCCAGGCTGATATCTTCAGTTTTACTTAGTCTATCCTTAACAAATTTAATGTAATTATCTGTTTTTAACAATTTAAATTTCACTTGTAGTTCCGTTACAAATAACTCCTCCCCTGCTAGCTTGTAAACCAGCCTTGACGACGTAAATTTTGACAAGCAAAGTATCCGTTTTAAGTACCGAGACTTAACAGATTCTAGATTTTTGAAGTCTGTTATAGACATAAATGACCAGAAAATTTCAATGCCGTACGAAGCAACTGGAGAGATTTTCAGGTGAAACAGTTTAATAGCTGTTTCCAAAGATAACGAATTTAGATTTTAGATAGCGAATGAAGATGACAATGCATTTCGACAGCGTTCTTTGACATGTTTAGAGAAAGATTTCCCCGTCTGTTGCATAATAACCCCCAGATAATTAAAAGAATTTACAAACTCTATCTTTTCTCCATTACAAGTTATTACATCTGACTTTGCTAAAGGGCCACCTCTCCTGAATTTTACAATTTTTGTTTTCGTAGCATTAATTTTTAATCCGTTCAGATTAGCCCATTCAATAAGTTTGTCTAGAATTTTTTGAAGTTTTACAATATTATTACAAATAATAGCGATATCATCTGCATAGATGCTGATAAAGATATCAGGATCATTACAGATAAGGTCAACTAAAATGTCCAAGATGTCATGTGTGAGGAGGTTATATAAGAGGGGGCTACTCGGACCACCTTGTAGAACTCCGTTACTCTGCAAGATTGGGTCAGATAAAACTAAGCCATCGTTGATTATCACAAAATTGACAATACAAATTGAAAATACAAATCCGGATATTTTATATATTTAAAAAAAAAAAAAAAAAAAAAAAAAAATGAAAAAAAAAAAAAAGTTCAAAAGTTGAATTAAAAAAATATATGAAGATAAAAAACAAAAATATAAGTTAACTAAAGTTATTATAAAAAAATATTACAATTTACTTTTTAATAAAAAAAAAAATACAATTGAGGTTTCAAAAATTTTGGTGTCAGTTTTTTCAAGTATACTAATTTTGCGTTTTACCCAAAAAGGGGCGTGGCTCTCAAAATTTTTTGCCTCCGGCGCTTATCCCCCCCCCCCCCCCCCCCCCCCGACTTGAGATGGTTCTACTATATCTGACCTCAGCCCCCTCCAAAAATAATTCCTGGATCCGCCCCCTGCAAGTACATATCAATTTAAGGAAAAAAACATCGCGGTTAGGATCAATATTAAAGAAAAGGATAGAATAACCAGCAAGGGCCTTACCACAGTAGAAGTTCTATGGAGAGGTCGAAGTCTCGCATGGCACAGCGTTTTGTTATAAAAAAGTTCATTTTATAACTGAGAGCTTTCGTCATATATTAATGACATTATCAATCAAAGAAGAAAATTACTTGAGCACATCACCGAGCAGTGTCTTGTCTTGTTCATTTTATAACTGAGAGGTTTCGTCATATATTAATGACATTATCAATCAAAGAAGAAAATTACTTGAGCACATCACCGAGCAGTGTCTTGTCTTGACGAAAGCTCTCAGTTATAAAATGAACAAGACAAGACACTGCTCGGTGATGTGCTCAAGTAAATTTCTTCTTTGATTGATAATGTCATTAATATATGACGAAAGCTCTCAGTTATAAAATGAACTTTTTTATAACAAAACACTGTGCCATGCGAGACTTCGACCTCTCCATAGAACTTCTACTGTGGTAAGGCCCTTGCTGGTTATTCTATCCTTTTCTTTAATATTGATCTCAAGTACATATTTATAATAATGATAATAAACTAACTGATTTCCAAATAAAATAGCCAAAAATGAAGTTTATTGTACATATACCATGAGCAATGCTATTCATTAATTAAGTATGGCGTCAAAGTGCATTCAGTATGACATCATGCGGATACACCATATATTTTTGATTTGATGGTGGCAAATGATATTACAGATTATGGTCTACTGCGTTTGGATTATATCATCAAGTTTTTAGTACCTTTTTTTTCCTTTTCAGGCTCGGACTGGCCATAAGAGTAAGTTAGCAGTAGCAGGTGGCCTCCCCTGTTTGAAGGCCCCTAAGGCCCAAAAAGGGGCTTAACCATGCCCTCTTTTGTGGCTCCTAGAGAGGGTGTTACACTACACCCCTTTAGCGGACGAGGCCTCTTGAGTGCCAGTCCGACCCTGCTTTTATTTTTGTTTAAGTTATTCAGTGTAATGAAAGTTTCAACATTTTGTGTCTGCTCTAGCTACTAGGGCAGTAACAACAGACAAGATAAGAACTGTATTTATTTGGTTTGTAAGTGGAACATCTTGTAAGGCCAAAAGACAGTCACAGTGATATAAAATACCCTGTCTCATCTCCAACTACCTCCCCTCCCCCCCCCCCCCCTCCCTGAGTTAAATATATAAATTTTATTCACATTTTTACTGGATCTGTTGCCAGAGGGTGGGTTTTTGATTAGCTATAGGCTTGAACAGCGATTTTTTTTTTAATGAAGTTTATTTTTAAATTTGTCTGCTGTAAAACTATTTCTTATAATTAAATTTCATAATTTCTAAATATAAATTTATAGGATATTAAGTAACTAGTATGATAAGAAGACTACTTTGATCATGTATGTATTCATTGGATTGTAGATCCGACTTGTAATTGAAGAGAGTCTAAATCAACTGCCATTTTCAAAATGTTCCATCACAACTCCTACAGGAAGTACATATGATGGACTGAAGTATGAAAAGGGGAATTGTGGAGTAAGCATTGTAAGAAGTGGTGAGGCCATGGAACAAGTAAGTTGTCTATTATATAGTATCCTGTACTTAAATTATGCTTCACTGAGCAAACTACAATTACATTACTTTGTTGGCTCATAGGATATACTTTTACTTTGATGCATTTTTTTTTCAAGGGCCTACGTGACTGTTGCAGATCTATTAGAATTGGAAAAATTCTGGTTGAATCAGATGCAGATACTCATGAAGCAAGAGTAGTGTATGCTAGATTTCCTGAAGATATTGCAACCAGGAAAGTGTTATTGATGTACCCAATTATGAGTAAGTATGGCCATGACTTTTTTTGCTTATGTCATTATAAATACTTGTAAAGTTCCCGACAAATAAAAAGTAATCATTTAAGCTTTTTTTTTTTTTTTTTTTTTTTTTTTTTGCGCGCGCGCGCCTCAAAGTTTATGTGTAAACTATATATTACTGTACCTTAATATTCATGTGAATCACGAGGCGTGTTTGGCTTGCTGGCTAAAGCAGCTTACCTGATAGATAACACTACGCTTGAGCGTGCATCAAAACACGTGATTATGACGTAACAATAGCCTATAGTTTCCACATAAAATTTCAGGCGCACAAAATAGCAACATGTTTAAATGGTTACCTTTACTTGTCTGAAACTGTAGAATGGGATGAAATTTATATTTATTTATTTTTATTTTATATGGACTAAAATACATTGTCTGCTAAATGTTATGTTAAATGGCCAAGGTTCATGAAATATGGCTGAAAAAGCTCTTTATGTATGTTAGTAAGAAGGCACATTATTATTAGTGTATGTGTATATTATTAAACACGGTTATAATGCTGAGACATACACATAGCATTAATGGGTACATAGACCATCGAAGGGGTACAAACACCATGAATGCAGAGAAATAAGTATAGGCATAATGTGAGCATGCGCCATAGAATAATGAAAAAATGCCAAAATTTGGGTTGAAACTGGCACTTCGGCGCAATAATTGCGGACAGGTCCATATCAACTCAATTTTTTTCTTTCTTTCATTATTCTATGAAATACTTTCACATTATGGCTATGTGTATTTTCTCTCCATTATAGTTGTGTATATAATAAAATGCTTTTTACCATCTCTTTCTATGGATTCATATGTTATCCTAATTATATAGGCCTATTGTATATTATGGTATAAAAATTAATATGTTGAGTATTAGTTTAATTTTAAAGCAACTTGTCATTTTATTATTATTATGTTACAATGCTTTATTTTCCATTATTTTGCTGTGCAGGTACTGGGAACACAGTGGTAAAAGCTGTAGCTGTATTGAAAGAGCACAGTGTTCCAGAAGAAAATATTATTCTGTCAAATTTATTCTGCACACCATATGCTGCTAAATCCCTTGCATCTGCCTTTCCTCAGGTAATTTATAAAATATATATTTTGGTAATTAAAAATACATTAATAATTAAAAATTATGCACTATTTCTGTTTAGCTCAAAATCCTAACATCAGAACTACACACAGTTGCGCCAAATCACTTTGGCCAAAAGTATTTTGGTACAGATTAGTGGTAAAAATCTGTAAGCATTTTTTTCTTGGAGGAGAAAAATATAAAGGGGGAAAACTGAATGTCCACAATATATCAATACTTTTCTATCCATTCTCTTATATAATCTCTTGATCAATTTCATTTATACCCCGCCTTTTCAAAATTAAATAGAATGGAAGAACAAAATAAAAATGTACAGCAATGATTAGTTCACAATGCAATATTTTTTATTTCAACATAATTTAATGCATACCTATTTAATTGTGATTTTTTTTTTTTTTTTTTTTGTAAAATAAAATTATTTTAGTGCAAATTAAAGACACTTCCAAGATATAACAATAAAAATCCAAGATATCTAAGTATGAAATGTAAGTTATACAATTATAATGTCATTTACACATGTTCTAACATAATATCTTGCAGTTATGTTAATATCAATAGGATTTGAAATTTAAAACAGAACACAAAGTGACTTTTTTCCATTGCTATTGTTCATTTTTATGCAATATTAATTTATTAAAATATTTAATAGAAGTAGCAAAATTTTAAGTTTATTTATTATTTTATAATATGTTCCCTATAATACTTAAAAATCGAGTTTTAAAAAAGGATGAAAGTTCATAGAAGTTCTATGGAAAAGTTGAGGTCTTGCAAGGCACAGAGTTAGTTACAATATTAATAAAACTCTGTATTCCATCAGACCTTGACCACTTCATAGAACTTCTACTGTAGTACTTGTTATTCTACATCCCTTTCTTTCTTTCTTTCTTTCTTTCTTTCTTTCTTTCTTTCTTTCTTTCTTTCTTTCTTTCTTTCTTTCTTTCTTTCTTTCTTTCTTTCTTTCTTTCTTTCTTTCTTTCTTTCTTTCTTTCTTTCTTTCGCTTTCTTTCGCTTTCTTTCTTTCTTTCTTTCTTTCTTTCTTTCTTTCCTTCTTTCTTTCTTTCTTTCTTTCTTTCTTTCTTTCTTTCTTTCTTTCTTTCTTTCTTTCTTTCTTTCTTTCTTTCTTTCTTTCTTTCTCTTTCTCTCTCTCTCTCTCTCTCTCTCTCTCTCTCTCTCTCTCTCTCTCTCTCTCTCTCTCTCTCTCTCTCTCTCTCTCTCTCTCTCTCTTTAATGCATAGGTATTCTAAGTGATGTTTATTATTTTTTCTTGAATTACTAAAAAATTAAATTCTTAATTTTTTTTTCTTTATAAGTGTTAAGTATTTTTATTAGTCTTTATTTAAATCTAAAAATTGAAAGGGTAAGTCTTTCATGATAAATATAAGTCATAAGCACTCTGAGGTGAATGAACTTTTTGTTGTATTGTGGTTAACTTATCAAAATTAGCTGACCAATAGAATACTTTTAAAGCTGCAGCTGATGACATTGTTAGCATTGGTGCTTTTGTGATCTCCAATATTAAATATTAGAGAAGCATAGTTGTAATTGCAGGCACTGGATAGGTAATGTTAATTTTTTTGACTTCTGGAAATTTCTATTTCATTATTCTTATACATATATTATTATTTTATTTATTAAACACCAATGGTGTACTTATACATATAGGATAAATTACAGTATATTGCAAATTTTGAGAATCTCATTACTTGTATTTATATAAAAAAAGGAGGGGAGATGATGTTACACAAAAATCAAATAAAGATTTATTATATGTCTGACAACTGCCTAGAATAACTTGAACTTGTTAGGAACATAAACTAAGTGAACATGCTTGTTCAATAAGTACTGGTTTAAAATGTGTTTGCTACAATAAATACTTATGATAATCATAATCCTTTTACAGCATTTTATTTACATAATATATGATGCATAATATACATCATATCAAAAACACCCTAACTTTGCTAGCGCAGTACACTGCATTCACACAGAATATTAAATACTACATTATTTTGTTTCTTCAATTTAAGGAAAAAACCATCGCGGTTTTTTCTACTGTGGTAAGGCCCTTGCTGGTTTTTCTATCCTTTTCTTTATCATTGATCATTATTGTTTCTTGTATGGGAAATTTAGCACTTCAGTGAAATTTGAAAACTATTTATTCATTTGAAAGGGTATTTTATTACTATATTATTTTGATCTTCCTCAAGTTAAAATTAATTTTAGCATTCTCTTTCAAGAGTGCATAATTTTAAAATTTAAACCATACCCCCTCCACTAAATAGCGTTAAAAGGAAATTAGACCTTATAGTTTATTACATTTTATGACTGAATCACTGAAATTTACTAATGTGGTACACATAACACAAGTAAAAATTATATTAGTTCAAAGAAAAATCAGAGAGAGAGAGAAACATGTGAATTTATATAACAGGCCTATAAATTTATTTAAACACCGATTGGGGAAATTGGGAAGAAGTAGGTGAGCATAACAGCTAACAGTGACATATTGAAAGAAATCCTCTGGCAAAAATGAAATACATTTTTAGTCTTGGTTAGAAATTATTTTCTCTTCCTGCTCTTCTCCTTTATTCCTCAAAATGTCCAATTTTTGTGTGCTTTTCTATCCTTTTAAATATTTTATTAGTGTGTAGATCTAAAATAAGTTATTATAATACTAATAAAATAAAAATATATAAAATCTGAAGGAATGCATGTAAGTTTGAAGTACTTGTTTGCAGAAGATCAGACAAAAATTCGTTGATGTTGTGAGCTTGTATTGGCTTTACTAAAGGGCATCAAACAGGAAATCAGCAACTGCCAAACTCATCAGGTCCAATAAATTCTGCAATACAAGAAGTAATTTCCTATATATAGGCCTATATATCAATTTTTTTAAATATATTAAATAATACTACTAACAGAACTTAAAAAAAAAAAAAAAAAAAAAAAAAAAAAAAAAAAAAAAACAGGTCTGATATCCTAATATACTGTACCTAAACTTCAACATTGATTTGGCTGGAGTAATTGATTTCTAATTTATTTTCCATTTTCCATTCACAAAATGGCAGCTGCGGGTTTGTGGCGTCACAGCTCGCCTGTTTCCATGGGTGCGTACTGCGTACCGTATTCACTTGCAAGCACTGAGAGTGCTGACAAAACGTACCGTATCACCTCTGTCAGCGCTTCACAGCGTTTACCGAAAAGACCCAAATGGGCAACAGCTGATGCTGAGAACTTCTGCCGGCTTCTGGAGGTGAATAGGTGAGGTGCTCCACAGAGGTCGGGCGTACCGTATTTGCTTGCGCAAAGTATCCAAATTGCTCAGAAAACGTACCATATTGCCACAGCACTGCACAGCGCTCTCATTGAAATACGGTACGCACCCCATGCTTGTGGACCAGTGACCTGTGACATCATAAACCCGCATCTACCATTTTGTGAATGCAGAAAATAAATTAGAAATCAATGACTCCGGCCAAATCAACATTGATATTTAGGTATGGTAGGATAGTAGACATGTTTTTTGTTCAAGGTGTTCTATGCCTTTAAAAGTGCAACTAGTATTCAATATGACCTATGTGAAATATGACTCGACAATGGTAGCATTAAAAATGCTCTCAACTAAATAGTTTTCAAAGTGCAAGAAGTTGAGAATAAATTCTTTTTTCAATTTAAATTATATATAAAAAAAATAAAAATAATAATAATAAAATCAAACAATCATTCCAACGATGAAGAAGACCAAGATTTTATTGTTGCATACTCTGAAAGAAGGAATTGCCCTAAATATATTATGTGTATTTTTTATTTATTATTTTTTTTTTTTAAAGCTTTGCAAATTGTAATATGACATCATGGTGGGTAACTTTTGCACCACAAAAGTAACCAACCATTGTTATCATGATTGTAAAAAATTAATTCAAAGTACTTTATTACACTAAAAAATTAGAAAACACACATCAATCAATTCAGGACAATGCCCTTATTCAGAATAAGTAGTAAGATCACCCCTAAAATTTGCTGGTCTTACTCACATTAAGTCACGACTGTACACTACCAAGGGTAACAAGCATTGTTCCATTTTGAGTTTATAATAGTGCAGGTAATAAATTGCACTAACCTGATCTCATGTTCACCAGTTTTTTCTGTTTTGTTTCTGAAAAGATAGTAAATATATTATTATGTTTTATTTTATAAAGGTCTATATACAAATATATATATTATTCAATAAACACACATGGTGTACAATATATAACTTAAATTTACATATATACATATATATCTTCTCGCGTCAAGATGAAGCTACTACACTTTACAAATTTCCGAAGAATGGACGATCTACACTTTACAAATTTAAAGTTACCTGGAGCTTCACCTACCTGTTTTATATAGCAGAAGCTCCAGGTAGCAGCAAATTTGTAAAGTGTAGATTGTTCATTCATTGGAAATTTGTAAAGTGTAGTAGCTTCATCTTGACGCGAGAAGATTGATATATAGCTGTATATACACACACAGTATATAATACAAGAGAGCTACAATTTTTATTTATTAACTTACGTGATTCAAAGGGTGGTTTATTTTCAGAGAAAGGCAAATTCCAAACTCTGAGAGTTTTGTCAAGAGAGGTGGCAAGAATACATCCAGTCATCATGTTATACCAAGTCACACTAAGCACTGGGGCAGAGTGGCCCACCAAATTAAAGAGAAGCTTCTCTTCTGGTACATACCAAATCTAAAGATGAAATTTAGTCATCATGAATAAAATATTTTGTATCATAATATATAATAAATTAAAGTAAATCAGAGCTATATATTGCATAACTTGTTACATTTTTTCACAACTTCAAATATATATTTGAACGAGACTGTGATATTTTACCTTGACTGTGAAATCCAAAGATCCTGTAACAAGCACACCAGAAATGTTCAAGTTCCATTCTAAGCAAGTTACTTCAGCAGCATGACCAGTCAAAACAGACATTCTCATATCTGCTTCATCTCCAATATCTCCATACCTTCTCCACTTTCGTTCTGGAAATTAAAATAATAATTAAATTAACTAATTAATTATAGCCTAATTATTAATTTCATTCAGTCAATTTTATATAAATAATATAGGTATAAAATAAACCTTTTAATGCAAGAGGTGAGACATCAAAGATGATCACATTATTATCATCACCAGCAGTGGCTAACCATCTCCTCTCATGGCCTGGGTTGGACGTTTGTGTCTCTACAATGGGGTGCCAACTAAGTAGCTGAACATCACTTCTTTTCACTTTAATAATTTGTACAAGTTCCAAGTGTGGTGGAGCAAGTAGTAATATGCATCTAAAGAATAACGAAATGAAAACACTATATTACTACAAAATTATTAAAAATCATTTTATTGTACATTTTTTATTGCTGCTTTTGGTTGTTAGAAAATTGGAAATAAACTGGTTTACAAGCATAGGCCTATTTTTATATTTACAAACAATTTGACGCACCACTATCAAAATAATTTTTTCACAGAAATAGTTTTTAGTTTTTCTTTTTCTTTCTTGCAGCACAAAAATATAACATCTGACTCATTAATCAAAATTTTCCAATAAATCTGCACACTTCTACCAAATTTGTTTATTTACAAAAATATTAGCACCATATAATAAGATCAATAATCAAGAAAAGGATAGAATTACCAGCAAGGGCCTTACGACAGTAGAAGATCTATGGGAAGGTTGAGGTCTCATGTGCCACAGAGTTCTAGTTATAAAAATGTTCATAACTTATGAACTTCATAAGTATTAACAAGTTATAACTTCATAAGTTAAGAACAATTTTATTTTTATAACTATAATTGTGTGCCACATGAGACCTCTCCATAGATCTTCTACATACTGTGGTAAGGCCCTTGCTGTTAATTCTATCCTTTTCTGTATTATTGATCCTAATTGCGATGGTTTTTTCCCTTCAATTGATAAAATAAGATAAAAATAATTTATAAATCAATTACACAAATAAGCATGTCATTTTTTGTTATAAAAAAGTGGATTATAAATGATCTCTTAATAACAATATAAGAACACCCTATTGTTATTATTATGAGATCATAAAACCAAATATCTTATTTATTATTTACCCATCATCAAGTCCAAGGGCTAATAATGAGTAGTCAGAATTCCATGAAAAATCTGTATGCTTTGCCTTGATGTCCCATTTTGGGTTGCTAGCTGCTACTATTTGTCTCAAAGGATGAAATTCTAAAATAACAATAATAAATACAAGTTAATTGGAAAATATTTAAAATTTAAAATAAGTAGAAACAATAAAGCTACAATATCTTACTCTTATGAAGTATCATTCTGTGGGCAAATCCAGCTTCAATCCCATTTGTAGCATACACATATGAAAATCTGTTTTCTCTGGGCAGTTCAGTACCTGTAACAAGTAATATCTGCCAAGGGCGGATCCAGGGAAGGGGGGGCGAGGGGGCGATCGCCCCCCCCCCCCAAATGGTCCACGTGGGCGAAAAAAAAAAGGAAAAAGAGAAAAAAGAGAAAGAGAGGGAAAAAAAAAAAAAAAAAAAAAAAAAAAAAAGGAAAGGAAAGAAAAACGATCTCCAAAAAATGAAATAAAAATCGCAGCTAAAGAGCATTTCTTTTTTACCTATATAAAACAAAATTCATTTTATTTTTTAAGGCCTTTTTAGGGTAGCATTTTTGTCGTAACACTCAATTATGCCATTTTTTTTTTAGCTTAAATGAACGAAGGAACATTAACTCTCTAAACTTTAAGTTTCAGCTCTAATTAAATCTTCCGCAAATAAGCCCCCTTTAGCGTATATAAATACGAAATTTCAAGCTCACCGTGTGCAAAATTAAATTAATCAACTTCTCAACAAAATACCAGCGTAATCTGCAGATATATTCTTTTAATGAATTTGAGATTTAAAACAAAAAATTTAACGATATTTTCTTAAAGAAAAAAATTATTGAGGATTGCATATATTAAAATTAAAATGGGTCAATTTGTGATTTTTTTTTCATCGGCAAATGCGTTCTTGGAAAAATCTGAAAGTTATTTTTCATTAAAGGCGTAGAACACCTTGAACAAAAAAGTTGCGTAATATCCTAACAAACCTGAAAATCAACGTTGATTTGGCCGGAGTCATTGATTTCTATTATTTTATTTTCCATTCACAAAATGCCACTGCCGGTCACTGACGTCACAGCTCGCCTGGTCCACGCGCAAGTAAACCGGGAGAGCTGTGACGTCAGTGACCGGCAGCGGCATTTTGTGAATGGAAAATAAATTAGAAATCAATGACTCCGGCCAAATCAACGTTGATTTTCAGGTTTGTTAGGATATTACGCAACTTTTTTGTTCAAGGTGTTCTACGCCTTTAAAAGTTATCCTTAGTATTTTCTTAAACCACACTGTAAATTCGCATTTTAGCCAAGGAGATTTTCCAACACTTTGTTGCTCTGTTCAATTGTGACGATAGTTTTTGAAATACTATTTTTTTTAATTTCATTTTTGGGTACAGCAACCTGAACTTAATAAAAATGATAACAATAAAAATAGCTTAGTACACCACTACAAAGTAGTACCTTATAATTATTTTACTTTCTTCGCCCCCTTGCACCCCTCCCTAATTAACTACTTTGCAAACTACCTCACATGTGAGGAAAAATTAGCAAAATAACAAGAATGGACCACTTGCCAGAAACGAACTCATTCAAATAAATTTGAACTTTTCAAGAAGTTCTGCATTTTTATTTATTTATTTATTTATTATTATTATTATTATTATTATTATATATATTTTTTTTAATCTTATTGGTCACAGATTAAAGGTTATTGGGTTAAAAAATTCTTTGACATTAAATATATGTAAAAACACGTGCAAAAGTATATCTAATTTCTCCGGAATCGGTGGAGTAGTTTCTCAAAAATCGCATAGACGTGTTTTTCCTGATCAGGGTAATGTTAAATTAGGGGACTCAGCTTTTCCCACGCGCTAAACCGCGATGAGCTCCATTAAATCAAATGTTTCATGTTCTTGCTTTTATAATTTTATGTGTACTGTTTTGAACCAATTTTTGTTCCTAAGTCTTATTATTTTATAAGGTTCTTAAAATTCTGTAGGTGACAAATTCAGTCTCAATTGAAAATTTTATGCGAACATTTCATTTGCATGATAAAAATTAGACCCTATGGATAATTTTTTTTTCTTTTCTTATATGAGCTGAATTTTGAATTATTTTTGTCATTTGAAATATAACGACTTGCTAATTGTTTATTAAGCATATACAATTCTTGTGGTTACTCTGTAAAAAGTTAAAATTTAAAACATACAGATTTGGAATTTCAAGAATATAAAATACAAAAAAAAAAAAAAAGCATATTTTATTTATTTACTTATTATTATTTTTTTTTAAGGTTCCAGTTAACAATTTGCACATATTTTCCAATGTCATTAAATAAGGGTGGAAAAAAAAACGCGATAAAAAAATTACTCTAAAAATAATTTTAAAATTATTTTCTCAAGTATACTATTTTTGCGTTTTTCCCAAAAAGGGGCGTGTCCCTGAAAAATTTTCACCTGCGGCGGGCTGCCCCCTTCCCCCGTCCCCACACTGCAAAAATTTCGCTGGTGTCGCCTCCCCCCCCCCCCCCCCAAACCAAATTCCTAGATCCGCCCTTGATATCTGCATGTACTAAAACAAAGCTACACAGAAAAAGTATAGAAAGGTGAGGTAAATAAATACCAGCAGCATAGGTGCAAGGACCCCAGCCTACTCGATGTACTGGCGTCAAGGGAAAATGTTGAAAGCTAGTAAGATGTTTTCGATGTTCCATTTCAATGACACTATAAAATCCAATGTAACCTTCATCTGTACCAAATGCCAACTCATTTGTTTGCAGTGGATTCCAAAGCATCTGGAGAGAGGGAGTGAGAGAATTAAACTTTTTAACAATTTCAGCTACAAATTAACTTACTGTTCTAACATTTCCATTAACTATGAGTGATTGGGTATTTTTCAGACATGTTTCTTTTTTAGTAGTCCACCAGTGGAGAGGTTTTCCTGCTACTGCAACAGCTGCTATCCAAGTTTTGTACATTGCACCAGCTACTGAGAAAGCTGGGTTTCCATCAAGCTCATACACAAGAGTGCAGGGAAGATTATAAACAGAGGTGCTGTTGGGAGTACCTTTAATCAAACAATTACAATGTTACGTAATTAAAAGATTTGATTAATGGATTACAAATTGTGGAATGGGAGACAGTAATGAGCTTGGACTGACTGGGACACTGTAGTAGAGAAAAAAATATCTAACCTAGGCCAGCCTGCTTTCTACAGAGGAGCAATATGAGTGGCTCATACATTTGCTTAATTACTTAATGCTATATGTATACGCTATTATTTTTTAATACAACTATTAGCAGGCGATTTTTATCAGCACAAGCACATTAAACTCATTTCACTGAACCAAAGCATCTCTTCACAATGGAAAAGACCTTTGCTTGCTTCCTCTTTTTCCTTTGAATTTTTGCATAAATATATCCAACTACAATAATTGCGTATATTAGGAAAAAAACATCGCGGTTAGTATTAATAAGTATTTTATTTTGACACTATACCTCCATCCCTTTAACGTCTACTTTTTAACTAGCTCAAGCTAGAATATTTGATCCCTAGTCCCAATTTACTATTTAAATTAGAGAATTTTCGCGTTTTATTAATTTTCAATTCAACGTGCTCTAATCTCTACCAACTATTTTCTATATATTTTTTTAACCTTTATTACAACTACAATAATTGTTTACTTTCCCTGACATATCTTCTTTCAAAATATGGGGACATATTTTTATGCTAGGAACTGCTATACTACTAAAAACTGTTTTTAACACTATTATCAAATCTATAGTCCTAAATTAATATACAGGCCTATATATATTATGATTATGTAACTTTATTTACATACCATACGAATTCACCATTATTGCTGTATTACTTGAACTTTTTATATTAGTAGAAATTGGTTTTTCATTTGGTGCCTTGCCACCTCCTTTCCTCTTCTTACGTTTGCCTGCTGCTTCATCTGAATCATACTTATCTCTAACTTGTTGCTTAAAGTCTTCGTCTTTTTCCTCTACTTCAGATTGTGTTTGATTGATTGAGGCTCTTTGTGATCCTTGCTTGATTTCAGCTTTATCAGACTCTAAATGAACTGTTGAAGCAACATCCATTTTCATCTCATCAGTTTCTTGATTCTCTGGTTTTACATTTAGATTGAGATGTTTTTCAGGTACAATTTCCATTACTGTTTTATTACAGCAATTTTCTTTCATGCTGCGCTGACTTGTTAGTAATGCATTACTGTTCTGATTATTTTGTGGCATTTTCTCTTTTTGCAACTGTAGATTCATTGCATTTCTAAGGTGCTCAGGCAATTGCCAACTCCGTACTGTGCAGTCCAATGATCCTGACAAGAGCAGACCTTTATTGGCACAACTCCATGCAATACTTTTCACAGAATTACAATGGCCTTCAAATGTCATCAGCAATGATCCTCTAGCAACATCCCATAGCTGAAACATAAATTTTTTATTTATATTACATATTTTCACAATGGCAGTATGACTCTTGCTAGTTTCCTCTATCTTTAGATGAATATTGCAATGGCAATTAACCATACCTTAATTGTAGAATCTGAACAAGTAGCAAGCCAGCCTGCTACTTCTGGGTTCCATGACATATCTTCCACATTTTTTGTGTGATTGCATAGAATAGCCGCAATTGTACTACTGCAATGGGTTACACTCTGTGTATCAAGACCTATTAGGGAAAAATAAAAAATCAATTAATAACAAAAAATACCATAACTGATTAATAACAAAGGAAACTGGTAGCTTAAAATAATAATTATAAAATAAATAATAAAAAGAAAATTGAGTGATAATTAAGGGGTGTATATGAGAAAGACTAAAAAAAGTATGTTAAGATGAGTGCTTTTATTTAACAGCGAAAATTTATGACAATTTGCCATCTATTTTAAGAAATGTAAATAATGATAATTTTTTTAACAATTTGCTTAAAAAAATTTTGCTTTATAAAGAATTTTATACTTTAGGATCCTTTTTTGATAAAAACTCAAAGGTAGATAACATTGATGTTTTAATGTTCACCACCCATACAACATTGGAATATTATACTGATGATACAGTTTCACAAACTTAATTATAATTTCATTATAAATTAATAATCTAGTAATAGTTGTGTAATTCATTGTATTGTTTGTATTCTTGTTGTTATTTGTATAATTTATTATGTTATATTTGACAAGACCAATGCTTGTTGTAACTTTGATTGTTACTATGAACTGCCTGGGTCAATAAATATTCTTATTCTTATGTTGTTAACTCTTTAAACTTATGTAACACCTGCAATATGAATCCTTATCAGATGTTAATAACATGCTGAACATATACTTCTCAGTTGTTGTTTTTTCTTTTGAAGCTGCATCTTTATAATGATAAAAATATAGCTATTGTGTGGAGACTGCAAGGAAAGTATGTGGTGAGGCTGTGGTTGGTCGTATAGCTGGGGATGCATGGTGGAATGATGAGGTACGAGAGGCTATTGAGGAGAAAAAGAGAGCATATTTGAAGATGATTGATGCAAAAAATGAATTAGAAAAAAAGGAGTTATTTATAGTGTATAAAAAGAAAAGAATGAATGCAAAAAAGAGTGTGCTAGAGAGTAAGTTGAATGCAAGGAGAGAATTTGAAGAGAAAATGCAAAGTGAATTTATGGGTAATAGAAAAATGTACTGGAAGATGGTGAATCAAGTGAGAAAAGGAAGTAATAGTAAAAGTGCAGGCGGAGTAAAGAATGAAAGAGGAGAAATTGTGTGGGATGAAGAGAAGGGGAGAGAATGTTGGCGAAAGTATTTTATGAATCTGTTTTTGGATGGAGGGGAAAGGGAAGAAAGAATGGAGGAGGAAAAGGAGAATGAATCAAACGGAGTAAATGAGGAGATGATTGAGTTTCGATTGAATGATTTAAAGAATACTGTAAAAAAGTTAAAAAATGGCAAGGCAGCTGGAGTAGATGGAGTAACAAGTGAAATGGTAAAGTATGGAGGAGCGTCTCTGGAAGTAAAAATGTTACAGTTATTTAATATGTGTTACAAATGTGGTAGAGTACCTGAAGACTGGGTATGTGCTGTGATTGTTCCGTTATATAAGGGGAAAGGGGATAAGTATGACTGTAAAAATCATCGTGGAATTAGTTTGTTAAGTATACCTGGTAAAATGTACGGAGGGATGGTGATTGATAAGGTGCAAAAGGTTACACAGGGTCATATCTCAGAAGTGCAATGTGGTTTTATGCCCGGCAGGGGCTGCACTGATCAGATTTTCACTGTGCAGCAGTTGATTGAGAAATGTATGGACGCAAGAAAGAAAGTATTTGCTGTGTTTGTAGATCTAGAGAAAGCATATGATCGAGTGAACAGAAGTATGATGTGGAGTGTATTAGATGAATATGGGGTGAGAGGGAAGTTACTTGAGGGTGTGAAAGCCATGTATGCAGGTAGTAAGGCATGTGTGAGAGTAAACGGAAAGTTGAGTGAGTGGTTTAAAGTGGGTAGAGGCGTTAGGCAAGGATGTGTGATGTCGCCGTGGTTATTCAATATTTTCATGGATAAATGTATAAAGTTGGCTGAAAAGTATGGAAGTGGAGTAAACGTAGGTTTGTTAATGGTGTGGATGTTGTTGTACGCTGATGATGCGTTGATGGTGGCTGAGAGTGAGGAAGAATTGCAAGAGATGATTGATAGGTTGGAAGAAAGCACAGAACAAATGGATCTGAGAATAAATGTTGGGAAAACTAAAGTAATGGTATTTGGTGGAGAAAATGATGATGGAAATGAATTCACACTGAATGGAGAAAAGCTGGAAAGAGTGAAAGAGTTTGTATATTTGGGAAGATTATATCAAGAGAATGGAAGTATAGATGGGGAGATTGAGAGGAGAGTGGCGGCAGGTAGGAAAGTAGTTGGCAGCATGGCAGGATTGGCCAAGAGTGATGCTTTATCAAACAAAGCAAAACTTACAGTGTACAATTCTGTCTTACTCCCAACTATCTTATATGGTTCTGAATCATGGGTATGTCAGAGTAGGCATATGAGTAGGGTGAATGCTGTTGGTATGAGTTTTCTTAGAAGTATGTGTGGTAAAACAAGATTAGATAGGGTAAGGAATACTTGGGTGTTGGAGAAATGTGGAGTAAAAGAAACTGTGACTGAGAAGTATGAGAACAGTGTATTACGGTGGTTTGGTCATGTTGAGAGAATGGGTGATGAAAGAATAGCAAAGCAGGTATTTCATAGTAGAGTGGGTGGAAGGAGAGATAGAGGCAGGCCTAAAACATCATGGTCTGAGGTGGTTGGAAGATGTTTGAAAAATAAGAATGTACGCAGTATGAAATGCAAAAGGAAATGTATGAAACAAGGTATGAGACTGGCGGAAGCAAGTGAAGTATGTCAGGATAGGAAGTTGTGGAGGTCTATCACTGGGTAAGGATAAAACATCTGTGTTGTTGGCTTACCCCGAAAGGGATTTATAGCGTCATGATATGTATGTATGTATGTATGTAATATTTTACCTTTGTTGTTTTCTTGGATGCAGATATTATAGACAAAAACCTTTGAGTGCACCACTACAGCAAGCCATGAGTCACAAGGACCTTGTTCAGAAGTGGCTTGAGTACTTGGATGCCAAGCTATTTTATCAGCATATTCCTCACTAAGCTGCAGTTCTCCTAGGCACTTTAAATGTGATGCACTAAACAGCTGTATTGTACTGCAAAAACAAATAATTATATAGGTATTAATAATGTCACTTGCATGTCAATGGTGTTGTGGCTAAACCATGCTTCTACTTTTAGCGTGTTTCTTTACTTTCACCATCTACATTTATCGCGATAGCCATAAAAACGTGTATCTACATTTATCGCGACAACAAAATATAAAACATTTTTTCACCTAGTTTCCTATGTAGAAGAAGTGTATTTTACCTGTTGTCGCGATAAATGTAGATACTGTACGCATTTCTATGGCTATATCGCAATAAACGTAGATGCGTGAAAGTAAGGAAACACGCTAAAAGTAGAAGCGTGGTTTAGCCGCAACACCATCGATGTATACTATTAAACAAACATAGTAATTGAAATCTAGCTGTCTATAATTTTGATTAATAAATGAAGAGTTACAATTAAACACATATCCCCATCACTCATTAATTTTAACTTGCAGATATAATAATAATAATAAAATGCTTACGGCTTATTTGACAATACAATTGCCAGCAGTGTATAGTCCGATTTCCATGCCAAATGCAAATACTTATCATCTTTTGGCATGGAAGGGTTGGAAGCAATAATGACAGTTCTCAGGTTGATATGTGTGATAATGTCACCATTGTGTTCTTCAATATCAAGGTACTTAGGATCATAGCTCAAAGCATCATTGTTTGAAGTACAATAGAGGTGTAAGCCAGTTTTTTGAACATCGTTACCTAAAAGTATAGGATAGGCCTAAGGATTATTTTTCCTTTAATATATTACCTACAAGTATATAAAAATGAGGAAAAAAACATAGTGATTGATCAATAATAAGTTAAAAAATTAATTAAATTTTAAAAATAAAATTATTAATTAGTAATACTTTACTGCAATGTTTTTTTTCTGTATACTTATATCTGAAAGTATGACATTTTATATAACAATAAAAGGCTACAACAAGTTAAATAATACTGTACAACAAATTACCTTGCAGGTAAGTTGGAGGCCCCCAGCATACAGATCTGATCTGACTTAAATGAACTCTAATGAACATCTGAGGTTTTGCTGAGTGTTTTACTTCATGGATGTAACCTACATGCCCATTTCTAGTTCCAAAAGCTAAAGCAAGTTTCTCAGTTGGATGCCAAGCAAACTAAAACATAGCAAAGAGATGCAATTTAATTTAAAAATGTAGTTCATTTGTTTCTATTAATTAATATAATAATATGCAGCAAATAATGCAAATAATGAATTTTTTTTAAAGCAAAGAAACCTGTGTGTGTGTGTGTATTTATTGAATAGGCCCTATATATCTGGCATCTTTTTTTAATTTATAGAAAAGCAGTAATTAGTTTCTTAAGAATTACAAACAATTAATATTATAAATATTAAATACATATAATATACATAGACAAAAATTTAAAAAGTAAATATTAAACTGAAAAAAAAAAAAAAAAAAAAAAAAAAAACTATAGGCCTAATAAAAACAAACAAACATTGATTCATATAAAATTTTGAAAAAATAAAAGTGAAATTTATAATAGAAAATAGTAGACATTATTGAATTAAAAATTGATGCAATGCAAAGATTCTCTAATTTAAATAGTTGATTCGGACTTGGGATCAAATGTTCCAAGTCTATCTTTTCTACATGTAATAGCTAAAGTGCAAAATAAAAATAATAAAATAATTGTTTATGTTTTATCATGTTAACATTCATTAAACCATTAATGGCTAAGCATTGGTTACTTACAGATGAAACAAGTTTTGAGGCTCCAGGCAACTTGATGCAATAAGTATCTGAACTTTTGCCAAGTACCAACATATGAATAAAACTCTTCTCAGTGGAAACTGCAACTATATTTTCCATAGTTGAACAAACACTCAAGCATTCGATTTCTCTACCATTAGGTAGTAAGCTTAGTGTATATTTTTTAGTTGCATGATTGCAATCAGATGAATGCACACTGCTGCATATAAGGTGATTATCTGCACCCACAGTCCATAAATTGTATATTTCGCCATTGATAGGATCGCCTGGAATACATATTATTATACAGATAAAATACATGACTTAACAATATACCTTTACTTTCCACTTGACAACTTTAATTTGTATGTATTAAAAGAGAGAAAATATGTAATATAGCATCAAAATACTAATTGTACGTTTATTTTATGCCTGTATTACTATATATAATTATACCTTTGGCAGCAATGCAGGAAATGTTGTGATGATGCCATGTGTGGATTTGATGAGGTTCACTATTGTTTGCAGAAAGTGGATTCCACTGTAGCAGCTCAAAGTTTGATGTGAGGAGAGCATTGGGATGAAGCCACATGATAGATACTGATGGTAGCTTATCAGAGTTTTGAGGTGCATTGCTGTTTGCTCTGATCACAAAAAGATTTACACTTAGTTATACAATGTTATGCTGTGATATTATAACATATTAATATTCATTCATTGATTCATTGATCCATTCATTCATTCATTCATTCATTCATTCATTCATTCATTCATTCATTCATTCATTCATTCATTCATTCATTCATTCATTCATTCATTCATTCATTCATTCATTCATTCATTCATTCATTCATTCATTCATTCATTCATTCATTCATTCATTCATTCATTCATTCATTCATTCATTCATTCATTCATTCATTCATTCATTCATTCATTCATTCATTCATTCGTTTGTTTGTTCGTTAGTTTGTTTGTTTGTTTGTTTGTTCATTCATTCATTCATATTACTGGGGTAATAATTAACATTAATTTGATGCATTTAAAACTTGGAACATATCAATACAAATTTCCAAATATTGCTATAGGTGATCACTTCAATACAATTGAGTATCTATTTATCAATTTCCTCTAGGAAATTCCTATGAAAAATAAGCACGGCACATTAAAACTATAGCCCCTTTAATTTGAAAACTGGGGTAGAGAATCCACTAATAATTGCAATCGAAGACGGGGGGGGGGGGGGGGGGGGGGGGGGGGGGGGGGGAGGAGAGCTATATATTCACTTGCATGATTTACTTTCAAAGAGTAAGAGCTTACTTTGGCAAACAAAATGATTTAATGCACTGACGCTCATCAATATTCCAAATAGCAACACATTCACTAGTTGCTGAAGCAAACATAGACCTTGGATCTTCAGTAGTTATATCAAGAGGACACCATGACATAGAAAGAATTCTGTCATCATGACCATCTAGGACGCTAAGTACAGAGCCAGTACCTGTAAGTTAAGCAATACATGTATAATATGCTGTACTTTGCTGTGAAAATAAGTTACAATCATGTTATAATGGTATATGAAAACAAGCTTTAGAAATTTAGCGCGCGCTAGTTAAATGCGCATTTAACTTAGAATCTATGTTAGACATTTGTACTAGTGATAATTCACTGACGACTAACTTCTACAATACAGTACATTGAAATCTGATATAGAACAAAAGATGAAGAAGTTTATGATAAATTTAAACCGAAAGAATAGACAAAATCAGTAAGTGCCTTACATATCCATGGGCCTTATCATAATGAAGAGAGTGCTATAGTTAGGTGAAAATCTTAGAAGCGCAGAAGTATATTGGATATATTTCAGCACTAAACTTCAAGAGAAAATGGAGTTTATGTGTGTATTTGTTGGTCCTTACGCAGTTGTAGCCTGTAAGGCCCAATGAAGGCACACACAATGAGCATGCACACACACTCTCACAATTTCTCTTGGAGTAGTTGAAAGTTAACCAACGTATGTGTATTGTCTCTGTGCTAGCAAGATTTTCACCAAACCATAGGAATTTCTTCACTATGATAAGGGCTAGGGGCCCTTGCTGGTGTACTCAATCCATTCCTTTTATATATTAACATAAGTTTAAAAATGTATGTTTTTTGTTTGTTTAAATAATAAAAACTTTTTACATATATACATACATAATACATACATATATGCCTATAAATATATATATAAATAAATATAAAATCAAGAAAGAACTTTGTTTAACTTAATACAGTACTAGTTTAAAAGTTGAGTATAAAATAAAACACTGATCCTTACCATCAATACTAATGACTGCAATTAGCCCATCAACACAGCCTATGGCTACAAGAGCTTTGCAAGTTTTACTGCATGCTAGTGAAGTTGGCTTCAAATGCAAAGATTGCAAGAGTGGCAGACTTTTAATTTCACCACTTAGAGTATTGAGAATTATAAGTCCGCCACCTGTATCAGTAGATACAACTTCAAAGTCGCCTACTCCAGTCCAGTCAATGTCAACAATATCTTCTTGTCTCTGAAATACATGTACATATAAATCTGTATAATATAATGCCTATGTATTGACAATCTTTATAAAAATACACTACTGAAAGGGCTCACAACTTACATGTTTATTGTGCTGAACAAAAATTGATTTTGTTTTTACATTCCAGACTAATACACAGCTATCAACAGTTGTTGATGCAAGGAAAAAATGCCTCGCTGTTTGGGTAGGATCCGAAAATGACACATTTAGAACTTTTTTCTTGCAGTCCAGAATATCAATGTCAATTAGTTGTACTCCATTCGGTTTGATAAGAACAATGTTATGTTTTGATCCATAAGCAAAATGACCATCAGTAGAACAGCTTGCAATTTTATTACAGCTGGTATTCGGTGAAGGTAGAAGAGCATACATTTTACATGCTATGCACCAAAGATATCTGAAAAAATAAAAACAATATTTTCAGTATCGTAAAAATATACAACAATGCGCCATTTTTAATAACTAGTTGAAGCTTTTTGTTTATTTAATTGTTGCAAAAACGATAAAAAAAAATAACAACATAATGGGGTTTAACTACAGGTTGCAACTTATCACAGTTAAGCCTTGTTCACCTTGTTAAGCCTTTGCATGCTAAGGCTTTTCTAATTTGTAAGTAAAAATGTAATTAGTTCCACTTAATATATTTTTTATTGTTGTCCTATAAGAAATTTACATAAGGATCAAACTCTGGTAATTGATTCTTCAGTGGAATTTTCTCAGGTAAAAAAATTCAGTCAAACAGACAACTTAACATAATCAGCACTTGTCACTAGCAAGGGTTATCAGATCGATCACTGGCAAGGGTCATCATTAGTTTTATGTTAATTTTGGTCTGGCATAGGGCTATAATTGTGGTTAAATTGAGGGTTTTAAAATTTGAATTTCTCGCTTCAGAATTATTAAAACACGTTAAATCACACACCATCGTGAAGTAAAAAATACAACTCAAAAGGTATTTAGGATGTGAAGGAGCCTCCGTTAAAGAAACAAGGTGAAAAATGTGTGTTAAGTTGACTCCAAATGAGGGTCTGGGTTCCGCCAGAAATTTAAGTTTCTCATTGTTTACACCTTTTAAATATGGTAATTAAATTATAATTTATTAAACACAATGCGTGTACAACATACATCTAAACATTCAATTCATATATTAAAAGACATAGGTACTTATAAACATTACATATAATAATATCAAAATCTAAACAGCATTATACATGCTGATCATTGCCCTCGTCAGCATAATAGCCCATACTTAAATGCCTCTTAGTTAGTACATGTGGGGAGATGATACTGATCACATGACATCCCACATAAGGAGCAGATACAATTATTAGTACAGATATGATATTCCTTAGTGTTACAAATTTTGTGATGAAATCCGTGTGCCGCGAAGAAGCAGGTGATAACATTACGATTTCTCTGATTTGAATTTTTCCATGTATCATTTTTAAAAGCTGGTGTATTGTAAAATGATAGATTAATATCATACATACATACATACATACATACATACATACATACATACATACATACATACATACATACATACATACATACATACATACATACATACATACATACATACATACATACATACATACATACATACCATACATACATACATACATACATACATACATACATACATACATACATACATACATACATATCATGACGCTATAATCCCTTTCGGGGTAAGCCAACAACACAGATGTTTTACCCTGGCCCAGTGATAGACCTCCACAACTTCCTATCCTGACATACTTCACTTGCTTCCGCCAGTCTCATACCTTGTTTCAATAATAATTGGTAATAAAATGTCATTTTGATCGACAAACTGCAAATTTCTAGCGGAACCCACATCCTCATTTGGAGTCAACTTTTGCGCACATTTTTCACCTTTATCCTTTCACTGGAGCACGTTCACGTCCTAAATACTTAGCTTTTTACTTTATGATGATGTGCGATTTACATAATGTGTGTTTTAACAATTCTGAAGCAAGAAATTCAATATTAAATAAAAAAAAAAAAAAAAAAAAACTCAATTCAACATGGTAAGCACTAGACCAAAATTAACATAAAACTAATGATTACCCTTCCCAGTATTGTGTCCTGATGGTATTATATGCTGGGAGAATTCAATTGATAGTAACAGGGTATTTATAATACAAAAGAGAGCTATACATACTGTACCATATTATTCAGAAAGAAAACTGAATCTTGTAAACTTTAGTCTCAAATGTTAGGGATTTTGCCCTTCCCTTGTGTTTATATACATGAATGTGCAATGTATGTTAAAAAGCATGAATCACGTTTCCGTGAGCATGAAATTAATCACAATCATGCTACACGGAGACGTGATATAGATATAACTCCTAAATATTGTAGACTAGAAATGTGTTGTAAGGGCCCATTCATGTCATGTGTTAGGATTTATAAAAATCTACCCTCTGAACTCAAATCTATTAACTGTATTAAATTATTCAATCATCAACTAAAAAGCTACCTCATGAATAAATGTTTTTGCAGCCTTGATGAGTACTATAATAACGACACAACCTACCCAGTAAACACGACTCGTGTACCTTTAGGGACTCTCGGAGAAAACTGGTGGTGGTTCTCCGAGTGTCTACCTAATATCCATGACCTATTTCGACCAGTTTTATTTTTGTGTGGCAAAAAAACATTGGACACAATTTCCAGTGCGTTGTATGCAAAAAATTAAAAAATACATAATAATAAATAGTGTTTAATTTTTAATCTTTTACTAGAATCAATTAAAAAAAAAATTTGGATTTTTTTATTTTTTGCCCAAAAGTGCCTTTTTTCAAAAAGTTACCAACCCGTAAGAAATTTTACTGCGTTTTTGGATGTAACTCGATTTTTTTCACCCAAATAAGTTGTTCTAATTTAATTTTTAAAGTATATATAGGCCTATTTATATATTAATTAAATAACTTAAGTTCTTTCAAAAAAAAAAAAAAAAAAAAAAACTGGTGGAATGTTTGGTGGACCATTCTACAAACTGGTGGACAACTCGTCGTAATTGATGACATATGGTCCACCAGTTGAGGTCCACGACAATCCACAAGGTTTCCTCGTGGTCGTGTTTACTGGGTAATATGTATATTGCATTTAAAATATTCAGATGTGTATGTATTGTACAGTATATTAATATCATGTATTATTATTATTAATTTTCTATTTTCTTTCATATTTTAGCTAACGGGGGGAACGAGTGTTTCGGGGCTGACTTTGGGCTATTTTCAGTCACATCCGCTTCCGTTTTCACATCCTACGCATGCGTAACAGGTAACAGGTGGACACAGAGGCGGGTGGGCAATCTCGCTCGGAGTCGGCCTTGAGGCAGTTATTCCCTTATTACGTAGTTAATTAGTAAGTAACATTAGTGTGTAACATAGTAAGTAAGTTGACAATTCCATGTAAAATCTTATACAAATGTAATTTATTATGTTTGATTGTAGGAGAGTGGAAATAAAGATATCTTGAATTTGATTATGTAAAGTTGCCTATTGTGAACACCAATTTTCTAAAGTGAAAGTAATTATATATAGCATTTTCACTCATATATAACTAACGTACATACATACATTAGAAAAGCCAGTTATATGTAAATACATACTGCATATGGCTTTATGGCCGTATATAAGCTCAGCTTTGTTTTTATTGTTGTTTTGCATGTGCTGAGTGTTTATGAGACAAGATCTGTATTACTGTATGAAAAAAAATGCATTTCCATAGTTAAAAATGCTGACAACCTTTCTAAAATTTTTAACGACGTTACCGGGGTATTTTGACCTACCAAAAACGATGGGGACTACCAATAATGTTAAAATTAGCTCTCTGACTAACTTAAGGGTGTCACCCCTGCACGTTTAACTGTAATCTTCTGATTATATGATTCATGATCAATAAATTTATTTATGTATGCATAGGTATAATGTATGTATGTATGTATGTGTATGTACATATGTAACTATTCTACATATACATTTGGAATGTTTACAATAATAATAATAATAAACTTACATTGGTTTAACTAGCGGTTAAAGTGTTGCAATTGCAACTTTACAAAAGGGTTACTCCCGCAATGCTAACTTATACCATAATAATGTGTAGTTATACCCTGGTTATACCCAACTCAGACCCAACTACCAGGGGTGCCCGATTCATGACCGCAGCGTTCATGTCTCCAAATGTTAAATATATGAGGAGACTTTAACGCGACCGGTCAGATTTATCTGGGGGGAGTGTACATACTCCAGGCTCCAGGCATACCCCCATGCCGTTGCCGCATTTTATTATAGGCATATTAATACTCACGCATACTTTATAAATCCTGAAAAAGCAAGCCGGAAGCAAGATGATGACTGCTGTACAAAGCACTAAAACTTAAAACCATTCAAATGCATACAAAATCTGCAAAAAACGATCCAAAACTTACCAAACGCGTGTATTTGGCTGTTTGTTTACTTTTTTTACCGCGCTAACCAGCTGGTGCTGGTAACAGGAAGCTATTAATTTTTTTTTAACCTTTCTCCTTTCTAGTTACTGCAGTATATCGTAAAAGATTTAGTCAAATAAAAATTAATGCTTAATTAATTAAATATAAGTTTGGAAATATAAGGCACGGCTTATAGGCAGGTCACTTATAGATTCTTAAGAATTATGTATATAGTCATCTTTTGACTAAAACGCGGAAAGGAGAAATATTGTTCAAACTCGACATTCAAACTATTTGTCAAAATTAACCCAGGTTCGAGCAAGAGACAGGACGGCTGTTATTCGAGCCCTAAATTTTCAGGCGTTATATGTACATGTATTACACCAAAATACCTTAATTTTACAAGTAATTCTGCCATTAATATATATTATATATATATATATATCAGGGGCGGCTCGTGAAGTTTATGACTAGGCAAGCACTCGGTGATAGCTTACATATTCTGGGGGGGGGGGGGGGGGGATAGCCCGCCGCAGGCGCCGATTTTTTTTAGACCACGTGGTCCCTTATAATCTTTGATTTTCGACAAAAAAAACTGCATATTATCTGAACCTTAAAGCAACAATCATTTTGATTTTTTATAACAAAAATTTTTAAAGAAATTGTGCTGTTAACATTTTTTTTTTAATTATATCTTATTTACTATATAATGACTAATAAATAAACTATATATAGAAGAGTATTGTAAAAGTAGTGTATAAATTAATTAGATTTTTCACAAAATCGTACGTAAATATTTTCATGAAGAGCATGTTATTTAATATTATTATTGCGCATTTATTTTATTTATTTTATTCTCTTCTGTACAAACATTTATTCATATAAATGTATGGCATTATTTTATAAAAAATAATAATTAAAACGTGACTTTTTTGTTACTATAATTAAATTATATTGGATCGAATTTAACTGCAATCTGCAACTATACGGTACAATCGGGCTATTCAGTTTTTATTTCAAAAGCAAAGGAGAGAAAGAGAGAGAGAGAGAACTAACTGCCGATTAGATAATTGCAAATGTACGGCCCTATTTATCGTTTATTATATTTGTTTTGCATTAATTTATATGCCAAAGCAAACTATATAAAAAAAATTTAAAATATTTGATTTTTAAATCAGTTTACAAACACCATGCCCGAAAAAAACTAAACACTGTCATTTTTAATGTCACGGTTTTTATTATTTAAAAATTGACAAAATAAATAATAACTTTAGCTAAATTCAGGCACATTTGTTAATATTTCCCCTCCCTTTTTCGGTACAATAGATCATTTTAAAAATAAATAGTCCTCTCCGTTATACCTTTTCCAGGTTATTCTTATATTAATATTTTTAATGGAGCTTGTCGGTTTAGCGTGCGGGCAAACGTGGGGATGTTATATAAGGATCCTCTAATGTAACATTTATTCTTGGGCTTATTTTTTTTTTTTTTTTTTTTTTTTTTGCGATTATTATCTGAACAAACTACACCAATTCCGTATATTTAAATGAGAAAAACTAGACACACTTTTACGTTTTTAAAGCCATAGAATTTTTTTTTTAAGAATTTTTGACAGTGATTATCCTTCATATTGAGCTCATTTACTGTAAAAAGTTTCAAAAAATAAAAACCGCACTTTGTCTCGATCTCTCTCTTTATTTTTTTTATCAATAATATTCTTAATATTTTTGGCTATGTATAAATTACAAAATAATAATAATAAAATTTAAAAGACATCATCAATCACGCCAGTGAAATTATTTAAAAGTATAATATATCATATATAAAGCAAATAAGGTAATTGAGAGCAAAAAATTGCATTTAATTGATTCATGTAATTTACTATTCATGTTTTTAAAAAATGAAATTTATTTAAAGTGTGTGATCTATTGATTTACACATATATCCAAAGTTTCATATTTTTAAAACACTTTTTACATATAAATTACACGACTTTTTATTCATATTTTAGCATAGACTGCAACATATCACGCTATTGCTAATTAGTCGTTACGCATACGACAACATTAAAGTCACACATTTATAGACAAAATAACACAGATTCAGGAAATGTTTCTATTTTTTCAATCCAACAATTAGATATTGAGTTATTAATTTTTAAGAAAGGTGCAAGCATTTTTTTGAAGTGCTTTCACGACTTCTATTCAGAAGCATTGTAGCCTCCCGTCCCCCCTCTTTTTTTCTCAACGCTAGCAATATAGCGACGTATGCTCCTGTAGTGTGGAGCTTTCACAATTTTTATTGAGGAGGGCGCTGCATACGTGATTTTTTTTATGAAGGCGCGCTTTGTTTTTAATGAATACAAATTAGAAAAAACATAGAAAATAGATAAAAATTAGATACAAAATATGAAAAATAACTTTCTTTATTGAATTATGGAATAAAACCTTTTTGATCGATTTTCTATAGGCATGCACTGCTTGCAGGGCTTACATGCACCAGCCGCCCCTGATATATATATATATATATATATATATAAAGAGAAATTGTAGGTTGTTCTGGGGGAATGCAAATACTTTTCTTTCATTTTAATTTCTGCTGGTGCTGGCACATTTGAATTGTTTCATATAGAATGTACTGATATAATTAATAAAACTGTCTAAACTACAAGTTAGAACATGTACCTAAACATGTAAATACCAGTCTTGGGGTGTTTGAGTGCGATTTCCGTGTTCGACGCACACCAATTTCACTGCTGAGTGTTCGAAATTTCGAACACAATATCGAACACTTTTGCAATTAATTTGCGGTGTTAAAAATTAAATTAAATATTAAAAATTCATGCATGTGTAAAATAAAAGGAGTTTCAAACATGTCCATTATTTATATGGGTACATAAAAAATATGTATATAGGCCTATATATATTGATATGAAGATATCAGCCTGGCCTTCTATAATACCCCTGCATTTAATATTAATGGGTGGAAAGGCCCAAACTGTACAGACAGGCATGTTATTACCCGTTATGAGGTGCATGGTTTCCACCATGTAATCTGTCAGATTAAAGAATCACGAGTGTAATGATAAATGTGTATGTTTGTTATGTGGTGGCCTATGGGTACCACTTACTTCATTGTCCATCTCAGACCCTATCATTAAGTCAATATGCAAAAATGTAGACTTATAGACTGCAATGTAAATATATATGTATAAGTACACACCTTGGTGTTAAATAAATAAAATAATAATAAAAAATAATACTAAAAAATGTGGTTTATTTTAATAATAGTATTTTTTTTAAACTATATATATTTTTGAACACTATCAAACAGTTAGATCAAACAGTTCGTGATGTGTTCGAACTTGCAAAAAGTTCAAAATGTTTGTGTTCAGATCGTGTTCGTGATCGGTTTGAGTTCCTCTAAAACGGTGTTCGACCCTAACACTGGGTAAATATACAATTTTAGAGTTTTTAGAATATATTTCTGAGCAATAAGCTACTACACTATATATTTATACTTTGTATGCATACTATGCATAGTTTTGGTAGGTGGCACATATATATTACATATTTCATTAATGAGGAAGTCTACACGAAGTTAACCCCTACGTTTAAATACGTCATTTGAAAGAGAAAAATTAGTAGATAAACTTGGCATAGGTAATTACCTGCAAAATTGAAGTTTTATTTAATAAATGAAGAAATAAAAAATTTCAATTCCCAACCCTTTGCCGACTATGACGTCATTTGTTTACATCCGATTTTCAATTGTCTTCTGGATTTCAAACGATTCCATTGTTGAAAGGTGGCCGTTGGCCGTTAAATTTTTTGAATCTGTAGCAGTTGCATTGCATGAAATCCAGAAGATAACTGAAAATCGGATGCAAACAAATGACGTCATAGTCGGCAAAGGGTTGGGAATTGAAATTTTTTATTTCTTCATTTATTAAATAAAACTTCAATTTTCCAGGTAATTGCCTATGCCAAATTTATCTACTAATTTTTCTCTTTCAAATGACGTATTCAAACCTAGGGGTTAACTTCGTGTAGACTTCCTCATTGCTAAAGAACTATAACTTGCAAGACAAAACTAAAGCATTACACAGTTAGTAGGAAAAAAATATATCAACAACTCAGAACATGTTTTTGTTTATTTTTTTATTATATTTTATTAATGGGTTATGATTTTTTAAAGTTTTAGCCAGTTGACTTTTTTCTCCAACATGCAGTGCATGATAAGTTATAAGTAAGAATAATGAGGGGGGGGGGGGGGGTACGTAATACAGCTGTGATCTTTACTCATACTGTATATATGCTTTCAGCTTTTAATTTCATTTTGTTTCAGTCAATATACTAACTATAATTATTCAGAGTTTTTGATTAGCAGGCTTAAGGTTTTGAACATATTAAAAATATATTTTTATTATTAGTACTGTATTTTATTATTAGTGACATCCATAAAAAGGCTAGATTTTTGCCTGTTGCATTAACTAATAATAATAATAATAATAAAAATGTATGTATCAACATACATACTAATTACTAAAGCTGTTTGTAAACCCTGTTTTCTGCTTCTAAAATGATGACCAAATATGGATATTCAAATGTAATGTGCATATTTTTAGTGCAAGAAAACACGTTTTACGAATAACAGAATATAATGTGATCAGATTTGAGTGATCAAATTATAAAAAATCACATATCTAATGGCCAATAATTGTAGCCCAAAGAATTGTTGTGCTACATTGTACAACAGCTGTTGCAGGTGCTGTAATACTGAAAACGTATGTATCATTCACATGTAACTTAAACTTGATGTCAGTTAACAGATAAACAAATTTGCATCAAATGTTTTAATCATGTTAAATGTTAAATGCATCTCACAATCAGTGTTTTAAAACTGATGGGCGAGGTGACAGGCAAAGCTGGCAAAATCCGGCTTTTTATTTTCTATTCATTGCTATATCCATTAAAATGACGATAAGCAATGGATCTGTCAATAATGGCGCGTGTCAAAGATTGTTATTAGCGCAACTCTGTTTGTTGATATCTGTTAGAGACCCTTAACAGAGAAGCGACAACCTCATGTTTTAGGCAGACTCGCATTACATTAGTTTTGAAAGACCCGCTAAAAGTACCCACACTTTCTAGCGTTCTGATTGGACACCCAAACAATTTCTCGAATCTGGCCAATCAGAATGCTAGAAAGTGTGGGTACTATTAGCGGGTTTTTCAAAACATGAGGTTGTCGCTTCTCTGTTAAGGTTCTCTAATATGTTGGTTTACCTTGCATGCACAGTATGCTTTCTAACGTGAAACGTGCTAATTTAAGTAACAGTCGGTTTTTGTCAAAATAACTATCAATATTGACATTAAATTTACATGCCATGTGAATGATAAATTATTCTGATGTAGGAACTTAAAAAAAAAAAAAAAAAAAATCAATCAATAAAAAGTAAATGCATTTTGAAGTGATAAATGCTCTAGATTTTGGTTAAATTGAAAATAATAATTGAGGTTTAACTCTAAAGATAAGAAATAAAAATGAATGATTTGCTGGAGGCATAAGCTACACCAATAATTATATCACATTCATATATTAGGGGAACATTTCTATATAAAAAAGTTGTGCTTCAAATTATATAAATTTGTTACTTAAAAATAAAAAAAGAAAGAAAAGATTGTTAATGCACTGCATTAACAGTAAAATAATAATAGATGTGAATCCTTTCTGCCTTGATTTAGGCTTTGAGTATTAAATAATAATTAATGCAAATTTTATTTTGCTCTAGCTTCATTAATTTTGAATTACGCTTTTGTTACTCAAGAGATTATATATATAGCTCTTGTAAATAAAAAATGTTTGAAAATATTTTATCATAAAAACAAGACAAATTTAATATGGTCCCCTATATGGCTAACATTTTCATTTCCTTCTCCTCTCTACACTTTGTAGTGTAGCCACAATAATGAATTATTGGAGATCAACAATATACTGTATTACTCTTGAAGTTTGCAGCGAAAATCATTCAAGTCTTGTTGCCACTGAGTTAGCTGTTCAGGTTCCAAAAGATCTTTTTGTTTAAATGCTTCAATCAAACCCTGCACTTTACAGAATATAATGAGTGGATTTGGAAAGGCAATGCGCTTCTTTTCCAATGCTTCTTTGGTACTCCTAGCATTTGCCAGAGAATCTTGAGAACTTTCAATTTGCTTTTTTGCAGCTTGATTTGCTGCCACCTCCCTCTCTTTCTCTGTTATCACTACAGTGAGACGTGAGTAAGTAGCACAATCTGCATCCAACAGAAAACTTTTGTATTTGGTGAGAAGGTTTATGCCATCAGCATTATTACAACTCAAAGTGTCCAACATTGCAGCACATTTGAATGCTCTTTCACTGTGACACAGTTTTGTTAGAATAGGAGAGCACAGCCAATAAAGTAGAGCTTGAAGTGGACGTTCTTTGACACAAACAAGTCCTCTACGATAAGCCATGTGCAATGTTTCAACAACAAAGCGCTCCCATTCATCATCATTTTCACTGTGTGCTGCAGCAGCCAAAACAAGCAATTTTGAGACTTGAAGCAACATCTGAAACAAGCATTATTGTATCAAGGATTGCATTTTTGAGCAATGCATGTATGCAAAATAAATTGACAAAGATACATAACACTACAACAGAAATACAAAATTAAAGAGACATAAAGTGATGCGATAAAAAAAAAATTACATGTTGACATTACTGGAATATAAAAATAAGCAGCTATCTACATACATACATACATATCATGACGCTATAAATCCCTTTCGGGGTAAGCCAACAACACAGATGTTTTATCCTGACCAAGTGATAGACCTCCACAACTTCCTATCCTGACATACTTCACTTGCTTCCGCCAGTCTCATACCTTGTTTCATACATTTCCTTTTGCATTTCATACTGCGTACATTCTTATTTTTCAAACATCTTCCAACCACCTCAGACCATGATGTTTTAGGCCTGCCTCTATCTCTCCTTCCATCCACTCTACTATGAAATACCTGCTTTGCTATTCTTTCATCACCCATTCTCTCAACATGACCAAACCACCGTAATACACTGTTCTCATACTTCTCAGTCACAGTTTCTTTTACTCCACATTTCTCCAACACCCAAGTATTCCTTACCCTATCTAATCTTGTTTTACCACACATACTTCTGAGAAAACTCATACCAACAGCATTCACCCTACTCATATGCCTACTCTGACATACCCATGATTCAGAACCATATAAGATAGTTGGGAGTAAGACAGAATTGTACACTGTAAGTTTTGCTTTGTTTGATAAAGCATCACTCTTGGCCAATCCTGCCATGCTGCCAACTACTTTCCTACCTGCCGCCACTCTCCTCTCAATCTCCCCATCTATACTTCCATTCTCTTGATATAATCAAATCTAATCTAAAAATAATTATAATAAAAAATAGATAGTAAAAAGATATGATAGTAAAATACAAATAGATTAGGACAAATTGAGGAATGGGAGATATTATGAGCTTACACTAACAAGGACGCTGTGGTAGAGAATATATTCTAACCCAGTCCAAAAAGAAATTTAAAAGCATACGTAAGTGGCTCATATTGCTCTGTAGAATGCGAGCTTCATAAAAAAGGGGAATTCTGGCTTGCACATTGGTTTAGATAGTGTGAGCATTGCGCATAGCACACTGCCATTTTCAGCACCTCATCTGTAGCCATATAGATACCGATTTCATTCTTACTGGGACTCATCAGCATGGCAAGGAGAGAAAAGCTCCATGCCCTACCTCTAGCCTCCTAGAAGGCTGGAAGAGAACTGTTAACTCTGGCTGCTCAGCGTTAAGCAAAAAATTCCCAAATTATTTAAAAACGTTTTATTATAGCATTAATTAAGCAATAGAGGAAACCTAAGATTTTTTTTTCTTTTACGTGAACTTTTACCCCCCCCCCCCCCCCCCCCCTGCAGGTTGGTCATTGGGATCACAGGCATAACTTTATAAATAAAGGAAAGCATATCTTGGGAGTGTTGTTTGTCTTGTGTTGCTTATCCCTTAAAATTTTAACATAAAAAATGACACATGGGTATTTTTTTTTATAGGAAAATAATAGGGCTAATAATTAATTATAAACATTAGGGCTGCTAATTCACTTTCTCATTCCAGATACAAAGCGGCACCCTGCAGAAGACACAAGACCGTGACTTGGTCATACATGTGTGCTCATTTATCATATTATTGTTCATCTCATCCCAGTTGATAATGTAAGAAAAAAAGGGACATACATTTTTTTATTATTATTTTTTTTTTAATTTAATACATTATTTTAATATGTTAAATAGTGGATTTATTTTTAATATTTATTGTGCCCACTTGGCCACTTTATTATACCTAACTAATTTATACTTAACATGTGACGTTAAAATTTGATAGGGAGAAACCAAATGAGAGTTGGCGCCAGGCAGCAGCGTCAACTGAAAATCTCAAATGGCGATAGTGGATTAAAATATATATATTTGAAAAATATATATATCATGCCATATATTGTCTCAAGCCGTTATGCACGGCCCTATGCACGCTAGGCGTGCAAGGCTATGAGCACTTTTATGCATGTATAATTAATTAGGAGTTAGGAATTTTAGTAGGAGGCGGGGGTTTGCAAGCACAGCAATATATTACATAACAATAAATATAACTCAATAGTTACAAACGTTTCGCCTTCCCAAAGGCTCATCAGTGTAACGGGAAGAGTAACACAGTCACGCTAGAGATGATGCTCACACCACATCTGCTAGCAGACTGTGCAGTGGTCTGCGAATTTACTGAGCTTTTATACCCAGTGGCCCCGCAGCCTCACGCGCCGATTGGTTAATAAATCGGCGCGTGAAAATTCAAACGTATTTTAAACCACATACTTACTGTTACATACATATTACTGTGCTTTTAAGGCGAAATAAAGTAAAAAGAAGACAGGAAAGAAAATAGGGGATGGGCTACTAGAAAAAACGGACTTTTTTGCAGTCAAATATATTTTTATAGCGGGACAACACAGGACGGACACGAAAAAACATATAAACAAAATCGTCTTAGCAATAATTGTATTTAGGAAAAGGAAAGGTACCATCGCGATAAGGACAAACATGTGACGTTAAAATTTGATAGGGAGAAACCAAATGAGAGTTGGCGCCAGGCAGCAGTGTCAACTGAAAATCTCAAATGGCGATAGTGGATTAAAAAATATATATTTGAAAAATATATATATCATGCCATATATTGTCTCAAGCCGTTATGCACGGCCCTATGCACGCTAGGCGTGCAAGGCTATGAGCACTTTTATGCATGTATAATTAATTAGGAGTTAGGAATTTTAGTAGGAGGCAGGGGGTTGCAAGCACAGTCTGCTAGCAGATGTGGTGTGAGCATCATCTCTAGCGTGACTGTGTTACTCTTCCCGTTACACTGATGAGCCTTTGGGAAGGCGAAACGTTTGTAACTATTGAGTTATATTTATTGTTATGTAATAAATTGCTGTACTTGCAACCCCCTGCCTCCTACTAAAATTCCTAACTCCTAATTAATTATACATGTACATGCATAAAAGTGCTCATAGCCTTGCATGCCTAGCGTGCATAGGGCCGTGCATAATGGCTTGAGACAATATAAGGCATGATATATATATTTTCAAATATATATTTTTTAATCCACTATCGCCATTTGAGATTTTCAGTTGACGCTGCTGCCTGGCGCCAACTCTCAATTGGTTTCTCCCTATCAAATTTTAACGTCACATGTTTGTCCTTACCGCGATGGTACCTTTCCTTTTCCTAAATATAATTTATACTTAATTAGTTAATTGTAACTACAGTATTCAATGACTAACAGTTCTCCAGTTATGATGCTGTAAAGCCAAACTTGTTAAAAAACATCTCCTTTTATTATTACTGTACTATTTATTTATTTTTGCTCAAAAGTGCCAACCACCATTTCCCTACTTTAAAAAAAAAAAAAAAAAAAAAAAAAAAAAAAACACGATGGGGGATAAAATGTGTATCACCCCCCCCCCCCCCTTCCTCCTGCACAATTGACTAGATATCAAAACAACTAGTTAGTTCATAAAAGCAACATTGCTTTCCTCCTTTAATGTAAGTGGCCAAAATCAAAATACCTCTTTTCGAGAATCTGCCGGCTGTTGCATGTGCTGACTTGGAAGTAGTTTGTACAGCTTGGAATAAAGATTTTCCTGTGTTGAATTTTTGCAGATGATAACAAGCTGTTCCAACAAAGAATCTTCAGGTTTCAAAGCATCTTGCCACATTTCACTTAGTTGTTCCTCTCCTGGTACCTCCTGTTTACTTCTTGCACAAACCAGCTGATGAACCTCTATCAACACGTGCAGAGGCTAAAAATAAAGAACAATTGTACAACATTTGGGTTAAGTATAAAAGTGGGTCAGACACATAGTCAAGACTTGACATTTTTTTAATGCATTTTTGGAAATTAGAGACAGACATTTAATTTATGTTGTGTGTTAGCAATTATCACTTATCAGGGGCAAATGAAGCGTTTGTTAAAAATTAAACTATGCCATTAACATAATTCCCCTTGGTTATGTCACTGATCACAACTAAAATTGCAGGAAACAAGAATGCATCATTCAATACTGTGATTAAGTTAATGTTTATAAGCTAACCTCAAGACTTGGATGTTCTTTGATGATGTCCTTTGGTCCTTCCCATTCTTCATCTATCAAGTTAGCATAGAAGCATTCTGATGCAAGTGACATGCACAGGGCATCAGCTCCAGCTTGCTTTGCCAGAAAAGCCCCAAGTTTCCACAGTTTTGGATCTTTTCTCTTACTTAAGAGTACAGCAGCATTTTCATAGTCCTTTGCAGCAATGAAGCTATATGAATGACAGCATTAGAACAAACTATATTAATAGTTTCCCCTACAAGTAAGATCAACTCATAAGACAAAATCTTAGCAACGTGTCAATGAAGTTAAGGATCTGTCAGTTTTTTGCACATGCTTTCTCATGCAAAATAGCCAAATTCGCATATAACCATCAGTGTCTGTCAATATCTGTCGACACGCATGACGGACATGAAATATTCAAGTCATGTGAATATTACTTAAAAGTTAAGTTTATTTCAACAATGGAAAGAAAACAAATATTGATCTTGCTTGTAGGAAAAGCTGTTAATATAGATTACTTTATACACCATGCAAGCTATGGCATATATAATATTAGCTTCCAGATGCTTCTAAGGCGTTCTGAACTATCCCAACACTTTGAGATCACATATTAGTGTCTAATATTAGACACCTTCCAACTCTACCCGATCAATTGATACTCTTCTTCCAAATTTTTTTTCCTCCCTTCATATAACACTTTACTTATTTCCACCTTCCACCAAAAAAATGTTTCATAACACTCCAAGCAACTGAAGAAGAGGGCTGAAGAATAGTTATAATAAATAAACTATAACATAAAATAGCAGTAAAATAACAATAAAAATCTCTAATTCTTAATCTCAGTTCTTTAATAAACTAACTAAATGAACTACATACCATTGTGTAGCTAATTCAAAACTGCCTTGAGCAGCTGACACCTTGCCCCACTGATGAATAGTTTTAATTGTAACTGGATCTTCAGGGCCCAAGCGACATTGGCAGATACTCACTGCCTCTCTATAGAGCTTGTTAGCTGTAAGCACATCAATTGCTTCCATAACCTGTAAATAATAATAATAATAAAGTGCTTTATATCATATTTCTTCAACTGAAAAAATTGCTTGATTTTTGCTCTGGTAAGAAAGTAACTTTTTATAGTATACACACGAGGACTATTCTTATGATTTAAATCAAATTAAATGGTTTCAATTAATTATTTTATTAAAATTATTAATTATTATATTTGTCTTTTCAATCATTAAACTTTCATATTTTTTTGGTGTATTATTGTTTTTTATTGATTACAAAATAGTGTATTATTTCAAGGGATAAATATTTTACATCAGCAAGCAGTGCAGTGTCATAATAATATTTTTACTAGTCATTGCATTTTCAGTTTTACCACTTTTTTTTTTTTTTTTTACTAATTAGGTACTAGTCATAAAAAAAGTGCTTGAACATTTTTTGATTGATTTAAAAATTATTACTTATGTGTTGTGTCTGTATGAAATTGCACAGATTAGTCATTTTTAATATTAGGCCTATGTAATTTGTGTTATTTGTGCATGAAAAAGGGATTTTGTTACTTTTATTTAATCTAATTAAATGCTAATTAAATGAGTAAACTATCAAGAGTTGCCATTTAATGTATTATGCAAGTTAGTAATATGCAAAAATAAATGTATTTGTAGCATTAGCATTATGAGTTTTTACAACACCATTTTTGAAATGTAAACTGTTAACAATCTGGAATTTATTACATACTTAAAACTAAAAGGTACATAATAATTATGTCACATAATTCAAATTTATAAAATGGCGAAGGGAAAATTTAATTCCTGGTATTGAAAACATAATACCAGGTAATCTAATCCATATGCTAGAAATTTATCTTACTTTGTGACAAGCCAAGTAGTAAGATGCTGCTTTCAAGTGGTCCTCTTCCTGTACGAGTTGTTCAGCATAAATAGCACACATTTCAAGCCACACCCTTTAAAAAATATATTATTTATTATAGCATACTATTATATTTAAACAAGATAAAATGTATTTCTTACTTGTGAGACACATTTGGTGCCAAGGACACTAGCCAATCATTCAAATGTTTTGTCTGAACTGCTGCTTTTAAAGAATCATGCAGATTTCCACGCCACAGTTCCAAGTTATAAAAGCCTTTGTAATTTCCACTGGTCTTCAATGCTTTTCCTGAAAGAAAGAAGAAACTATTAAAAAACCGCAACACCATTGTGTGTGTGTGTGTATGTGTGTGTGTGTGTGAGAGAGAGAGAGAGAGAGAGAGAGAGAGAGAGAGAGAGAGAGAGAGAGAGAGAGAGAGAGAGGATCCGAATTACACACCATCTGCCTCAAGCATTGCTTGCATGTTTTCTTGAGATGTAAAGTAACCAATATTAGGTGCGTCTTGGACACTTAATTCTTTGATCTGAGATGTAGTAGAATCTGGTTCAGGTTTAACAATGCCATTAATAATTGCTTCTGGTTGAGGATCATCTTTTGGTATTTTAGACCCTATTTTATCTTCACCAATATCTGAAACTTCATTGTTTTCTTCTGTTGTTACTACTTGATCTTCAGATTGTTTCACTTCTTCAGTAACTTGTAAAGGAGGCAGCAATCCTTGATTCCTTAACAAGTGCTCACAACATTCCAGTGCCTTCTCTTTTTTATTGGATGCAGGACCAGATACAGGAAAGAAATTCACTCGCAACTTTTTAACATCTTGAGAGGTTGACTTTTTATTTTCAGTACTGCCTTTGTCTACCTTAGAATTTATGGCCTTGTTTGTTTCTTTACTTGTGATTTCTGCAGTGAAATAAAATAATAAATATTATTAATATATATTTTGCAACTAACTGACTACAGAAGACAAAGTTTTCATATTTAATATATTTAATCGGGCAAAAATCTACTTCGATCCTTACTTAATTATAAAACCTTATTTTTTTTATCAAGCACAGCATTACACTGGATCTTCATAAATTAATTTAAATTTTACAAATACTTAAAAACTTTTGTACAGTAAAATCAAAAGACATTACCTGTTTTTGTATTTGCAATGACAGACTCTTCTGGCAGAACTCTGGTTTCTGTAAAAAATATATAAACATAAACAAATTGAGTCTGCATACATGTGTGTGAGTTTCACATACACACAAATTAGGTCATCTGTATAAATCAGAATTTGCTTGAATAATAAAATAATAATAATAATGAACTTACTGTTATGGCGAGGAAGCTCACCATCAGGAGGGGACTTAGAAATACGCCAGACTTGCACAGTAAAATCTGCTGAGCCTGACACCATCACATCAGGATCTAGCATACTCCAACTACAGGCCAACACACAACCAGCATGCTGCAGGTAGCATGCAATCACTTCTTGTTTGACCACATCCCAGACCTGTATCAAACATAATTAACAATCAACTTTAGTTAAATTTCAAAAAATGTAGAACTTGGATGAAAGGGGAAAAGTGAATGACAATATTACTATTTGATGTAAATATTTATCCAGTATCATAGACTACTAGGCTAATACAAAGTAGAGAAATTATTAGAATATTACAACATGATATATATGTGTTAGCAAAATTTTATACTATACCTTCACAGATTTGTCATATGATGATGAAACCAACTGTCCACTAATATGAGGATTCCAAGCTATGTGGACAACTTTGCCGCCATGTTTTAGATGGAAACTGGGCTCAATGGGCAGATTGCATGATTTCCACTCACCATTTTCTTCTAATTAAATCAATAATAGCACCCAAAAAATATATTAATTGACCAATTCATACAATAAACAACAAAATATATGACATTAACAAATAATAGATAGGGGAGAGTGGGGTCATACGGGTCACTTTGCACTTTTTATTTTTTGTATTTTTTAATTTGTGATGTACGATGTTATAAAAAGTGTGGTAATTTAGTTCATCTATTCCCACACAAACTCCAAAAGTTTGAACGATCTATTCCAACTCTTTGTCCCTTAATTTTTTAAAATACAAAAAGATGTTTTCACTCACAATTTGCAAAACCGTGGGGTCATGTGGTTTATTTTTGGGGTCATGTGGGTCACTCCAATAAAAGGCACTAGATACATATTTAGGAGTCTTGTTTTATTTTATTTCAAAGGGTACACTTATTATTTCATAATGTATTACAATTTTAAAGTTTAAATAAGCAAATTAGTCCTAGTAAAAAATAATTTGTCACCAAGCGAATAAATTTTTATACAAGATTTAGCTTTTTTTTTTTTTTTATAAATTTTAGAAAATTAAGATTATTAATGTTTTAAGGGGGTGCACTACTTATTCTAAAAGGTCTAGCACTCTGAAAATATGTAGGTAGATAAATTATTTTTGAATGTGAGGAATTCTGTGTATGGACGTTCAGCAGATTTTGTAATCTCTGGATCATTTAAAATTGAAACTACATCTGATCCTGTAACTGTGACACTTTTCTCAGAAATTGTCAAAAGAACTTCTTTTTTATTTTGTTTTTTCTGTCTCAGTACAATTACAAGAAATTGCTTAATCTTCTTGGGAATGTTATAGTGCTTGGCCGTTGGTCTTACTTTGAAGTTTCCGCAGCTTTCATATCAATGATGGCCTGCAAAATAGCTTCTTCATCTAAACTTTTACCTTTTCTTCTGTATGCTCTCACCATTTTCTAAATCAAAGAAATTAAATATTACCTTACAATTGGTTAAAAGTGATCATAACTAGTACAATGAAGCTGACCCACATGACCCCGTAAAAATGACCCACATCGCCCCATGGTAGGCTGTACACTTTTTACATGAATATCAAAAATTGAAGATAAACCAATGAAATAAATTTTATGGTATAATGTAAGTAACATATTAAGACATGTTCTCACAAAAAATTTGGAATGGGGAAACATTATTTTTTATTTTATTAGCAAAAATGTAAAAAAAAGAAAACTTACTTTTTTGGCTTCAAAAATTCCTTCTTGTTTTTTTTTTCCAAATGATGAGGCTCAATTGTTCAACAAACACTTTTACAAACACGTCCTGCTTAGGACATCAAATGGTAAAAATCTGAACATCCTACCACAATTCAAACAGTTCAAAATTCACAAAATGTGTTTTGCAAATGACCCCACTCTCCCCTATCATATGTAGAAAAATTGAAGAGTGTTACTTGTCATGTGCTACACATTACTTAAACAAAAATACTGACTTAATAGTAATTGACATTGTATTCCATTGCTAACCTTCAGGTACAAGTGGTGTCAAATCAAACACATGGATGAGCTGGTCTGTAGAACAAGTTGCAAGCCAGTGGCGTTGTGGCGCTAGACCTTCATCTGTAGCTGTACATGATGGGTGGAATGCCAGAACATACACTGTCTTTTTGTGTGCCAGAAGTGTGTGGACACAACACAAATGGGGGGCAGAATACAGTTGCACACATCTATGAGTAACAAATGTTATGGGATATAAATATATACCTACCCTATATATATTATTATTATTATTTTTTTTTTTAACACCTACCCATCATCAAGGCCAACAGCAAGAAGAGAATAATCAGATTTCCAACACAATTCTTTGTGTTTCACATCTAGCTTGATAGTGGGATTGCTTGCTTGAATGATGGTTTTCAGTGGAGTAGGAGCTGGAAAAAATGTGTACTTACTTATTAATACTATTTTTTTATAAATATATATTTTATATATCCAAGTAATAAATATGACAAATAAATAAGTAAATAAATTTATTTATGAGTCAATTTTCAAGGAGCGGAAAAATTTTATACCAGAAAAAAACAACATAATGCAAGCTTATTTATTTTAAGCATTTTTTTGGTTATTGTTATTATTATTATACAACATGCATAAAAATGTTTGGGATGCTTGAAATTACCTTTCTGTGGATCCTTTGTATCATAAAGAACTGATGTAGTCTCATCACACGCATACAAACAGTACTCAGTCGTAGGTGGTTCTTCATCTAACAACATACACTAAATATAGTTCTGCCCCTTTATTGAAGACTTTTTTGCATATTTAAGTGCACATCAATCAAAGCCAAAGTTTATTTGAGAGTGAAATAATCCAGCTAAAAGCGGTGAAGTCAGAGCAATACAATAGACATGATATCACTTCATTCATTCAAGTCTGACTGCTGAAGACATAGTAAGAGGCAAGCAATGACGTCACTGTGACCACCTGCTTGCTAGCAGGTGAACCTAATCAACTTTTACTTGTATTGTTGATATTTGTTTTAAACAAGTTTTGCTCAAAATATAGGAGCAATGCAGCCTAAATTGTTGAATTATACACATATGTGAACTTCACAGCACCATAATAAAACACTTTTGACAATCCATGTAAAGGCCACAGAGTTATTTAAATAAGGGATCTCCATTCAACAATGTTTTGTTAAGTCACAGTGTAACCCTGTACAAGGATTACATATTTTGGCTTCTATAATGCAATAATAATAATAATAATATAGGCTATACCTTTCTTGTAAACTGGTGGTCCCCATGTTACTCGATACACTGTAGAACGATGATAGGGTCTGAAGACAATTGGCTCCTTATTAGGGTTTGATACATTACAAATCCCAACTCTGCCATCACTTGTACCAAATGCAAGGATTCCCTCTCTTTCAGGATGCCAAGCAAGCTAAATAATAATAATAATAATATGGCACAATCAATATGAAATAATTAAGCTACAGTGATGTACAAAGAATGATATAAATAAATTGTTTAAATTTTTTAAGAATTATAAAAGGAAACAACAATTTTATAATTTCTTGTTCTTTTACATGTCATTGATGTGATGTTGCAGTAACAAAAGTGTCAAGAACCATTATCCTACTTACTGTCATCACTTTGCCTTTGATGCGCTGCCATATGACTGTGACATTTGTAGTACTGGAGTCACTCATTGTCCAAATTCTGATAGTTTCATCTCCAACACCAATCGCCATACGTCCAGGTGCAAATGGACATGGAGATAAGCAGTAAACAAATCCTCCTAATGTTGGAAACACAATAGTGTTGGTACTTGGACCTTCTTTTGCTTCCTCTTCATCTTTTCCTTCTTTTTCTTTTGCTATTCCAGGCATGGATATTATACTTCTCACCACTTTACGATCTTGAGCTATGGTCCAAATAATTGGAGATGCTTCTGGGGCTCGCCAGTCAGCAGTGTTGCTTTTCCATGCTTTAGAAGGAAACAACAATTAATTAAATAATTATTATATTTGTTTAATTATAATTTTTACATGTTTACTTCAACAATACTTACGTTGTGCAATAATACAGGCAAGACCCCTCACATGTTCATCATGAAGAAGTCGAGGTGATGGTTTATCAGCCATTGGATTCCAAGCCAGCAGCTCAGAACAAGCTGATCCACTGACTAACAATGTTGGCTTCAACCACACAAGAGGTATCCACACTACAACATTGCCCTTGCTGGTTTCAGGCTTTGGCTTGTAACCACTGCCCAACTGTCTAAAATTGAAACAAATAATAAAAAATTACAGTAAAAATATTAATAATGGCCATTGCAGGGTTTTGACTATGTTGCCTGACACCCTTCCCCCTCCCCCCAAAACAATTAAAACCCTGTTTTAAAAGGCTAAATATATATATATATATATATATATCTAACAATATATCTACTTTAAAAATAAATCACAAACAACTTTGAACCAGTAGTGTGTTGGAAATTAACTGGGGGGGGGGGGGGGGGGGGATCAGTGATCTCTCCTACAGCTTCATAAAAAAGTTGTACTTCAATAATTAAACTTCACATTATCTGTGCTTTTAATAATATATATATTTTTATTATTATTATTCAATTTTTAAATAAAAATTAAATATTGCTTCCTTTCTTTCTTTTTTTGGTCCTTAATTTAATTTAGTTCAAAATATTGTAAGTAATATATTGAATAGCAATGACACATTAATAGCCTGAGGACATTATAGATAGCGGAGCACCTTCGATGAAAGAGTAGAGCACAATTGAGAAAAAAAAAAAATACTTCTCCAACTATTGAGCTACAGTCCATTACCCTTGCATATTTACGCTTTGTGCATATTACATTTATTTTGGTCTGGGTTTTGAATATTTTCTGTTTCTTGAGTTAAAATGTGACAGCTACAAGCTTACTTTACTCCCTTCGCAACCATCTTTTTCTATTTACATACATACATACATACTTACATACAGAGCATGACACTATAATCCCTTTCGGGGTAAGCCAACAACAGATGTTTTATCCTGACCCAGAGATAGACCTCCACAATTTCCTATCCTGACATACTTCTATTCTTTTTTTCTATATGTATCAGTGGCGTGCGGTGCCGTTTTTTAGAATTCAAATGATTATAGAGCCGAATTTTACTGGTCGATTTTTTAGAAATTTTGAAATTTTGTAGTCAGAAAGCCAAAATTATGAAATTTATTATTTATTTTTTTGTATTGTGAAGTAAAAGGTCCCAAAGGGCCCATTAAACTGAAACATTGAGGTAATTTTTTACTCTTCTGATCACAAAAGAAACCCAAAATTAAGAAATCGAATAAAGACTCAATTTCAGGATAAAAGAGTTTTGGTAAAAGCCTTAAACCGCAAATTTGGACCAATTTTCTTATGTGGGTCTAATTAGGGCAACTTCAAAGTCAAAACATTTTAAAATTGAATCAAAAATTAAAAATTCATTTAGAAAAACGAAAACTTTAGATTTTGTATTTTAAGGGGTACCAATTTCAAAAATCACATTTTGGGTTTCCCAAGTCTCCACAAAAGGGACCAAAAGGGTTCAATTTTTTTCAAAATGCAAGATATCGTAAATCTAACTGCAGCAATCGATTTGTAAGGGCCAAAAACATAGGAATCAATATAATACACACAAAAATCGGAACATCCCTAGTTTTATTATTTTTATTATCCATTGGGACTCATGCAATATTGCATGAGTCCCAATGGGCCCCAAAAATAAAAAAAACTAGGGATGTTCCGATTTTGGTGTGTATTACATTGATTCCTATGTTTTTGGCCCTTACAAATCGATTGCTTCAAATAGATTTACGATATCTTGCATTTTGAAAAAAATTGGACCCTTTTGGTCCCTTTTGTGGAGACTTGGGAAACCCAAAATGTGATTTTTGAAATTGGTACCCCTTAAAATACAAAATCTAAAGTTTTTGTTTTTCTAAATGAATTTTTAATTTTTGATTCAAATAAAAAATGTTTTGACTTTGAAGTTGCCCTACTTAGACCCCAGGGGCGGCTTGGGTGTTTGTGACTAGGCAAGCACTCGGTGATAGCCTATATATTCTGGGGGGGGGGGGGGGGCAGCACGCCGCAGGCGCCGATTTTTTTAGACCACGTGGTGTTTTATAAATCTTTGATTTTCATCAAAAAAAAACTGCACAACTGTACTTTATTTAAAGAAAATAACCATCTTGATTTTTATTGCAAAAATTTACCAGATAAAGAAACTGTGCCTTTAAAAAATATTTTTCAAAGATCGGTAGTGTAAAATTGCGATTTTTCACAAAATCGCACGTTAGTACTTCCCAAGAAATATACAAGCTTTTTTTTTTTTTTTTGTATAACTTTATTTTATAAAATTAATAATTACGTGACTCTTTTTTTATTAATTTCTTGTATAAGATTGAATGTAACTGCAACTATGGTTAATCGAGCAATTCAGTTTTTTTTTTTTCAAAAGATAAGAAAAAAAAAAGAAGAAAAAGAAAAAGAAAAAAAAAGAGAAATAAAAAAAGAATATGTAGAGAGAGAGAGAGAGAGAGAGAGAGAGAGAGAGAGAGAAAACTAACTGTCGATTAGATGATTGCCCGTTAAAAAAAAAATTAAATACTCCGATTTTAAAATCAGTCCAAAAACAACATGCCCGAAAAAAAAATGCAATCTATTTTAATTTAATATCAACGATATTATTATAAGAAATAAAAATTGACAGATAAATAATAATTTTATTTAGCTAAATTCAGCCAAATTTCAGACAATATTTCTCCCCTCTTTTTTGGTACAATAGAACATTTCTTAAAAAAGTTTTCAAGGTTATGATTCCCTGCTTAATTTTATTTTAATCTTTTTAATGGAACTTATTGGTTAAGTGCGCAGGAAAAGCTAAGGGTCCCCTAATTTAACAACGTTTATAGGGAAAACCGCTTTTTCTTTTCTTTCTTCTTTGCTTCTTTCTTTCTTTCATTTTTTTTTCTTTTTCTCTCTTTCTCTCTCCTTTTTTTTTTTTTTTTTTTTTTTTTTTTTTTTTTTTTTTTTTTTTTTTTTGCGATTTTTGAGAAAAACTATGCACCAGTATTTAAATGAAAAATTCAATGGACACAGTTTTACGTATTTTAAGCCATATATTATTGTAAATAATTTTTAAAATTGATATCCTCCATTGAGCTTATTTACTATATAAAACACCAACATAAATTTTTGTCACTTTTTTTTTTTTTTTTTTTTTTTTTTTTTTTTTTTTTTTTTTTTTTTTTACGTATCATTATTATTTCTAAGATTTTTGGCTATAAGTTAAAAAAAAATGCTTAAACTTAAAAGACATCATAAAATTGTGCAAGTAAAATTATTTGAAAGTAGAAGGCTAGAAATAAGATAATTACGAGCAAAAAATTGCATTTAATTGTTTCATATAATTAACTAATAATGTTTTTATAAACTGATATTTAGTAAAATAGTGTGTAAACTATTGATTTACACATAATATATCCAAATATTCATATTTGGAAAACACTTTTTACATAACTTAAATGACTTTTTTATGCATATTCTTGGCAGACTGCGGCATCGCTAATTGCTAATAAGCCGTTACGCATACGACAAAATTAAAGTCACACATTTAAAGACAAAATAACACAAATTCAGGAAATGTTTTTATTTTTTAAATCGAACGATTAGTTATTGAGTTATGAAGTTTTTAGTAAGTGTAAGCTCCTCTGAAAAAGTGATTTCGAGCTCCCTATTCTTTAGCATTGCGGCCTCCCGTATCCCCTCTTTTTTTCTCAACGCTAGCGCTATAGCGGCGTAAGCTCCTGTAGTGAGGTGCTTTCACGATTGTTCGGAGGGCGCTGCATACGCGATTTTTTATTTTATGAAGGCGCGCTCTGTTTTTGATGAATAAAAATTAGAAAAAATATAGAAAATTGATAAAAATTAGTTACAAAATATGAATTATAATATTCTTTATTGAAATATGGAATAAAACCTTTTTGTTCGATTTTCTATAGGCATGCACTGCTTGCAGGGCTTACATGCACCAGCCGCCCCTGTTAGACCCACATAAGAAAATTGGTCCAAATTTGCGGTTTTAGGCTTTTACCAAAACTCTTTTATCCTGAAATTGAGTCTTTATTCGATTTCTTAATTTTGGGTGTCTTTTGTGATCAGAAGAGTAAAAAATTACCTCAATTTTTCTGTTTAATGGGCCTTTTGGGACCTTTTACTTAACAATACATAAAAATAAATAACAAATTTCACAATTTTGGCTTTCTGACTACAAAATTTCAAAATTTCTAAAAAATCGACCAGTAAAATTCGGCGCTATATTCATTTGAATTCTAAAAATCGGCACCGCACGCCACTGATATGTATGTATATGTATGTATGTATGTTCCAATAACCTTTTTACGAGTATCTTTAATCACAGAGGTTTTATCCTTTAATATATAAAAAGTATGAGAATAAGAATAATAAAACCTGATTTGTTTCTATATCCCCCCCCCCCTTCATTTTTTAACTATGATATAATGAATGAATTCTAATAAAAATAATTAATAAATATATCAATTACTTGTTTGGCACAGGAATTGTTTTGATATTTAATCCTGACGTTGGTTGCCAAATGTGAATTTTCTGGTCCAGACCGCCCGAGGCAAGCAACGGAGCTGAAACTTCACCTGCCCCTTCAGACCAAGGGCACCACGAGAGATCCACCACAGTCTTATCATGGCCTCTAAGTTTACTCATCAACTGGCCAGGACCTAAACATTAATAGGGATACAATTTTTAATTCTCACTTATTACACCATATTGTACCTACCATTAATCATATTGAACATATAAGTATAAATTTTATACCTTTAATACTAAGCAGGCAAACTGAACCATCTTTGCAGCCTGCTGCAACTACATCAGGGTTTGCAGGACTGCAAGCAAGGGCATGGGGTGCTAGACGTGATGAGTTAAGTAAAGATAAGCTACGCAGATTGTTGGCAGCCAGGTCCCAAATAACAATTTTTCCACGGTCATCTCCAGTCACCAGCAAGAGATCACCCTTACGAGTCCAGTCTATGCACAGAACTCTGTCCTTCTGTTAAGTAAAGAACTAAATATGAATATTTTCTCAACATATGGTTCATAAATATTGAGGGGAAAACAAAAATCTTTAAACAGAGTAGCTAATAATAAAAACTTCAATAAATATTTAACTAACATGTTCTCTATGACGTTTGCAAGCATCCAGCTTTTCAATGTTCCAAATTATAACTGCTCCATCTTCAGATGCTGAAGCAAGTGGATTTGAAGGAATCTCACAGTTTGAGAACACTCTATTTGCAAATGCCACAGCAGTGACTTTTTCACGATGTGCATTTGGTATTATTTCGAAAATTGGAGAACCAGGAGAACCTTCTTTCACTTCAACAGAATGCACAACAATTATATTGTTTCGTGATCCATATGCAAAGTAACCCTCCGATGAAGAGGCTGCTATCGATGACAAAAACCAATTTGGTGATGGAAGTAAGGCAGCTTTGTCCATAACTTGCACCTAAAATTTAAAAAGAAAGTAATTTTAAATCATATCATTTTCAAATTGCATTTATCATTAAATAAAAAATATTTTTGACCTTGTAAGTTACCAAGGGAGTTGAATGGTAAAAGTTCTTATCACGATCATGTACACAGTATACATACCTGTCTCAGTATACTGGTACACTTAACGCAGAGCTATATCTAACATCAAAGACGATGCCGCTTTTTATATCAAATAGAAAAAATACATGGCCAGGTAAGAGAAGCGTTGCCACAACCTCTATAGAAAACTATAGGGAGAAAGTGGCATTATTGTCTTTGGTGTTAGATATAGCTCTCGTTAAGTGTACATACATTATAAAAAATAAAATAGCAATAGGTTTTATGGATTAACTTAAGATAACCCTTATGGCAATAGTATGGTCTAGGTATCAGACTATTATCGAGCAGACCCCCTGCCAAAAGAATACAATATACATGTATTATATATTTATGTAGGAACACCAAACTGAATGACCTAAGTTATGGTATAGTCATGATGATGCAATCATGAATATAGAGTGCAAATATATTATTTGTTATTGGTTTGTACAACATACATCTAGGTACATACACATAATATGTACCAAACGACTTTTGATCCAGAATAAGTTACAAAGCATTCTATATGGAAAAATAGTAAATGAAGCAACAAAGATAACACAGGTCAAGGTAGAGAGCGGGTGAGGTGGGTGGCAAAAAAAGATAGCAAAATAATGCTTAACGTCCTTTTAGTTTAATTGTAACTTATTCTGACATGATCGGTACATACCGTATATATATGCACATGATTGTGCTCTTATTTTTAACCCTTCAAATTTGATTTAGGTTCTAGGGTGAAGGGGACAAAGTTGCAACATTGCTAATGGATAGTTGACGGATTCTCACAGTAGCTTATACAGTAAGTTATCTCCTTTGGTAGAAAAATGTCAGACGAATTGGCGCCACTTGAGCGCCTGGAGAAGACTTGCTAGAAATTTGCTGCAAATCAAATCGCTCATTTTAGTTCTTGCAGTCTTCTCCAGGCGCTCACAAGGCGCGCGCATTCGTCTGACAGTTCTACAATAGGAGATAACTTAATTACTGTATAAGTGGTATAAAGCTACTGTGTGTTACATACATAAATATCATCAGCTAGGAATACTTTTGTCATATATGCAAAGAAAAACATTCATAGGAATCTTAACTTTTGTCCCTTGTAAACCGGTATACACTAACTGTAAGGCCTATTTTCTATATATATATATATATATATATATATATATATATATATATATATATATCGTCGTGGTTCCGCTATAGGGTGTTTACGCATGACGTCATTCTGAGTGCTTTTCGATGCTCTACTTGAGCAATGATTAACATTGCTCAGCATAGGACAAACGTAGTTTTTGGCTATTTTCTTTGGTAAATTAGCTATTTTTTAGTCATTATTATTTTTCCCACATACTTGAGGTACTAATTCAACCTATTAACAACATCAATGCTCTCAAAAATATTGCTAAGTATTTTTAAACTGGCAAAATGTGTCATTTTCCTATACTGGCCAATGTTATTTAGTACTCACTTATGACGTCGACTTTAACATGAATGAAACCACCCTATATTGTCCAAGGTCCACTTGGTTCAAAGTTTACTAATGTCCGATGTCCACTTGGTTCAAAGTTTACTAATGTCCGATGTCCATTTGGTTCAAAGTTTACTAATGTCCGATGTCCACTTTTAACTACTTTTCAGGAGACACAAAAAACTAATTATCTCCTTTAATATTTGCAGTATTAATGAGGCATTTAACAGTTATTACGATCATAAATATAGCCAAACAAGGCATAATTTTTTTTATTATAAATATGTTATATTTTTATTAGAAATAGAGAAATTGTACTCTTTCGGTTGAGTAAAAAAGATCGCGGACTCAAACTTTAAAAAATCATAACTCATGAACGAAGCGTTGTATTAACAAAATAAAACCATATTCTGAATTTTCGGTATATTGCCTATAAATATGATGCTTTAGTTTTTGCATTGCGCGTTGCGGTATATTAGCAACAGCGCGATATATGACGCAACTCACCAAAAATATGCGTAAAAATTAGTATTACTTGCTCCAAAGTTGACTTAAATAAATAAATAATAAATAAAAATAAATAAATAAAAATGATCGCCGTATAGAAGATCTAATATTCTAGATTCCCTTAATTTCGTTTTTAAGTTCACGTAGTAATAATTTAAAGAAATTGTTGTACAAATTAATACATCAGAAAATATGTTGGAGTACAGTAGTTTAAAAAAATTATCACAAACAAAATTAGGCCACAGTTAATAACAGAGCAACTTTTGCTCTATTTTTGAACCATATATAGGTTCATTCATTAATTTGAAATCAATTCCTTTCTATGCAACTGCAGATAATAAAAATGTCAAATTAAAATTTAGAGTCAAAGAATTCATAAATCATGTTATGTGGACTTGCAACTTTTCTAAAAATAATAATAATAATAATAAATAAAAATAAAAAATAAACAACCATCTGTTATGAAACTGAAAATTTAGGGGCGCAATTCAGTATTTTTAAATGAATGTATTCGAAATTCATAAATTTGTAAATTTATTTTAAATGAAAGAAAAAATATAAATTTAATTCAAGCACTGCATGTATTTACTCAGGCTTGTCTTGCTCGTTACATGCCTGGCGAGAGTGTCTGAAAGACATGAGAAGCCCTTCTAATTTTATTCGGAAGTCAAATTCTTAAACAAGCAAAATACATAAAATTTTCCTCAAATCAAGCATTTTGGATTCTTTTTTATATGCAGAAAAATATAACAATAATTTTTAAGAATAAAAAAGTACTTCAGAAATTTTATTTCTTAAATAAATTGTAAGTAAAAGTCAAATAAATGTCGGGAATATGCAGTTGATGTTGTGATCATATGTTACGTATTCATTTTATTCAGTAAACATCATGGTGTACAACATATAACCTAAATTTACAAAATAAGAAATAGTAAATTACATACATTAAACATTAATCTTGAGCATAAGCTGATAGACTAATGCTATGATTAGTATTAGTACATTGCAGCAAATGATATTAATCACATAGCTTACCACACAATTTACATTTACATGAGGTACCAAACTTGTGGTACTCTATGTTACTAACTAAGAAAAAAAAAATCTGAGCACTGGCTCATTTCCGTGTGTATAGTTGAAGTTTATAGAACAAACCTTTATATTTTACATTATTGACAAATAAAGTAACAACTGTTTTGAGATCGACTTTAAGCGATTTTGCTCACATCTGCTTCCATTTTGACGTTCTGCACATGCGTAGTAAGTAGAAACGGAAAAAGCAGATGTGACCAAAATTTCTTATACCCGACCTCAAAACAGTTGTTCCATTATTAGTCAATACAACAAAAGTATTCCGAGCTGACGATATATGAATATCAAATAGAATTTTTTTATTTATATCCAGGTAGGTCAGTCTCGTGTGTGCATACTCGCATGCTCAGCAGTGCTCTCTCTCTCTCTCTCTCTCTCTCTCTCTCTCTCTCTCTCTTGCACGTCTATAGCACGTCCATGCCGCGCAGGTGCCGCGTCCATACAGAGTCCCCTCCACCTTACGTAAGGTGGAGGGGACTCTGCTCAGACCTGTAATTTGGATGGGACTCTGGTCCATGCCATGCAGCATGCAGCATACGCCAGGCTGCACCATCATTTGATCGTGCATGCATCAGCCGGCATCGCCAGCATCAGCATGCACAGTAGATAAAATACGAGAAAAACGGCGTCCTAGATGAAGGCGCCGAATAAAGCACACAAGAATTCACATCTCTACCTCGAGAATGGAGATTAATAAATTATTTGTATGTATCTGATGTAACATATCAGTTCTTCTGGATAGAAATGTTGTTGTAGAGTTTTTTTGCCATGCGACTATGAGCTCTATGAAAAGAACAGGTAAGATTCAAGGTCGCATCACAAAAAAAACTCTACAACGACATTTCTATCCGGAAGACTTGATATAACCTATCAACTGCCATGCAATTTTGTCCCGGTGTCTCGCCCTGTCTCACGTACCCTATAGACTATAGATCAAAAAAATTAAATGGTAAAATATATGATCCATAAACAACATACATAATGTGTTGTACCGGTACGTGTTTTATGTAGAAACTCGTTTTATGTGTATGTACAAATAATGCATACCATATTACTGTACATATTATCATATAATATGATAGATTTTGAGCAATTTAACATCGAGCATGCAAACATGCATAAAAAAAATGTATGTACAGCTCTGGCCAAAAGTTCCCGAACGATTTGCATAGGCAACCCGCAACCACCCAATATTATCTTTATGCCGAGAAAACGCAGCGGCCGCCGCTGCCCCGTTCGGAAACTTTTGGCCAGAGCTGTATGTACAGTACATACATATGTATATTTTACATACATACATACATATGTTCAGTACAGTATGCATACATAAAACATGTTACTATATGTGTGAGTATGTATAATATCATACATACTATGCCGTACATACATACATAAACATTTTATTATGTGTATGATGATGCACATAATATAAATGACATTAACCTACAGAACCAATGACAATATTATATTTATTGTCTTTGCTTTCTACAGAACTCTAAAACTAAGCTTTTTATAGTAAATACATACCAACAAATTTCGTAACTGACAGAATTGTTAAATGTCAGAACAGAACGCACGTGTGTCGACTGTCGTTATCGTTTTCCCAGCGTTTTCCAGTCTCGCAAATCGCAAAAAAAAACACCAAAAACAATAATAAACCAATCAAATGACTCGTATTAAATAAAAATTTATATTTTACCAATCAGAAATCCGAAGACAGAAAAAAAACAAAAACTAAACATACAATTCCGCCATCTACTGGGATTTTTGCTCATGAATATAACCAAATGACTGTATGCTGAGCGCTGCGAAAAAATTGACCGTGACATTTTGTTTATTTAGCATTTCGAAGAAAATATTTTTAAAAATTTAGCTTATTTGTAGACAAAAATGGCTTCAAAAATGGACATAGATGATGAAGAAGTAGAATTGCCCACATCTAGTAGTTCTAAAGGCGAGAAAAAGCGTTTTGAAGTGAAAAAAGTAAGTGCAAAAAATTGATGTTCAATACTGTCTGAGTCAGAGATCCTCCATAGCAGATTTTCAAATAATAAACTTTGTGAATTTTCATTTCTTCGATGGGGTAATCTCAGATCATGATATTCTCAAAGCCTACACTGTACATACACTGAAATGCATTACTAAAATTGAAAGTTGTTCATTTCGTTTCGGTTCATTGAATTTTTTTTCATTACTGTATGTATGTATGTATGTATGTACTATATGTGTGTATACATACATGTACATACATATTATGTACATGCATACATACATACGTGTGTAAATGTATGTGTACATAGTAATGTACACATAATGCAGTATAGTTAGCAGTATGAAAACCACATGTATGTATGTATCAGGTATGTATGTACAACCATAGAGAAACAGTATAGAGAATGCAGGTAAGGCAAAATTGATGTCGTTGAAAGTGGGGAAATGTTTACTAATGTGGAAGCAGTAGCGTCCCTGAATAAAAGAAGGCGCTGAGTGTTTTTTTTAATGATTAAATTTTATGTAATGAACGTAGTTTACACTGCTGCTAAGTTTCATGTTTATCACTTACTTTCTTGATGGACAACTCATTGCATAACAGGAAAACTGGCAGCATCGCCGATGAGGCTCGCTTATCAGTCGAAATATAAAGCTGACGGAGCTATTCGTCCTTTACGTTCAACACTCAGCACCTTCTTTTAGTCAGGGACGCTACTGCTTCCACATTAGTAAACATTCCCCTACTTTCAACAACATCAATTTTGCCTTACCTGCATTCTCTATACTGTTTCTCTATGGTACAACATACATAATATCACAGAGAAGACTACAGAGATATCAGGTATAAGCAAATTGATGTCGCTGAGAGTTGGGAGTGTTTACTAGTGTTTCTAAGCAGCCGTGTCCCCGACTACCTGAGCCCTCTTGCAGTCAGGGTCACAACTGCTTACAAACCATTAGAAATACTAGTAAACACTTCCCACTTTCAGCGACATCAATTTGCTTATACCTGATATCTCTGTAGTCTTCTCTGTGATAATATCCATATACACATACCTAAAAAAAATAGTGAATTTACCTATATATCATACCTCTCCCTTTCAATTAATTATTTTTAAATATGTTTATACTTTATACTGCGTGTGTTTTTATATAATATGTATGTTATAAATATATGTACATATACTGTATACATATGTACATAAATGAATAAAGAAAATTTTATTTATACCGGTATTTCTTTTCTGGTTTCAGTGGAATGCTGTCGCGCTTTGGGCTTGGGGTAAGAATTCCAAATTTTAGTTGACAAAGCATTTGTACATACAGTATTGGACAGCTATAAATCAGGCATTGTTATAACTGAACAGTAGTTAGGGTAGTTACAGATAGTTGTAATACACATATATATTGTTTGCAACAACATTAATATGTTATGTTCATCTGCCTTTCTATCAATATTTCAAAGCCAAAAAATAAGGGGCAAAACTGCCAAAAACTACTATGTACAGTGGGCTTAAAATAAAAAGCTACCATTTAAAATTGATCGATTTTTGCGTGCCACAAAATATTATGAGTAAATGAGAGATCTCAGCTTTTTATGCAAATAATTTTGAGATGTTTTACACCAAGTTTGGAAAATAAAGACGAAGATTGACGAAGAAGAGTGATCAGCTCAAGCAGCTTCTCTAGCAAGCCAAACAAAATTCTCATGCTGCTTGTCCACTACCTTCACTTGCTCGACTTAACCTGTCTTCTTCTTCTTCTTCTTCTTCTTTTTTTTTTTTTTTTTTTTTTTTTTTTTCCTTACTTTTTTTTTCTTTTCTTTTTGTTTATTTGATATTTTATAATACTGTATATGCATAGCTTTATAATATAAATATAAGAAAAACCCCACTTCGGTTTAAATTGCAAATCTAAGAAAATTAATAGATAATTGTAATCAAAGTACGCTATATTGCAAGCTATATTACGCGAAAATCTTTAATCAGATAGATACAAAAAAGAGGGACGCAAAATTGTAAGCACAAGGCTGCTAAAATGAGAAAATTTACTGCCATGATTGGGATGCGAGAATCACCAAGACCAGCAAAATACAATATTGAGGCCTTGATATTGTATTTCGCTGGTCTTGCACATCACATACACTCTTTACAGACAGTCAAAACAAACATTATTATAATTGTTTAATCATATTGTTACAGTATCACTACTGATTTTGAAGTTTGAACTATATCAGTTAATCATTTTCCCTGGCTGCCCGATTATTCTTACCATACCTTTAATTTCTTTCTGTAGCTGTAAAACTAAATAGGAAAACACTCCTTGCGTATTAAAATTAAACTAAAAAAGATTTAAAGGCGTAGAACACCTTGAACAAAAAACTTGCCTAATATCCTAACATACCTAAATATCATCTTTAATTTGGCCGGAGTCATTGATGTCTAATTTATTTTCCATTCACAAAATGTCAGTTGCTGGTTTACTACGTCACAGCTCGCCTGGTCCACACGCGCGGAAATAGTCGAGCTGTGACGTAATAAACCCGCAACTGACATTTTCTGAATGGAAAATAAATTAGAAATCAATGACTCGGCCAAATGAAAGATGATATTTAGGTATGTTAGGATATTAGGCAAGTTTTTTGTTCAAGGTGTTCTACGCTCTTAAATCATTCATTGTAGCCAATAATTTACATATGGGTAAATTGTAGTTAATGTTGCATTAAGAAAATGAATGATAATAATCTATTCTTCTTTTACAGATATTGTAGTTGACAACTGTGCTATCTGCCGCAATCATATTATGGACCTATGTATTGAGTGTCAGGCAAACCAAGCATCAGCAACTAGTGAAGAATGCACTGTTGCATGGGGAGTTTGTAATGTATGTAAAGTATGCTTTGTATGTAAAGTGTAAAATTTATAGTCTTGTAATTGAATTCTTTTTTTGTTTGTTACAGCATGCATTCCACTTCCATTGCATTTCTCGCTGGCTAAAAACTAGACAGGTCTGCCCTTTGGATAACAGGGAATGGGAATTTCAAAAGTAAGCAGTGACATTACATATTAATTATTATTTATTTATTAAACACCAAGGTGTACTTATACATATATAGGTCTACATTTTTGCATATTGACTTAATGATAGGGTCCGACATGGACAATGAAGTAAGTGGTACCTAGTACATAGGCCACTACATAACACACATACACATTTATCATTACACTCGTGATATTCTTTAATCTGACAGATTGCATGGTGGAAACCATGCACCGCATAACGGGTAAAAACATGCCTGTCTGTACAGTTTGGGCCTTTCCACCCATTAATATTAAATACAGGGGTATTATAGAAGGCCAGGCTGATATCTTCAGTTTTACTTAGTCTATCCTTAACAAATTTAATGTAATTATCTGATTTTAACAATTTAAATTTCACTTGTAGTTCCGTTACAAATAGCTCCTCCCCTGCTAGCTCATAAACCAGCCTTGACGACGTAAATTTTGACAAGCAAAGTACCCGTTTTAAGTACCGAGACTTAACAGATTCTAGATTTTTGAAGTCTGTTATAGACATAAATGACCAGAAAATTTCAACGCCGTACGAAGCAACTGGAGAGATTTTCAGGTGAAACAGTTTAATAGCTGTTTCCAAAGATAACGAATTTAGATTTGAAATAGCGAATGAAGATGACAGTGCATTTCGACAGCGTTCTTTGACATGTTTAGAGAAAGATTTCCCCGTCTGTTGCATAATATCCCCCAGATAATTAAAAGAATTTACAAACTCTATCTTTTCTCCATTACAAGTTATTACATCTGACTTTGCTAAAGGGCCACCTCTCCTGAATTTTACAATTTTTGTTTTCTTAGCATTAATTTTTAATCCGTTCAGATTAGCCCATTCAATAAGTTTGTCTAGAATTTTTTGAAGTTTTAAAATATTATTACAAATAATAGCGATATCATCTGCATAGATGCTGATAAAGATATCAGGATCATTACAGATAAGGTCAACTAAGATATCCAAGATGTCATGTGTGAGGAGGTTATACAAGAGGGGGCTACTCGGACCACCTTGTAGCACTCCGTTACTCTGCAAGATTGGGTCAGATAAAACTAAGCCATCGTTGATTATCACAAAATTGACTTCAAGCAACATGGCAATAGAAATTAATAATTCTTTAGGCAGTTTTCTAGTATTGATGAGCTTATGCATTAACAATTTTCTATCCACCATGTCAAATGCTTTCAAGAAATCAATAAAAATTACATAAGCATGGCCTGCTTAATTAATATTAACATATTAATACACATTAATATACAGTAAATGTCTGTTAAATGTCATCTTTATATTTTAGGCTGATAAAATGAGATTGAAAATAGTCTATCAAGTCCTGTTTATACAGCAAAATAAAAATAATAGTGCAAAACACATTATTTTATGTGCTTATCAAAAGTTTGTACAGTACTAAAATGTTTGTAAAATATTCAAAATACTTAAGTTAATCAAAATTATAGAACCATAAAATTTATTAATCCAATTCAATATACAGTAATTTATGTCATCATTAATTATGGTCAACTAATAGCACTACCAGGAAAATTTTAGACTATAGTTTAAATAAAATGCAAAATTAAGGGAAATAAACCACGACGTTTAGGTTAATGATAATTTAAATGAGAGAATTATCTGCAAAATATATCTTTACTCTCTTCTTGCTGTTTCAGGTACGGACATTGAGCTTCATCCAAACTACTCTTTCAAGACAAATTCATGGTTGCTTGAAATATTTACTAAAAAAAATAAATATCTAAAGACTTCTAAATTTCTAGTAAGTGTATTTTGAGTTTGTGTATTTGCAATTATTGGTGTACTGAAATTTATTTATATCAATAATAAAACAGTTGTAATATAATCATTCAATAAAATAAATAAATCTAAAATTTCAAAAATTTGGCAACCGTTACATATGTTTCAAGCATAATTTTTAATATAGAAAAATGAGGCTCATACAAGTAAGGCATATGAGTGCTCATGTTAATACTTGCCTTATTTAAAGTTTATGAAAGAACTTTTTCATTAAGGAAAAATTTTCCATTTTCTCTGTACTTTCTTTTCATTCAATAAAATTCTTACATCATGTATTAAGCTTATGATGTGTGAGATACTGCACCAAGTTCTGTTAATAAATTTAAAAAAATTTAATGTATAGGTTCTTTATTGTATTTTCAAATTTGGCTCTAAAAATGTAATATTACTTAAAAACGTTAAAAATAAATACTACAACCTTAATTTTTAAGAGATATTGCTATTATTTCTACACTACCTTACTCAAATTTACTACTTAAGCTTAAGCTGACTACTTATTTACTTTATGACAGTTTGTATGGCTAAGTGGTGGAGGCAGCTGTCTTCTAACTATCTACTCCTCACCGAGTACAGGTTTAAGCCACTGCTGGGTACCTGCGTGAAGTGTAAGAGCACAAGACTTAACAAGATGCGAGTTTCTATGACAACGCACTGCATTTGGTACGTGCATGATTGGTATGATTACACCGACCAGCCTGCCTAGACTTTTCCAAGGTTTCTCTAGGCTGTCATGATGAATGCTGAGCTGTGTATTTAGGTCATGGCTGGCACGTGTGTGTGTTTCCCATGGTACCAGTTGATAAGACAATGGAGGTTACTGTTTTTTAAAAATTAAAAAAACATTCTGTGGCTTAAAACGTGCGAAAGTATGCCTACAAATTCCCATTTAAATTTCCTCGGAATTGGTGGAGTAGTTTTCTCAAAAATCGCAAAGAACGTGTTTTTCTTCATAAGCGTAGGGGACTCTTAGCTTTCCCCGCACGCTAAACCGATAAGCTCCATTATGTCTTGACTGGACTATGGAGAAGGAGTAGCACAACAACACAATAATGTAATTGTGCATAATATAGGTAAAACCACCAAGGTTGAAGTATTATTGTATCAAAGAAAGTATCCTTGCATTTAAAACAGCATTGGTGCTAAAAAGTTACGCTTTACTGTTTTGTGTTAGAATATAAGACTATATAAATTGTCAGCACCAAATAAAGTTTGTAAAAGGCAATTACTATATGGACCAGATCTGTTGGTATATTTACAACTTTTTTTTTCTAGCTGTTAGTATTAGATACCTTTTTACTGCTTTTTACCAAAAAGGCGTACAAATAGACAACTTCATATAATCAACACTTGTCACTAGCAAAGGTCATCAGGTTGATCACTGGCAAGGGTCATCATTAGTTTTATGTTAATTTTGGCCTGGTATAGGACTTACCCACAGTAGATGATACAGTAGTCCATCTCCTATACTGAGAATGTCGGATCAATGCGCGCCATAATTCCGACTGGGTGAAGCGGGCTGAACTACACGCGTAACGTTACTTCAGTTACTTTTAGTTCAGTCCGCTTCACCCAGTCGGAATTATGGCGCGTTTTTTGATCTGACATTCCCAGTATAGGAGATGGACTACTGTATCATCTACTGTGGGACTTACCATGTTAAATTGAGGGTTTTGATATTTTAATTTCACGCTTCAGAATTATTAAAACACGATAAATCGCACATCATCATAAAGTAAAAAGCACAACTCAAAAAGTATTTAGGACGTGAACAAGCCTCAGTAAAAGGAGCAAGGTGAAAAACATGCTCAACGTCGACTCCAAATGAGGGTCTGGGTTCTAGCAGAAATTTCGGATTCTCATTGTTAATATTTAAAATATAGTAATAAAATGTCATTTTGATCTATATTTTAAAAATTCAGCTTAAAAGTTTTATATTTTATGTAAACAAAATCTTATTACTATATTAAATGAAACACTGAATCTGCTGTTGGTTTAGTTATTTGGTATTATTATTTGTATATTATTAAAGTATATATATATAACTTATATCAGAATATTATATGTGTAGCATATGATTTGCAAAATTAGGCTCAAATGGGCCTCCATTAGTTCTAGTATATTTCTCTGGCATAGGAAGACATAAATTTTATGTCATAAATATGATAGTGATTGCTGTAATTTGGCACTTTATTATTATCATTATTTTTTATCCTCAATTTAAGGAAAAAACCATCGCGGTTAGGATCAATATTAAAGAAAAGGATAGAATAACCAGCAAGGGCCTTACCACAGTAGAGAAGATGGAGAGGTCGAAGTCTCGCATGGCACAGTGTTTCGTTATAAAAAAGTTCATTTTATAACTGAGAGCTTTTGTCATATATTAATGACATTATCAATCAAAGAAGAAAATTACTTGAGCACATCACCAAGCAGTGTCTTGTCTTGTACTGCCGAGTTGTGCTCTTGCTGGTTAGGAGTTGGTATGGCCCAGCTAACTATGCAACTTTACGACAATATGAATTGGCATACCAACATGTATTAAGATCCAGAAAAGCCCAAGGGCTGCCTGGACTTAATATTCGCTAATAAAAATCCTTTTTAAAAAATATTCCCGCTCCCTCCCCACCTCTTCCCTTACTCCTTCATTCACACTCTTTCCCTAATTCCTATGTCTCCACTCCCACCCCTCCACCACCACCCCTCCATACCAACTCCTAACCAGCAAGAGCACAACTCGGCAGTACAAGACAAGACACTGCTCAGTGATGTGCTCAAGTAATTTTCTTCTTTGATTGATAATGTCTTTAATATATGACGAAAGCTCTCAGTTATAAAATGAACTTTTTTATAGCAAAACACTGTGACATGCGAGACTTCGACCTCTCCATAGAACTTCTACTGTGGTAAGGCCCTTGCTGGTTATTCTATCCTTTTCTTTAATATTGATTATTTTTTATCCTGCCTATCCTTTGCCTTTAATTTTATTTTATTAACATCTTAAAAATAGTAGGGACCATTATCTAGGGACATATAATGCATATCCCCTTTGATAATTTCCGGTGGTTTCCCAAGATCACAATACTGCATTCCGCTAATGATTAGCTATAAAAAAGAATTGGCAATAAAGAAAAAGAAAGAAAGAAAAATATTTGAAGAGATACGAGGGAAAAAATAGTAATAATGCCACAAAGAAACAATTAAAAAAAAAAAAAGCTGAATGATTTAAAAAAAAAAAAAAAAAAAAAAAAAACACTCTACGCAGCAGAAATCATTCTTTTTATTTTTCCCTTTGCATATCTGATTCCAGGACAATTGAAATTTCAAAATATCACAACATTTAGAGTGTTTAGGTTAATCATTTAGCTCACACTTTCAATGAAATTAGAGGAAAATAAATTCAATTAAAACATTTAGAATATCAAACACTATTGATATGTTAAATGATAAAACCTTGCATAAAACGTAAATAATAATAATATAATAAACTGCTATTCCCCCCTCCCCCCTAAATTTATTTTTTCATCTTTGCATCATTTTTCTGTTAAAGTAAAAGTTGCCATTTTTGTCATCATTTTTGGAAATAAAATTCGGTGTCTAGCAACTAGCAATTACTATTCTTTTCTATTAAGGCGGGAAATCAGGTACTGCGGGATTTGACTAAAAAGTTGTAAAGACAGAAAAATCTGAAATTTTGTACAGTAATACATTAGGATATGGTATCTTCAAAAATGTAAAAATTTGTGGGGGGGGGGGGGGTCACCACGCTAGATTTTTAATTATGATTTTTTGAAGTTTTAGTCTCATAAGAGCCCATGTTAATTTCAATAATTAATTTCTCCCCTATCTGATGGTCAAGGGTTTTGAAAATTTTATAATAGGTAGCTGTTACTGTTAACTTCAAGTGGCATCATAAAATTTGGAAGTTTTCTTTTTAGATTTTGAGTTACAAGCCATCTATATACAAAATCCTTCATACTTTTTGACTATACAAAATTCAATTATTTTTTATTTTTTTGGTATATCCAAACACTGATCAATCTTTAAGAATACAAATTAAGATTAAAAAAAAAAAATCAATATTTGTACATATGATGCAATCGAAGGACACAAAGCAATTGATTTTTGGCTATGATATTATGAGGTGTCTTGCCTTTTGACTGCAATCTGCAACCAGTATTATGACAGTCAATCAAACAAAATCCTTCTTGGTAATAGAGATGTAGAAGTGTACAGGATTAATTATAACAATCTATTTTAAACAGTTACACCAATTTTATTTTCAATGTTACATAAATAAAAATATAAAATGTTATACAGTACACAAAAACAATTATCATTGGACTATAAACAATACTTTATTTAAAAAAATTTCCTTACAACCAATGGACGGATTAAGGCTTGACCTCCAAAATAAATTTATTTCATCAATATGATGCTAGAGAGAAAGAGTTTTTAATTTTTTTAGAAAAATTATCCTAATATTTATTTTAAACTCCAAACAAATTAAAAATGTAAAAGTGGACTGATTTACCAATTGCAATTTCGTTCACTATTATCATATAATGAATTGTAAAACGTACATTTATGTTCATATTTAAAATTAAAATCCAAAATGGATATAATACATAGCATATTTATTTAACAATAACATAACATTAAAATTAAGTACAAATGTTACACCAAATATGAAAATTTTAAATCCTGATGAGAGAAAGATTTCTTTAACAATATTATCAATGGTATGGTTATGAACAGTATGACCTATAGAGAAGATAGAAGAAATAGAAATTTCACAAAATATAATATATTGTATTTTTTCTATTATTTTGAACTATATGCATTTCAACAGGACCTTTATTCTTCTTAGCTGCAATTTTATATTGCATTGTTCATAGCTAAAGTTATAATAGAACCTGAAATCTCATTTATAAAACTTAATATTACAACCCTGATGCTCACAGAATCATTCCTTACGTAAATATATAACAGGACGGCAATATATTTTCCAATACCATTTCAAAAAACAGCACAGAAGTATAATTTATCACAAAGAAATAGAATCTCATTTTTATTACTATACTTATAAATTCAATTGCACTACTTGTGTAGAGTACAAGTACTATAACCAAAATTCAGTCTACAGGTACAGTTGAAACCAAAACACAGTTTAAAAATAAATACCTATTAAAATGGCCATGGTCTCATATGTTTCGAAAAATCAAACATTTTAGAATTTGTATAACTAAATTAACATGAAGTACAATAATATTAACATAGACTTTAATTAAGAGGCAAAAATTAAATAATTTTTAAAAACATTCCATAATTATAAAATGCCTCTTTGAAATTTCTGCTGGGAATTAGAGATTCTTCCTTGACCCCAAAATGTCCAGTTAAAGTGATATGATTACCTTTTTTTTTTCCTACATTAAAACTGAATTATTATAAAATATAATACAATATAGGTATATAGTAAAAATATATTTTGTATATATACTTAATATAATGAATATATATGATTTATAAAAATGTCATGTATTTACACAGTAGAGAGTTTCTGCTTATGTCCGGGTGACATATAGCCTGCATATGTTTAAGACGTTTTTCACTGCTACTTTATATTCATGGAAGACATAGGTCAGTTTTGTGCTTGCAGTTGTTTGATTCGATCAATCACACTACATCCCAGACTCTGCAATGCCTTCGTCATCTAAAACAATAAAAATAACACCACAAATTGAATTTTATATTTAACTCATGTGAAAAGATGCACATGCAAAAACTTTAGTTGAATGTTCAATTTTTCCTTCAAATATTGGATTCAAATTGAAACCTGAGAATAAATCAAGAGATTATCACAAATAAATATAAACTTATTATTATAGACTGCAGTTATTTTTGGTATAATGTCAAATACCAGCTTCATAATAGTTTTATTTATTTATTTATTTTTAATGTTGTTTTGAAAAAAAAAAAAAAAAAAAAAAAAAAAACATCATTGTGAGTTATTTCAATGATTGATATATAATGTTAATGATTGCAAAATATCCGTCTAAAACACTACTACATATATGCTTTGTGTAATAATTTCTTTTAAACACAACCATAAAGTACAGCCAGAGATATATAACCCCAATATCACAGTATACAAAACAACTTAATAAAGCAAATCTGTTAATAATAATATGGAAAAATCAACTATGCGATGATTGAGAGTAAAAAAAGATTTGATAGAAAAACACATAGATTAGCAAAAATTAGGTAATGGGCGATAGTAATGAGAAAAAAGAGCTTAGACTTGACAGGGACACTGCAGTTGGAAATAATTTCTTGCCACTGCAGAATTTAGAGTTTTTAATTAATCCTGTGCGTTTTTCTTTCAATTCTTTTTATTATCAGTTTATAATAATGATGATTATAATATAATAAAATGTTATATTGTCTTCAAAATGCAATTAAAAACAGCCTAAAATGCCAAGATAATTATTGGAAAGAGCAAAATATTAACCTGGAGAACATTGTTATATAATAGGCCTATTAAAAAAAAAAAAAAAAAAAAAAGTTGATCAAAGCCTGAAGCTGAAATAACATTGTTATTGCTGCTTCTGCAATAGCAAAGCTTCTGAACAAGCAGTCGGGAAAAGAATAGTATTATGTTAGTTTTTTCTAGATACAAATACCCATACAGCAAGCAATCGGGCAGTTCTTGCATCCTTTGGAAGTTGTTTTCATCTAAATCATCAAGTATTATTCATACAGACCCCTCCTTTCCTATCTTCAAAAAAATCATAATGCAGCTATTGTATTCCAATGAAAAGAAAGTTCCTGAATTTTCAGAATGTTTTTAATAAGTTCATTGAATATATTATTCCCAGAGTTATTAATCAACTTACACGTGATAAGAACGACAAACTTGAGAAAAGCGCAAATTCTCTTTTGCATGGTGGTTGATTATAAAATTAAAATTCAATTATTAAAATATTAAATAAAGTAAAATTTAAAATTAGTCCTGGTAAAATTTTTTATGTTTAAATAAAGATAATGAGTTAAGGACAATTAGTAGTATTAAACATCTTAAAAGTTTGTTAATGACTTTTAAATAAAAGGTTAACTTCTGTCAAAAATGTTGATGCGTGTTTTTTTTTTAATCTACTACACCTGAAAACAGGGAAACAGTAATAATAAATAAAATCGTAAAACCATTTTTTTTAATTGGTATTTTCATGAAAGTATGCTAATAAAAAAGGAATATCAATAAATTTGTCATTCCTCATACTGCTATAATATAATAGCACTTTTGAAGCACCTTTCTTTAACACTCTTGCACTCACGTCAGGCAAAAACCGTAGTATCTTGGCAATGTTGTGCAAGTGCAAATTTCATCCATTGTCACTGCATTAATAATTTCTAGAAATCGATGTTGTTGCGAAAAAAATGTTTATAACAATTTAATATTACCATTTCTGACAGGAGTAACAGATGAAATGTTTAACACTTAACATTTTTTTTTAATATAATTGTCCATATTATTACTATTACTCTTTATCGTTCCATGAAGAAAAATAACAATGTGCCCCCTCCCCCCGTATCTTATGTAATTAGTTGCTATTGATATTTATGCTTTTTAAAGGCTGTCATGGGAGTGATATGACTTGATACAAGCCTAGGATCATTATTAACACTGGAAATATAAATGATAAGGAGTGTGAGCTGCACTTGCACAATTTGACTGCAAGCATAAATACGCCACTCCAGTACTTGCTTGAAGGTGGTCAAAGCTTGTTGATGCCCAAGAGTGGGAGCTTTTCTCTTCACCTTCAGGCCAGCCCAGTCAGGCAAAAACATCTATCAATAGCTTGAGAGTGAGGTGTTTAAAACAGTGGAGTATGTTTTTGCACCACTGCACTAAATGAAAGCCAAAACAATCCCCTAAGCCCACTTTCCACAAAAATTCTACTACAGTAATACAGTAATGAGCTCGTATAAGTACATACCTCCGTGCTTTATAAATGCTTTTTGCCTTTAATTTTGGACCGAGATAGAATATTTTCTCTCTAATATGAAAAGACCACCTTTCAAGAAACAGCTCAATGTCTCACTCCCTAATGTTTTGGATGTTTCAAATCAATAATTGTGTTATTCTATCAACTTTTTATAATTTTTTCGTAACTTACTGTCAAAAATAATAATAATAAAAAAAAAAAAAAAACATTCCAATGATTCAGGAATTATATTTTTTATTAACTACATTATTTAGCTGAGATATGAATGTTAAAAGTCCAGGGGTCTAAACTTTCCATGAGAAAGGTATTTGAGTGCTCCAATATTTAAATGCATTAGAATATGAAGGAAATCAAATGAGATGTGCAAAAGCTTAGTGATTGAGAAGATAGCAGTAAATAATAATAAAGGAAACTTTCATGCAAGCAAGAGATTACCAGAGCCAGTGACCAATGGCTGCTTGATGATGAAGAACCTTGAACCTCATGTCATCTTTCTTTTTCGCCCTGAGCTGAAGCTGATTCTTCCAGACCAGCTGGAATTTTTCCTATAATGTACCACACCACAGTATTATGTCCTTCACCATTTTTGCTTTTTAGCACCACACCATAGCTAATATATTACACTTTCATTACCTAATGTTCAAATTTTCATGTGTATAAAAATGATTTTCTTTTCTTTTAACTTTTAAATGAGTAGAACACCTTGAACAAACAAAAACGTTGTGCAATATCCTAACAAACCTGAAAATCAATGTTGATATGTCCGGAGTCATTGATTTATAATTTATTTTCCATTCACAAAATGGCAGGAGCGGTCAATGACGTCACAGCTTGCCTGGTCCACGCGCGCGTAAAACAGCAAGCTGTGACGTCAATGACCGCTCGCGCCATTTTGTGAGTGGAAAATAAATTAGAAATCAATGGCTTCGGCCAAATCAATGTTGATTTTCAGGTTTGTTAGGATAATACACAACTTTTTTTGTTCTAAGTGCCTTTAACTTTTTTTTTTTTTCTCTCAAATGGTATTTAATAAATGTTTAAATGAACAACATAGATTGTAGTTGCCAACTTGAGATATTGCCAATACATGATTTTTTTTTTTTTTTTTTTTTAATTTAAACTTTGCAGCTCTTCCCCCTCCCCTTCACATAAGAATAACATTACTTTAGAGGGCTTATTTTAATGCAGAGAGTGCAATCTTTTTATCACACGATAGAAATAATACCTAATAATTAAAATTATAACAGTTTTCAATTTATGTGATGTGACTATGCAATTTAATTATCAACTTCAGTGACTGTACTTGCTACCTGTAGGTAGGATGAAAATAATACAATGATATGATAAAACACATAACATAGGACAGATGTGTAATAATATGGTATAATATGCAAAATATTAAAACAAATTGTGCAGCACAGCACTTACCATCAAAGCCTTCATTTTCATGTATTTCCCTGGGACCCAGCTCATTTTCTTTGCCTTCAAGCACTGCTAGCAGGCATTGGTGAATACAGATGTACTGCTGCTCAGTTTGTACCATCCAAACTCGTTCTTTTCTCATGGCATAGACAATGCCAAATATATCCACAGTATCATCTTTCTTGATTTGCTGTAGAATTCGGTCCAGAGCAATAAATGTGCCTGACCTACCCACACCAGCACTGCAGTGCACCACCACAGGACGCTGGTCAGGTCCAACTCGTTCTCTAAATGCTCTCACAAAACGTACCAAAGTTTGTGGAGGATCTGGCACACCAAAATCTGGCCATGTTGTGAAGTGGAAATGCCTTATAATACGTGTTGTATCTCCCTAAATTTAAACAGAAACAAAAGAAGTTTAGTCATAAAGATAATGATAAGATGATTTTCTAATTACTCAAGTAAAAATTTAAGTCACTAACCCTGCATATTCTGAACTCTGAGACATTCCAATCTGGATAATGGCTCTCATTTAGAATTGTGACTTGGATATCACCATAATACACTGGCTGTGTATCATACGGCCAATAATGGTCACATTTCTCTCGGCCTTTCTCTACACACCGAGTGAGCATGACAATAGCTCTTGAGTTACTCTCCCAGCAGGTGCGCCAGAAGTCATCTCGAGTAGAGTGCAGCGGACCCTGAGTTACAATAAACTCACGTGGAGAATTATAACCCTGCAACAAATTAAGACTGATTTTAATAAATCATTCATAAATACAAACCTAATAAAACAATAAACACCATGTGAAATTAAAAATGGCAAAATATTACATTATTAAGCGGTAAATCATATTTCTACTTACAGGAACATAATTGGCATTAATATAGTCACTACCATCCTCATCATCATCTGCTGGTTGCAATTTGAAACGAGAATGATCATATGGCAAAATGTTGGTAAATCTGTTCTTAGGCCGATTCATAGGCAAATCAGCTGCAGTACATGCTTGTTCTCTTCCAATATGTTTTAGCTCCTCAAATTCTTCGGAGAAGCGGAAATCAGAGTCTGCTGACATGATTCGATAATGTTCGGCAAAGTCCTTTAGTTTCACTGGCCTACTACTCACACATTTAACAAAAGAGTATACATTAATAACAGGAAAATATTCAATAGAATTAAATAGATATAAAGTCAACTACAATAAAAAGTAAATAAATGAATAAAAATTACTGTAAATTAGTAAGTAAAATTACTCACTTTGTCTCAATGACACTGTCTGGCAGAGAGAGACTGTCGTTGCCTCTAGTCTCCATATCATTGTGATTACATGCCCCAGCTCGTCGTCTACGTACTGCCAAAACAACCAGGACCATTGCAAATAATATTACAAGAGGCACTGTCAGCCCAACAATAAGAGCAGTGTTGTCCTTTTCTATAATGAGAAATTATATTCAAGTTATACAAGGCAGTGTAACAATGGAAGAATCTGTTCTCCTGTATTTATTTATCAGAAGACAATAATGCATACCTGTTTGGATTGCAAAACTATAATGGGTGTCTGTAAATTTATCTGGTGCAGTAAAAGCACGGACTTTAACTCTGTATGTAGATCCAGACTTAAGAGGACCATTGCAGTAACCTGCTTTATCTTCACAATTGTCAGTCCCGATGGTAAAGTCTTCAATGGATGAATTTTTAAATGGATAATATGCCTCCATTACCTGAAATTTAGTAAAAATGTTTTAACTCCTACTTTACTATACACATTTGAAATAAATAGGCCTATATACACTAGAAATCACGTAAGGATGTGGTCGATTTATCGATTCCCCCTGGGCAGCCAATAGACGCTCTAGCTTTCAAGGCCACTAGGAGTTGGGTTAATGTTAACTAAATGGAGAGTTTTTAGGCTTTCTCTTATTGGTTGCATCCTTACGTGGCGCAGACTGTATGTATAATACCAATTCAGTTTTTTTTTTTTTTTTTTTTTTTTTTTTTTTTTTTTTTTTTTTTTTTTTTTTGAAAAGTCCCCTCACAAATTTGATATTTTTAAAAATTATTATTTAATATAGGGTAATATTGTTTATGGCAAATAATAATTATAATACCTGATACGGTGGCCAGAGCCTGGAATATGCTTGCACATCCCTCCAACTTGGCATCTCAAGTCCAGAGGAATTCTTACTGTCATCCTCAGCAACTATAATGGTGTATGCAATAACCTGAGAATACATAATTGATTAGAATCTGCATAATTAGCATGCCTTTCTTGCAACAAATTTATTTTACTTTAACAAATTTACTTTATCTTACCTCTCCATGCTGTTCTGAGAAATAATTTTTACGGAAGCGAACTTGGATTGTTGTAGATGTCTTACGAACTTCTGTTGGCACTACCTGGCCACTGGGCTTGGGAGGAGCTAATGAAAATTAAAAACAACAAAATTTATTATATATTTACTGTAAAACGTACACCATAAGTGAGGCATTTAGATCCAAGATAATTACCTAAAATTGGCATCTTCTGCTTCCAAACTGTTTCAGGGCCATATCCAACTCTTGTTTCTGCTTGAATACGGAAAATATAAGTCTTCCCTGGTACCAAATTCTTTATGACTCCTTGATACTCCCATGGCTTGAAATCTCTTACTTGAGTGTGAGTTGATCCCTTTATTTTATTTTTTAGCAAAAGATTAAAATTAATACAGGAAACAGTTATATAAATAAAATATTTTGAAGTGTAATTTTTATTATTCGGATAAAATAAATATGAAATCATTATTCTCGACCAATTTTAACATCAATAATATGTAAGAATATGCATTAGGTTACATTGAAAAATAATTTGATTGCATATCATAAAAAGCATCATGAATGCTAAATTAGGACATAAATGCAGCACAAATTTACATAATTCATTTTATTTCTGTATACAAGTTAAAAACCAATTAAAAACATTTTTTGTATTAAATACAATACTTACTTCTAATCCATATGTTATGCTGTACTTTATAATCACACCATTTTGTTCATTACTTGGTAATGACCATTCAAAAGAAATTTCCTTAGGTTCCACATTATATGGATGGAACTTATCGACCTGGCAGAAACAATGAATTTGTTTAGACACATATTATAAACAAAGAACACAGTTTATTATATTGATAAAAACAAATTCTATGGATGTATATAAATGAGGGAAAAAACATTTTGGTTCATATATAAGTATCATGTTAAAAAATTAAAAACGAAGTTTACTAGAAAATAGTAGGGGGGGGGGGGGGGGGAGAATAAGGCAGTTTAAATTGAAAAATAATAAAACATGAAGATTCTATATAATATGTGTGCAGGTGCATAGTTACTGACCTTGCCAGGTACTGACTCAATCGTTGAAAAGATAGCACTAATTGGTAAAGATCTACGTAAAACAGAAGATTCTGTTCCAGAGCGTACTACGACAGTGAAAGTGTAGTTACGATGAGGCTTTAATCCTGTTACAGTAATAGTGTTATCCAAAGTCAGATTCTGAATTAAAATGCCTTCTGTGTTCAAATATTGCACCTAAAAAAAAAAAAGAGAAAAAACAAGAATCAATAGAGTGAAGTCCTAATATTATTTTCTCATTAATATAATAAATATAATAATACAGTATATGCCTATTATGTTATGCCTGATTATCTCAAAAATAATAAAAGGTTAATTTTTTTTAATACCTCATATGTATTATGTTCTCCTTTAGGTGAATCCCATGTTAAGACAACTTCTGTTTCCTTTAAACTAGTTGCGTTTATTGCAGTAATTGGCTCTGGATCTAAAAAATAAATAACATATATTTATTAATTCAAATAATACACAATATATGAATACAATCATTTGTATAAAACAAAAATACTCACATAATCTGTCTTGTCTTTGTAAAGGCTGGCTAGCAACACCATCAGAAACAGTCCACATTGTAATATTATACAACTTTCCAGGGACAAGACCAGTGAAAGTAACCTTATATTCACTGGCATTAGCTGCCTGTTCTTTGACAGGAATATTTGGATCAGAGAGCTTAAAACGATACAGATCAAAACGAGAGACAGACTGAGGTGTTTTTGTGTAGCGTAGAGTCAGTGCATCTGTCATGCTTTGATCATTAACCACAACGAGATCTGTCTGAATAAGAGGCACTGGAACATATTAATAATATAATTATTATTACAATTCTCACTAGCATATTCTACACAACAATGCATCATGAAAATATTGTAAAATTTAAGGTAAAAATTCCTTAAAGACGTAGAACACCTTGAACAAAAAACTTGCCTAATATCCTAAAATACCCAAATATCAACATTATTTTGGCCGCAGTCATTGATTTCTAATTTATTTTTCATTTACAAAATGTCAGTTGCGGGTTTACTACGTCACAGCTTGCATGTTTCCTCGCACGTGGACCAGGCGAGCTGTGACGTAGTAAACCCGCAACTGACATTTTGTAAATGGAAAATAAATTAGAAATCAATGACTCCGGACAAAATAATGTTGATATTTGGGTATGTTAGGATATTAGGCAAGTTTTTTGTTCAAGGTGTTCTACGCCTTTAAAGAAGCATCTAGATAAAGTGTTATGTTTTACAATACAATGTATGGTCATTGGGCTAGATGTCGAACAGCTAAGGAAAAGTTTCGACTTTGAGGCGTAGTTTTATTATGAAATGGCGTAATAAAAATCATAAGAACCTTTTTTTATATTTATTATATATTTAAAATATAATCTAAACAATAAAATTATAAACATTATGCATATTTAATTAAGGAATGAAATAATTATGAAATATTTCACCCAAAATGATAGATGTCGAACGTCGTTATGAAACTACCCGAATCGCGAATTATGCAAAGGTAAATGACGAACAAGTTAATTATTAAGGCGATAACTAAACCGCTGCAATGAGCTATTTTATGACGAGAATTTTCCGTATGGAATACTCTTAAATTAATAAATTTATATTTATTAACATTTTAAGACATTTAAGTATATTATTAAAAACGTTTCTTGTTATATATATAAATGATGTACAATTTATAGTAATACGTACCGGTAATCAAAAGGCAGAAGCATTTCCTAAGCAGGCAAATAAGTGCAGGTACACATGTTATTATTTAGTCATATAGTAGACTAATAAAACCCACTGTATTGTATTTCGTATTTAATTTCATTTTAACAATATATTTACGCACCCCAAAATAAACTTTACTTTTCCGCGATACGCCATTGCACAATCATTGCCAATCATAATATTTATACATACAGCTGATTTCATTGCAGCCAACAAAATAAATTACAATGAGCGGTAAAAAATAAATTAAATACAATTCCTAATTTAGGGTCTATGCATTCTGCATTCATGTTAAAGTCACGCCATGTTGGATAACTCAATAAACATGGAAAAAAAAAACACATAGGAAAAAAAACACTTTATGCTATATTTTTTAGATCATTGCGATGAGAGAAAAATATAGCAACAAAAAATTGACAGATTTTCCAAAGAAAATTGTCTTAAAGAAAGTTAGTTCTATATGCTCAGCAATGTTATTCACTATACTCCAGTATGGCCTCCAAGTGCATTAAATATGACGTCATATACGCATACGCCCTATAAGGTGGTGTCATTCATGTTAAAGTCGACGCCATAAAAGTGAGCGGTAAATAATATGGGCCAGAGGTAGTTTTTTTTCCAAAGAAAATAGCCAAAAACTATGTTTGTCCTGCTGAGCAATATATTTCATTGCTCAAAAAGAGCATCGAAAAGCATTCAGAATGACGTCATGCGCACACACCCTATTTTTGAATTTCTGTCTTTAATTTTTAGCCCATGGTTTATTTTTATTACAGCGCAGTAATAATGTTATATAAGGTATAGTTTGTTACCATATAGCTATAACATGACAAAAAATATATATATATTAATAATAAAAATTGACAGCGGCAAATAATCACAAAATAATAATGTTGTCAGTATACGTTCCCCGCTGAACTATATAATAGTGGCACTATAAATATAGCTATATATAATTATCATTAAAAAACACACTCTGTGATCACTTTATATTATACCAGATATGTACCGGAATGAGGGAAGCATGCAAAGAGATACGGATAATTCTGCTGTGCTCGCTGTATTACTCGTACCATATTATGCTCATCATACATAATATATGGCTCCACAACATCACTTTGGTCAAACAGCAATTTTGTGACACTCTATCCAATTGAATCTGTCCATTGGTGCCTTTATTACCATATGGCATACAAACATGGTGAGTATCACAGAACACAGAGCTGCAGTATAATCCTGATATCATGCATATGCCTCTGTCACACCAATATGCAATGGAAGTAAAATACAGAACACAGCATTTATACGTATCTTATGCATATATGCTTCCTTCTTCCCCGCTATCTCAGATTAGTGTGAGAAGCATATATGCATATCATGATTAATGCAGCTCTGTTTTCTGTGATACCATGTTTGCTTGGTATGATGATAATAAAATCGCCGAGGCCTAATGGAAAGGTTCTGCTTTGATCGTTTATGTTAAACGTATGTATTTTCTGTTGCCATCGTTGCTTTGTATGATTATATTGACTGCATTATATACTCATATATTGATTTGATGTATGTGTATATAATGAAATCATTATACAATAGAAAGCATCAATGAAAACAGAAAATATTCCCCCTTAATTTTGAGTGAGAACTTTGTTGTTGTTTTGTTTGGCCCAGGAGATGTATAGACATACACACACATGCAATAAGCATATATAATGGAAGTAATACAGAACACAGAATTTATCCGTATCTCATGCATCATGCTTCCCTCTTCTCCAGTATACCATATTGGTGTGAGAGAGGCAAATGCATGAGATCAGAATAACTGTAGCTCTGTGTTCTGTGATACTCACCATGTTTGTATGTATGATAATATAATCTCCGAGGCACCATAACAGAAATATTCTAACAAGTGCGAGTCATCATACACATATATGGCTCCACAACATTTGTTTGGTCAAACAGCAAATTTACAGGGTGCCTATCCTCTGTTATCATTGACACCCATATTCTTTTACATACCTTCAGCTTCATAGTGCCTAAATCTGCTGGGGTGACGTTGCCCAAATATTCAAAATATTTAAAGTTTCTGATTTGATTTACATTCATAGAAACATATTATATAACTATTGCTTAAAGATACAGCAAAGAGTAAGTTCATTTTTTTTTTTTTTTTTTTTTTAACATTTGGTTTCATGGAGATATAAATTCTGAAAATTGGACAATAGTCAACCCAACGGGCCAATGGCACCCCTTACTTTTTGAAAGTAATCATTGCATTTCACTTACACATACCATCAATGAGTACAGAAAAAAAACATTCTGCTAATATTCTGTAAGTCCACTTTTAGAATCTGTCCGTTGGTGTCTGCTCGGAGATTATAATACCATACATACAAACATGGTGAGTGATCAAAGAATACAGAGAGCTGCAGTAATCCTGATCTCATGCTTATGCCTCTCTTACACTTATATGAGATACCGGGGAAAGCATGCATGAGATACGGATACTGTGTTCTGTATTACTTCCAAATATTGCTTATCGTACATGGCTCTACACATCTCCTGGGCCAAACAACAAGGTTCTCACTCAAAATTGAAGAGACATATATTGTGTTTTCATTAATGCTTTCTACTCTACATTATATGTACATAGCAATGAAGCATATGAGCTAACGTATATTCAGATATGATCATAGAAAGCAATAATGAGAACAGGAAATTATTATCGTACATTTTTTTATATACTTACTTTCTAAGTCAGAACCTTTCCATTTAGACTTACAGATTTTTAGCCATAGCAAAAAAAAAAAAAAAAAAAAAAAATGATATTACAGATAACACTGAAGCTGCGCAGTCATCCGGATCTCATATGCCCCTTGTATCCCATATATGCCGGAATGAGAGAAGCATGCATATTTTACAGCATACATATAATATGAGATGAAACTGCTGTGTTTTGTATCATACTTACAACGTGCTCCATACAGAATCTATAAGACCAAATAACACACAAGAAAATACAAAACAATACAGTAATTTCTTTCATCTCATACCGGTATGTATGTGGTATTTATGTACTGTCCACAAATATTTTAATGTACACATTATATAAGATTTCCCACATATGCAGTTGGAAATATGAGGTATTACCTTGCATAACACATGATTTGAAAAGAAATTGGCTATTATATTGATATGTAACATGCAATCTAATCCAATATTCTCCTCGCGTTTGCATTTTTATTAACCCGGTAGTCGACAATTCGAAAGCTTTTGTTTTGACGAACGCCGATTTTAAATAGATATATCTTTTTAAAGAATTAATATAAAATAGGGATTCTGGTTTAATTTAAAACATAATTTATTACTTTATTTAGATATGTTTTCTTTAGATAGGCATCGGCGTTATTTTACTAAATATTAGCTTCTAAGTCGAAAGTCCAAAACTTAAGTTTCTTACCAATATGGCGCTACTTAAAAAAATCGCGACATTACAAAGAAAACAAATGTGGATATTTCTGTAACTATGTAAATAATTTCAATTTCTCTTGTTTTAAAATAAAAGTCATAGATGTCACTTTTAAAAAATATGGTCAAAAAAACCCGGCAAATTTTTAAACGTTTCATATACGTCCTAAACTATGACGATACTCAATAACGTTCGTAGTCCAGTGGCGTTCGACCAGTAGCCCAAGGACCATAATTACTTGTTCGTGTTGTGAGCTGAGTTGTATCACTCTTGAGGTTGTAAGAAGTGGTAAAGATTTCAAACAAATACTTGGCTCCTGGCATAAGATCTCCAACAAGTACTCTCACTCTGCCATCAACTTCAGGTGTATCACCACTGATAACCTTTGTGCCCGTGCCTCCAGTTCTGGGACCATCTTCACCGTCACTTTCAGGTTCCTCAGGTCTCCAGGACACAGTGTAAGAGTCAATACGACCTTCAGGCTTGGGCCATTCCAATGTAACATTAGTTGAGTCTACTAAAGGAGCTATGCTTGACACAGGATTGGGACCTACAACAGTAAATTAATTTTAAGTATATACAAAATACAAAGCAATTGAAAGGCTATTTTCATTTAGCTAAATTTAATTCTATTGACGTTACTTACGGACTGTTTGAGTTACTTCAAGGGGTTCTGTGCTTTCCACCCCAAAACTAGCTGTATTAACTTGGATAACGTACTTTTCACCAGGAATCATATCTGTAACATTTGCTTCATTCTCTTTGACAGGAGGAAGCTTGTACCAACGATTATCATCAGTGCGATACCTATGATGTTAGAAAAATATAGACAATTATTACTGCACATTTACAAAAATGAAATTATTGAGAACTCTTCAAAACAAAATAAAGTATCATACCTAATTGCATACTCTGTATATATAGAATCCAAAGGTTTCTCCCATTTGACAATTACTGAATTGCTTGTCACCTTTTCAATGCTCAAGTTTCTAGGTGGATGTGGGTCTGGATAAAATAAATCAATTTAATTAAAATCCTTAAATTTACTTCACATAGATGGCAATGAAATTCTATTGTACTTAAAGACTTACAAACTGCTTGGAAGTATGTATGAGGCTCACTACTGAGACCATGACTGATTGCAACCACTTGTAAATGGTACCCAGCTCCAGCTTTCAGATCTTCTAGCACAAGACGAGATTCAGTTGTTAGCGTAGTCACAGACTCTCCAGTATCATTTCTACTGTATTTTACTTCATATTTTTCTTGTTTGGAGTTAACATCAGATTTCCATGAAATATTGAGACCATTGTGTGTTGGTCGCAAGTCCTCAATAATTGGGGAAGATGGACCTAAAATAAAAATAAAAACAGATAGAATCATCAAGCCTTAAGCTAGCACAATGCTAAACATCAGTAAATATGATAGTAAAGGTAAATTTTCTTACGTGTAGCTTGGTAAATGGATGTTCCATTGCTCTCAATGTGGTTACTAACAGCTTGAACAGTGATGGAATAATTACGTCCTGGTAACAATGATTCTAGTCGGGCTTTGGTTCCTTCAAAATGTATGCTGTTGGTGTCTCTGTCTCCATTGTAAGTTTCCACTTCATGATAGCTCAACTATATAAATCACAAGTTATATAATTGTTATAACTCTGTACTTTGAGGACTAATTCAGTGTAAAAAAAAAATCAAACCTTGTAAGAATCTTGATAACTAGCAGGGTTTGGCTTCCATGTGACAACAACTTCCCCAGTCTCTTCGTCCGTTTTCCCAGATAAATCAAGTACTCCAAGAGGTTCTAAGAAAAATTGTTGCATTGTATTTATATCAATATCAAAACAATTGTAAAAGATCAAGTATGTAACAAATAAGACTACTTACTAAGTGTGACATTAGCAGACGTTGGCCAACTGGCCACTTTTCCAGACATGGTCTTCACATTAACTTGATACGAACGTCCTGGCTTTAAGCCATCTCTGAATTCTAGTGTATTTGGCTTATCTCTCCCTCTAACCACATTTCTCATTCCATTCAATGATATTTGGTATTTGTCAAATTCACTGCAATTTTAATTAAATAAATTTATTAATTATAAAGAATTTAAAAAATGGATATTAAAATATTATTAACAGCAGGGAAGATAATTTTAGACCAAGAAAAGTAAAATAAAAAAATAAATCGGAAATACTAATTTACCTTTTTCCTTGTGGAGCCTCCCACTGCACACGGAAAGAGTTTGATGTAATACTGTTTTTGTCAAATGTAATGTTTAATGGTCTCTCTGGTACTGTACGATATTGGGCTGTAGTTGGGACCGATACTTCATCCTCACTCATTGTCTGAACGGATATATTATATGCTCGCCCTATTAAAAACCAATATGATTATTCAGTTATAGGATACAAAATTTCAAAATAATATTAATAATTACATACCTGGAATAAGTCCTTTGAAAGCTGCTTGAGCAGGACCTGGAGGTTCACCTTCATTATTTACATATAAAACACTTTCAAGTGCATCAGCAGGATCAATTGACACCTAAGTACAAAAGAATATTACAAATGTAAATAAATATTGCATTAAGACAGACATAAAAAGGTATTGTGCTACATTTACCTTATAATAAGTAAAAATTCCTGGAGGATATGGGGGTTGCCATAGCACAAGTAATGTAGTTTCATTACGGAACCACACAATAAATTTTCCTGGAGTATTTGGTTCTGAGAAAATAAAGTAACAAATTAAAATAAAAATTAAATTTATGAACATATGCAAATTTATTTTTTAAAAATTTAAAGAAAAAGTATTGAATAATTATACTACATTAGTGGGTGGTGAACTTACTTGTTGTAAAATTACGAGAGGTATATGCAAGACTCTCCTTGTTTTCATACATAGTAAAAAGCTGCACTTGATAAGATGCCCCAGGAGTCAAATCTTGTAAAATATATGGTGAAGAATCTGAAGCCAGTACTAAGGAACGTACATTACTTAGTGGCTCAGATAATGGTTTTACCTATGAACACATGCATAAAAAATGTTATTACCAAAACAATTTCATTAAATATTGTTATTTACCTTCAATCTAAAATTAGAGTAGCGGCCTTGTGCAGGTGGGCTCCATGAGATTTGTGCAATCTCCCCACTTTTAACTTGCACAGTCAGATTAGAGGGTGGATCAGGAGCTACAAAAAATATATATGATTACATGTGAGCCATGGTAAATTAGAGCAATTACATTGCAATTTTACATAATTATAGGACTATATATATATATATATATAAGTATATAAAAAAAAGTTAAATTCTTACTTGTAGTGATGGAGGCTGTCCACGTGAGTAAATCATTATATGTTGAATTAGTGTAGTAAAGCCAGAAATTGTACTTGGTGCCTGGTAAGCCATTGGAAAACTGTATGGAGTCTCCAATATCTTGAGAAGTGAAGGTTGAGTTTGGAGGTGGATTGCCATGTGGAGGTGTGTAGTCAAGACGATACAAGCTGCCAGCCTGGCTAGGGTTGCCAGGAATTTGAATTACCAAATCAGCACATTGTACATCCTAAAAAAAAAAAATTAAAAAAAAAAATCATAATAATACCAAAATGATTATTTATATAAAAACCACAACATAACGTACCATAAACAATAAAATGCATGCAGAAGGAAAAAATTGTAGTTCATAAATATTATTATTTTGCATGCATAAAATAATACAGATTAAATATAATAAAATATTGTGTAGTTATTTTTAAATTAAAGCATAGTTTAGGAATTGTAGATTTCTACTTTACACATCAAGGCTATGATATAGCAAACCTCATCACAATGAATATAACAAGAAAGAATGTGCATTGTTTTTCATTTTTGTAATTTATAAGAAATTCCTGTGTATATCATTACTAATAAATTTATCTGTCATTTAAAAGACATCTAGCCTTGGAGAACAATAAATTAATTACAAATATTATATTTTTAATGTATCAATCATTTTTTCGCAACAAATACAAAATAATTGTAATTGGCAATAAAAGGAATCATTATCATTAATCAACTATTCGTTTCTTAATTAAGCAGTGAACGAAAACGGAATATATTTAAAAAATTTAATGCTATCTTGTTACGTACGAAGTTCAAACTGTCAAGCAAAAAAATAAAAATAAATAAATAAAACGTAAATTTAGCGCAATTTTTTGAATGGTAAAATCTGTAGTTACAATCGTGTGTACATCTAAAAGTTATAACAATAAACTCAATAATGTAATGAAAAACCTGTTTATTCAATAGCATACCGGGGAACGCAATACAATCAAGTTAGGAACCTCTCCCACTATTGTAAACAGGACGCTTTGACTATATTTATTACTGGATGCTGATTTCATTTTGTTGGCAAGCCGAACATAGAGACCGACATTGGTCAGTTCACTCTTTTCAGCGACTAGGAACTGGGACACGCTGTACCTACATCGAGCTTTTCTACTTTTGTATTATTCTTATGTTTCTTATGTATGATAATGAACCTTATGAACGTCAATGTCACAATCAATCGAATCACCTGCTCTCTCTCTCTCTCTCTCTTTCTCGAGCTACGTGGCTTTGCATTTCGTTTTGCGCTTCAGCACACACTCTCTTTTTCGCGTTGCATGTATATAGTGCAAATATATATATATATATATATATATATATATATATATATATATATATAATATATATATATATATATATATATATATATATATATATATATATATATATATATATATATATATATATATATACATATATATATATATATATATATATATATATATATATATATATATATATAATATTATAGTTAGTAATAGAAACAGTCATGACTTGCTACAAATTGATATGCCATATAGACTTGCGAGAAACGCATTCAGAAATAACTCGATTGGAACATATAGGAAATACATAAAAAAAGAACTGCACAAAGAAAAATGTGAAATTTAATTTGTTATATAATTATTATTTATATGATAATTCAATATAAATACTGTAACGTCTTTTATACGCACGCACACACAGTATTAAAATGTTAGCCAAACAAATTAATATAAGTTATATCATATTTAAGTATTGTGGCTATAATATAAATAACATAACTTTTGTGAATAACTGCCTGAAGTATTAAATAAATATACTTGGTTAAAAAAAATATATGTGAATTTTATTATAAAACTGATAGATTTTACTTTATAAGAACAAAGTATTTTAATTTTTGTCTTTTCACCTGTGTATGATGTGTGTGTCTTTATGTAACAAATAATAATACAATAAAAACAGTTGATCTGAAAGCGGTGCATCTATATTTATCTTATTTACATGATTCAATTGCGTCAGTCATATTAGTGCTATTTTATATATTAAATTATTGTATATAGTATCCTTATTTATATTTTATTATTAAATTTGATTGAATGTTAGTAAAAAAAAAGTGTCATGAACACGATAGCAATTTTGTCTCAATGACTTCAACATTGTGTACACGTACGTACGGTACTTCTAGCCTAACAAACCGGTCCTTTTTAAATTGTTATATAAACCAGATAGCAAAGCTATAGTTCACTAGGTGACACACCAGTTCATGCGTCGAGTGGAAGTGGAGAGTACAAACTATGTATTGCAAAACTAACACTTAATTACACCTATAGTTTTCGTTGAGCAGGAACGTGCACGAGTGAACTAAATTTTGTATTAACTTTTAAATTATATATATATATATATATATATATATATATATATATATATATATATATATATATATATATATATATATATATATATATATATATATATATATATATATATATATATATATATATATATATATATATATATATATATATATATATATATATATATAATATTATATTATTATATTATATTATATATTATATTATATTATATTATATTATATTATATTATATTATATTATATTATATTATTTTATATTATATTATATATTATTATATATTATTATTGAATCGTCACGGTGATTGGTTAAAAAATAAATGTACTTAACATCATCTGTCAGTAGTTTTTTTTTTTTTAATTAAGAACGTAAATAGCTAATCAATATGTTACCTACAGAATTTGTAAAATATTGATTTCAACTAAAAACTTACGAAGAAATAGCATTGACGTTATACGTCTGACACTTACACAAAGATACACGGGTTGTACTATACAACTGAATTACAATTACAACACATTCTAATATTCCGATATGTTAAATCATTGGTTTGCCTAGTCATGGTGAATAATGGAGCTTTACAAGATTTGGTATAGTTTCACTATATAGGTGTTATCTGTTATACTGTATTATGATATATTATGTAGAATTATTTTAAACAACATCAGTCAAACAAAATTTAAGTTACAGTATATTATGCATTATGTATGGTGGTAAAGTTTGAAATTTATACAATATAATGTAGCAATTCTTGTATACCAATGCAGTTGATATTTCATAACCAATGATAATAATTATTCTGTTTATTAGAGAGAGTTCTTTGTTTAAATTTAAATATGTGCGACGCATATGTTTCGATTATTTGTACTATTTTTGATTTAGTGTATTCGTTTATACCACTACGATAATTATATGCTTATGGTAATTCATAACATAACCATGAGCTTGTGAATGTGCATTTACATTAAGAATAATAATCTTCATATTCATCTGAAGCTACAGAACATAAAAATATCTAGTGGTACAGTCAACTGGGGTGACTTTGAACGCCCGGGGTGACCTGGAACACCCAATGAGGAAGACTACAAAAATTTTGAGAGGGTAATTTTATTTCAGATATTCCAAAAGAGGACTTTGTCCTGAATCGGTTCATATGTAAATTTCTAAATTTTTAGTTCATTGTGTATTTTTAATAAATTTTTGAAAGTCGCGACATTACGTCACAGCCTGCACCTTATGCATGTGTGCAAAGGAAAAAGTTGCAGTCTTTGACGTAATTTTGCGACTTTCAAAAATTAATTAGAAATACTTAATGAGCTCAGAAATTAAAAATTCACATATACATCGATTTAAGACAATGTCTTCTTTTAGAATGTGAAATAAAATTACCATAAATTTTTTTTTAGTCTTCTTCATTACGTCTGTCTTGGGGGCTCATTTTAGAAATTTGAAGAATCTTGCTGTTACCCGGTTGACTGTAATGTCTGTAGTTGCAATTTCTTACACTATTATTATTATTAAACTCTGAATACAGGGTGCACGTGATTAATAATAATAATGATGATTAATACGTTTTACATTTTATTCCTATACATTGATTGGATCCGAGAAAAGGGGGTGCTTTCGGTTGAAATAACCTCTCGTCTTTTGTTTTGGCAATGACAGTGTTTTTAGGCGAAGATAGTGGAACTTTTTTTTGTTTGTAACATAATGTGTCTATAAGAAATAAAAATATTTTTTTATTGGCTTAATTATTTAAGAAAAAATATATATAATTAAAAATTTCATTGCTATAATAATATGATGCATTTTTTGTCGTTTTATAATGAATTAAGAATCTAAAATACTTCCTATTTCTTTACAATTATAAGCAAAAGTAACTTGCAAGGTTATAGTAAAAGTTTCAATTTTATTATAAAGACACGAAAAAGAGATGAATGTATACGATAAAAAACTGCGAATCATTTTAAAATTGTAAGACCTTCATAATATTCATGTTCCACTTTACTCCACATCTATAAAACCTTTACAATTATAATTTTTTCTTCTTCTTCTTCATACGACAGTGAACACAACAAGTTTTCAAAACGTCTGTCTTTAATCCTTAAATTACCGAATGTAAAATAAATCCAGACCGTATGTAAATGATGACATTAGAAAAGGATGAGATGAGAGTTAAGTTTGTTTTCCTTCGTGTCTGGCTCTAGCATCTGCATGCAAAACTGGATACGAGCCAAACAAAATTAAAACAACGTTAGATACTAATCAAACTTATGCTTATTTTCATTCCAAAATCAAACTGATATAACAAATTCATTACATAAATAATTATTGAATTATTTTAATGTAAATTTCCCTCAAAGTTAAGTTATACATATAAGTTGTACATATATGTACACTGGATAATAAATCTTAAAAAAATATGTATATCAATAAATAAATACATAAAAATAAAAAAGAAGAAGATAATATTGCTGTAAGAAATAATTAACTTTTGTAAGTAATACAGTAGCTCAGTGTAATAGCGTGCATTAATTTTTTAGTACAGAGACAGTGCTAATGCACATGCAATAATGTAATACATACGCGAGCATAACGTGTACACGCACGAATATGATAAGAAATTTTACAATGGAGGTTATCGGTTTAAAAAATACTTAAAAAATTACTATGTCTTAAAACACGTAAAAGTATGTGTAGTATTTCTCATTTAAATTTCTCCAAAATCGGTGGAGTAGTTTTCTCAAAAATCTCAAAAAACGTGTTTTTCCCCATAAGCGTAATGTTAAATTAGGGGACCCTAAGCTTTCCCCGCATCTCCCCGCGCGCTAAACCGATAACTTCCATTCAAATGTAACGCGTATTTTTTCTCATTAAGACTGTAAATTTAAGACTGTATTCGTCATATCTCATAAATAAAATAATAATAATAAAAAAACATGTGAGGTGTGAAATTTTAATAGAAGTTGGATCTGTTTGTCATAAAGTACTTCAGTACACAAAGTTCATCAAATAAGCAGATCCGATCCGTTATAATATATAATATATATATAATATAATATAATCCGTATACAATCCATGTTTGTTTGTTTTTTTATGTTTTTTATTATTATTATTATTTATCAATTTTACTTTAAAAAAATACAGTTAAAAACATAAAAAGTGTCCGAGTATTTTGTATAAATTAAATACCTATGTTACAGTATTTAAGTTTGCAATGGAATAGAATTGATAAAATATAATTTACCTATGGGTACGATTTCTGCCCCCCACCTCCCTTTCCAAACTTATGTATTGCAATACATTCTTGTTAAAGTATATCAAATCAATTCAATTCATTACCTACAAAGCCATAATATGTGAACTATCTTTCTTAAAATATTAAAAAATTGTAAAAACAACATGTGTCTTTTTAATTAAAAAATATACATTAATTTTAGAAAGCGGTTTATGAATTGAATTGCGTCTACGCAAAAGTTGGCAAATCATTCGTTTTAATTTTTGGTTGGTGTGTTTACTTTAAAGAAATTTAAAACTGGATACATTTTTACACGTATTCATTTAAGTGAAGTGTGATTATGTGAAAAGTCATAGCATGTTTGTTTTTTTAGAATTTCCAATCAATGTAATTATGAGATCATTTTAACCTCATTTGAGCAGAAATTAGTTGGTTTACGAGTAAAAAATGATTTAAAGAAAAAAAGTTGTTATAAATAAAAGTGGTTTAAATAAGGTGTACTTCTTGTAGTATAGCCAATTAAAGAAAGCAAATCACCGATAAAAACGTTTTTTTTTTTTTAATGCTAATGAGAATGAATATTTAAAACATTTCTTTTGCTTCGCGTTTTTTTCTTTCCAATTGTGGTTCTTTCCACATTGACAATATTTTTCTTTTTTTGTTTATTTAAGAGAGAAAGAAGATAACAATTATTAAATATTTTTTATTGTTAAATGCATATTAAATAGGTTTTTTCGAGACCATAACGAAATATAAATGCAGTTGTTATTTTGTGCAGGTCTCGGGTTTATAAGCTATCTTTATACAAGGACGTCTAAGTATAAACATAAACTCATAACAATGGTAAACTGCAAAATATTAAAGATTTTTAAGAACTATCTATATAAGAATATTGCTTCACCGCTTACAAATGGCAAGTTTTTCAACCAAAATGTAAGATTAAGAGCTCCATTTTACACAAATAACAAAATCATTTATGCTTTATGCTTGAGAAAATACAGTCACATAACATAAATACACATAAAGGCGTAGAACACCTTGAACAAAAAAGTTGCGTAATATCCTAACAAACCTGAAAATCAACGTTGATTTGGCCGGAGTCATTGATTGATAATTTATTTTCCATTAACAAAATGCTGCTGCCGGTCACTGATGTCACAGCTCACCCGGTTTACTTGCGCGTGGACCAGGCGAGCTGTGACGTCAGTGACCGGCAGCGGCAATTTTGTGAATGGAAAATAAATTAGAAATCAATGACTCCGGCCAAATCAACGTTGATTTTCAGGTTTGTTAGGATATTACGCAACTTTTTTGTTCAAGGTGTTCTACGCCTATAAGAATTATATAATTATGTATGCTAAACTAATACTTATAGTAAAACATATTTCTATAGCAATAGTATGTTAATCGCTATTATTCACTACTGCCGGGGAACTCAAAGAAAAGATAAGCTGCGCTTTTCACTACTTTTGATTACTCTTCAATCAGATTTTCTAGAAAAAAAAAAAAAAAAAAAAAAAAAAAAAGCAAGTGCGCCTGTAAGATTATATATTTAGTATATAGTCCAGGAGGTATATGTTTTGAGCTCCAACAAGCTCAGAACTTATTGAATTTTTGATATGTTGTAGAACGTATAAATGCGTACCCCAGAAAAAAAGTACCACCCTGCAACCCTTGTGCTTAATCCGCCATCTTGGAAAAAGGGTGTTTCCCTATTTTCCTTATTGCTTTCTTTCTACATGTGGTACAAAAAAAGTAAAAATATGTTCTTAAAGCTGAATAAATTTACTATCGATTGACATGCAGAACATTTATATGACATTTTAATTAACGGAGAAATTAAATAAAAAGCAAAAAAGGGTTAAAATAAATTGTTCAAAAGGGCTTAAATATGCATGAAATCTGGTTGGTACAAAAATTTACTTCAAATAAAACTTGTAGTAAATATTATCAGCATTCTAAAACTGTTTTTAATCTACAAGTGGGATAATTAGAAGTGCCACAGGAGCAAGTCAAAGGTAGCGCGGTAGGGTCAGGACGGCACTTCCGCCACAGTCTTATACATATGCCGCGCGCAGCGTGGAGTCTTTATGTTAAGGGAGCATAAGGCCTAATATCGCGTAACACGCACCTACTGCAAGAAATGCTCTTATATAAAACTAAATAAAAGTTATATACACAAAGAAAAAAAAACTTTATTTGTATATTTGTATTTATTTTAATGTATTATTGTGATTTGTGTATATTTATAGAGGAATATGTAAAAAATCTCAATTTAGCCACTATTAATTATGGTATTAGAAAAAATAATTACGCACTTATTGTTAGTGCAGGTATTGTTTATGAATAGTTATATAATTTTTCGTCACTTATTTTACGAAGAAATTTTAATATTGAAAAATTCACCATCGCGCGTATATCAGAGGATTTTTATCAACAAAGTTTTTATGTGGTCGCAAGTTATATAGTTAATTACTTTACCACTATTAGATTTGCATGCTAAATGAAATAAAAATACACATTTATAATTACATATCTTTTCTACTCCAAAAAAAAAATAATAATAATAATATATAATATATGAGTCATAATAAAAGACACCGAATTGAAAAATAGTTTGGTTGCTTTTGACTAAAAATAATAATAAATCTAATATATTATTATATTATAGAGATGGGATGGTATTATGTTTTTATCTTCATAAAACGCGTTGTTTGTCATGATTATATTTATTAATAACATAATTATTAATTGTTTTACATTTCGATTATTTGAATGTAGTTTGCTTTTGCGTTTTTAATATTATATACTATATAGTACCAAGACATGAATTTAACCAGAAAACAGACAGAAAAAATAGTTAAATACATTGACCAACAGTTTAAAGCGCAGCCAAAATATATAATATGCTCAAATAAATATTCTAGGAGAAAACCATTAATAATTATAATATTTGCACATAATAAATCTTTATAATTCAGTTTAAAAAATTGGCAAATTACATTTTAATGACTTTTTTGTGTGCATATATGGTACAATATCATTGCGCACATTATTTTACTTCACGCAGATTAAAGGTTTCTTTGACCGCTAACTTAACCCTACAATTTTTTTTTTCATTATAGTATTTAACTCGTAATGTACATGCGTATTTATTAAATATATAAATTATTAATAAAAGAATTGCATACAATTCAAGATTATTACCCAGTTTTAAAGATGAATTAATAAGATGGTAGCATGAAAACTTTACTGTTTTGTCCTTAAGTGTATTAAAATTCTTTAGAACTTAGCAAAATTGCCAATGTGTGAAACCATATGAATTAAAAAGATTTATTATATGCAAATATTAAAATTATTAATGGTTTTCTCCTAGAATATTTATTTGAGCATATTATATATTTTGGCTGCGCTTTAAACTGTTGGTCAATGTATTTAACTATTTTTTCTGTCTGTTTTCTGGTTAAATTCATGTCTTGATACTATATAGTATATAATATTAAAAACGCAAAAGCAAACTACATTCAAATAATCGAAATGTAAAACAATTAATAATTATATTATTAATAAATATAATCATGACAAACAACGCGTTTTATGAAGATAAAAACATAATACCATCCCATCTCTATATATAATAATATATTAGATTTATTATTATTTTTAGTAGCAAAAGCAACCAAACTATTTTTCAATTCGGTGTCTTTTATTATGACTCATATATTATTATATTATTATTATTTTTTTTTTTTGGAGTAGAAAAGATATGTAATTATAAATGTGTATTTTTATTTCATTTAGCATGCAAATCTAATAGTGGTAAAGTAATTAACTATATAACTTGCGACCACATAAAAACTTTGTTGATAAAAATCCTCTGATATACGCGCGATGGTGAATTTTTCAATATTAAAATTTCTTCGTAAAATAAGTGACGAAAAATTATATAACTATTCATAAACAATACCTGCACTAACAATAAGTGCGTAATTATTTTTTCTAATACCATAATTAATAGTGGCTAAATTGAGATTTTTTACATATTCCTCTATAAATATACACAAATCACAATAATACATTAAAATAAATACAAATATACAAATAAAGTTTTTTTTTCTTTGTGTATATAACTTTTATTTAGTTTTATATAAGAGCATTTCTTGCAGTAGGTGCGTGTTACGCGATATTAGGCCTTATGCTCCCTTAACATAAAGACTCCACGCTGCGCGCGGCATATGTATAAGACTGTGGCGGAAGTGCCGTCCTGACCCTACCGCGCTACCTTTGACTTGCTCCTGTGGCACTTCTAATTATCCCACTTGTAGATTAAAAACAGTTTTAGAATGCTGATAATATTTACTACAAGTTTTATTTGAAGTAAATTTTTGTACCAACCAGATTTCATGCATATTTAAGCCCTTTTGAACAATTTATTTTAACCCTTTTTTGCTTTTTATTTAATTTCTCCGTTAATTAAAATGTCATATAAATGTTCTGCATGTCAATCGATAGTAAATTTATTCAGCTTTAAGAACATATTTTTACTTTTTTTGTACCACATGTAGAAAGAAAGCAATAAGGAAAATAGGGAAACACCCTTTTTCCACCCTTTTTCCAAGATGGCGGATTAAGCACAAGGGTTGCAGGGTGGTACTTTTTTTCTGGGGTACGCATTTATACGTTCTACAACATATCAAAAATTCAATAAGTTCTGAGCTTGTTGGACCTCCCAATGATATTTTTGCGCACACCGTCTGGACTAATAGGCATTTTGCAAAAGACAACTTTAAAAACAAAATAACAAAAAAAAAAATAAAAAAATTATTAAATTTGTTACTGTCTAGCGCTATCACTTGATAGCGCAAATTTCAAGTTTTTTTTTTTTTTTTTTATTATTATTATTTTTTTTTATGATTACGCCTGCAAGTTTCATAGGTAGGCTTTTTGCTTCACATTCTTCTACTATGTATTTGATTATAATAATAATATTATTTTTTATATTATTATTTTGTATACTATATTAATAATGAAATAAATAAAATGATATTTTTATTGCAAAACTAATAGGCAATAAGTGCAGTCAGGGCAACATGCCCTATATCTGTGAACGAATTTAATGCACTAAAGTCAGCATCGTATACGTTAAATAGTTGTTAAAATATAATTTATGTCTTTATAATTTATATGTACCACAGAGTTATGTGAGTTATCCATAATTATATAATTATGTGGATTGAATGTGATTATAAGAAGGTAAATAAATGCAAATTTAAATTACTGTCATATGCACATATTTAGAACACACACACAAGTAAAATATTGTATAAGCAATAAATAAACTTAAATGTATAAATAATATAGAGTATACAAGACAAAACGACAATAATAGCAGTCAAGATTAATGAAGCACATGTTGCATCGAGTTTTTATGTTATATAGAACCACATTATGTTGAGTAATGGCAAGAGTAATGGCAATGAGTAAGTATATGGCAAGAAGAAAAAAAAAAGTATACAGCGTTTGAATTATATCAAAAGTTTATCAGTGATATATAAAATATAAAAATAGAACGTGCGGGCACAATTCTTTTTATATATATTATGTTTTGTTGTAAAATTTCATAAAATCTTTAGAAGCTTGGAATGAAAATACCTTTTTGTTGCTGCTTTCGAGTTTTCTATATATATAATGCTTTTACTGCATAATATATTTACAGTATTTACTATACGGTGCTGTAATGACTATATGTAATTTTTGAACATAACTTGTTATCATTTACTAATATGTAAATCATTAAAAAATTATTACAGGCGTCACAGAAATGTTTTCCAAAACGTCTGCTTACTGACAGCGAGTTCAAGGGAGATTAAAAGGGTTGACTCAACTGTTCACAACAACGTTTCTCGGAACTCGGGTTGCTATTTGTAGCACACAGAATTTCCTCTACAAAGTTAAAAGTTAATAGCTATATGCACACCACACTCTACTTCGGGCTTTAGTGAATAAATTATTTGACAATTCTTTCCTATAGAAGTGCCGAGATTGAAATATAAATTGAACACAAAATAATAAGAATTAGTACAAATACATACAAAATAGTGCAAATTGTTTGTTTATTATATTTTGAATGTTTTTATATGTGTATGTTTCTTGAGGGAGGGGAAATATACTCGATATAATAAACTTTTCTCCTTCTCTATGACCCAGTGAATAAGTGGGATTAAAACATCTTACTTGACTTAAATTTATTCGAATGTAATATTCAGTATACGTTCGAAAGGTATAAGTGTGTGTGTGTGTGTATGACTATAAGATAAAATTAATTATTATATTAATATATTGTAGCGTTACCACACCACACCACACAAACCATAAACCAAGCTACAGCTGTGTTTGGCCTCAATTTAGAGTGAAAACTAATAAGAATTTACTAATCATTTCCGTGAAAATTCGCTTTTTGATTTGCAGATAATAATACACGAACTAAATATAACATTGAATTAGAAAACAATATTGTTTTATAATTTTAATTATTATGTAAATTTTTTATAGTCATATTAATAGTTTCACTACCAATGAAAGTGAAAAAAAAAAAATTATAGAATCAATTATTAAATCTCTTTTGTCCAATGCCTTTCACTTATTAATATTGAATATATAATGTATAATAATTTTGAGATTTTGGCAACATTTCTAAAGAGATGAAAAATATATTTTTATTGCGTATCTTGACTATTTTTTAATGACATTTATATTTTAAACTGATTTTTTGAACGTTTTATTATAATTATAATTACGATTTGAAAATTATTACCTTATTTGGTGATGCAAATTTTGATGATCTTATTATAATTTTGAAATTTGCGACCACATCAGGACTATATAAAACTAAAAATGTATTTACAGTATCATTATACAGTATTCTAATTATTGCAGCGTTTGTAAATAAAATTGACAATGTAGACAAAAGTAAATAACATCAAACTGTATTAGTTCATTATTAATGGTGTAAAGCAGTTACACATGTGGGATTCAATATTGCTAAAAATTTAAAATACACATTAAATTAGAGAGTAAGAAAATAATAATATTATTACAATTACTGGCCAAGTCTAGTGCGAGGTCTTGATTTTGACACTATGGTTTTGTTTGAATAACCTAGTGGAAGATCACAAATTATACAAAAGTAAAATATACATAATAATATATACATTGATTTTGCAATATTTTAACAAAAATATTACATATATATCTAGTTGTCTGTTTAGCTGAATCATTTCTTAATTCATTTGACCTTTCAAATTATTAAACCTGTTGGCTACGTCAAGTCATGACCCCGTGAACCATTATTATTTATTATGTATAAATGACACACAGCCAGCTCACTGTAACAAGCAGCAAAATGATACATCCTGCGAGATAGGCACGCAAGTCTCCTGAGCAGAGCCGTGTCGCTAACTCGCGAACACCAAGGTCATTTGTGTGCTTCCCTTCACTACATCATGAAGGTACTTTCGTGCACAGGTGTACTGTACCATAATCTTCTTGAAACAACATTTATTTTTAATGGTTAAGATTTGCGCAATACGTAACTACCTACATTGAACATAAGTCAAAATAAAATCAAACAAAAAATAAAACTAAAGTTCTCAAACATACTTTTATAATATTATATTGTGTAATATAATTAATTTATTAAATCGCCTTTTAAATAATATTCGTTGTTAGTACTGTATGTTATCCCTAAAATTGCTTATTATTTTTCCTCGTTGTTAATTACGTTATTGTTCCAAAAATTGACATTAAATGCTAAATAATTTACACAATGGGCAATCAAATGCAAGTGTAATGCAGGACATAAAATAGGTGCGGTGCATTAAAATGTTTACACGTACATACAGTACTTTATTGTCAAATTTAGGTGTGAAGAAAAACAAACTGTGACAGTGCACTCCTTACTCTCATTAGTTCATTACCATGGCAATCACATCACCTAGTACTTAAATTGACAGTTTCCTTAATAATAAAGTTCTTATGTGGCCGCCTGGGACTTACCCAACATAATTTTATTCGGTTTTTAGTCTGGGGCTGCATTGAAAATTTAACGTTTTATATTATACGACTATGGAGCGTCTGCAATGCTAAATTTAAATCTCTCTCTCTCTCTCTCTCTCTCTCTCTCTCTCTCTCTCTCTCTCTCTCTCTCTCTCCTCTCTCTCTCTCTCTCTCTCTCTCTCTCTCTCTCTCTCTCTCTCTCGTTTTTATAATTAATTTTTCTTCTTCTGTCTAATACATAGCTTACAATTTCTGTTCAATAATTAATAATTATGCACTCGTAGCTGCAGTATTATAGATTCAGATTATATTATTTATATCCACAACAGTGCGTGCATGCTATACGTTCATAAAGCTAATTATTAATAGATTTTATTTTAAACCTATACCGTATCAAATAATATCATTACTATCGTAAGTATCGTAACACGCATTGAATAATTTCATAGAATTAGTTCAAATATCATAAATTGTTACAGTAATTAAGATACTATTACAATTAATGCAGCAGACATCAGTCTACAAACCAAGTCAATGGTAGAAAGCTGATGAAATAAATTATTTTCAGAATATAACTTGAGCATGCAATAAAAGAAAATAATGTGAGAACGTTATCATGATTATAAAAGAGCAATATTATAATGTATAGAAAATGAGAATTTTAAAGCATCAACACGGGGAGTATAATACGTAGTCTATACCCAGGAATCTGGTCTACTCTATGCCTATAAAGAAACAATCTCTTCTCAGTGAGAGTCTTATGATTTGTCATGCAAATCAAACCACCAATGATGATATTTCTGTATTAAAATTGTATTGTTTTACCATCAATGTACGTTTGTATATTATATGCTTTTAATTGTAATAATGTGTCCATCTATTTCAATTCACTAAGTATCAGAATCAATCACCTCAGATTGTGCTGAAAAATATCGGTACTGTCCAGATTTGGTTCAAATTAAGACATAGTATACTATATAATATGAATTGTAGAATTTTATTATAATATTTTTTTAGATAACTTACAGCATTATTTTATATCTTACAGTAAGTACATATCTAACCTGTTTTTAATAATATTGTTTGTGTAAACCTTGATCTGAAAAAAACGGAAATTTTGACGATTTCCTCATTTATTTTGTAAGAGGCGTTACGAAAGCCTAATTTTACGCTATTAGGGCCAACATCTTAATTTTGGCGAGATGTGTGTGTTAAAAACTGAATTTTCATTACCAAAAATAAAAACTATTTAGCAGATTTAGTCCATGTTTAACCTCGTAGCAAAAAGTGTCAGGTAAATATTCTACGTATGTAATAATTTAATAATAGACACTAGACTTTTTTTTTTTCTTCTTTTTTTCGCCGAAGTAAAAAATATGCAAACCCTAAATTTCAGGGTGATCGTAAATATTCTCAAGCACCCTGAAAGCATACTGTAATTATTATTATTTATTATTATTATTTTTTTTTTCAATGTTGGAAAGAAAAAATGTTAGTTTAAAAAATGCACTCATAGAAGACTTTGATTGAATCCTGGAACCAATGAAAATACTACTTATATTATTATGTCTTGATATTCATGTTCCTGGTACTAAAATTTTTAAACAAGGCACGATTTAATTAATTTAGGGGTACGTCCATCGCAAACATATAGCTTGGAATTTTAATGTAGCCCTTTCCTATAACCATAATTTTTAGTTTGAAACAAATGGCCACGATTTTAGAATAGAAATAAAAAATTTAAAAACTTGACATTTATGTACATACTCATACCTTAAAACATATTATTATAATTAATAAAGAGTAATATTATAAATTTATGAATAATGTTTTAATCAGCATCATATTATATTTGTTATTCTCAATATGTTTCACTGTATTTAATTCTCTTAAAATTTACTTTTTATTTTTACATTACTTTTCAAGATAATACTATCAATAAGCTTACCGGCATGTTAATCTTATGTTGGATTTAAGTTTAAGTTTATACTTTGGGACAATAAGATACTTATTTTAAGCCACTGATTGAACAATAAATAAATAAAAGCAATAAATTAATAAAATAAGAAACAATATCACTACACTGCCGAGGTAGATTTGAAAATAATATCTTGATACTTTTATTTTTATAATTATTAATTTTTGTAATCTTAGAATTTTTTTCTGCATTATGTACAAATAGAAAACCTCCCCGATTGACTGTACTTCAGTATAAATAAATAAAACATACTTGCAAGAGGTTAATGCTGAATGCAGTCATTAAAATATGCAATCATTATTAAACTTTGGATGTGTATAGTAATTAATTTATTGTGCTATGTAATTCTCCTTGTTTATGCACAGTGTACACTTGGTTACCTACAGGTTTATACTACTTCATTGAACCTACATAATGAACACTGTTATGCGTACAGTTACGTGGCCCGCGGTATAGGTAAAGCGTATAGCCAATACTTGCGACCGCCTACTGATTACAAGAGTACACTAAAAATATATTATATATTTATATAAACACAAAGATATACAGTTGTACAACGAACTAAAAAAACATACTTGTAAACCACTATCTAATTTGATTCTTAATTTGTAGTTCTTTATTTTCAAATCAAAATTTTGCAACATATCTCAAAGGAAATAAATGTGTGTTATATAGTGTGTATGCACGTGTGTGTGTGTGTGTGTGTGTGTGTGTGTGTGTGTGTGTGTGTGTGTGTGTGTGTGTGTGTGTGTGTGTGTGTGAGTATGCAGTATTTTGTTTTCCACTTTTTTCGGAAAGCTGGGCGTAAACTAGGACCTTTGAATATATGTACCAAAGCACGTACTGATTTTAATTAGGTGTAGTCACGCCAAGAGCGTGTGATTCCTATATACTTTGTTTTCCTATAAGCTCTTCTGAATTAGCCTCCCCTCATTGGCAAATTGTTATAATTTTAAGTCCTCAAATCAACTTTTGTCTTCCCTCGAGGTATTTTTATTTTCATTTCAAGCCACATTTTCGTAATGCTATACTAAAATAAAAATAATATCCCGCATACACAAGAACTGAAGTATTTTTAATAAAAATAAAGTGAAAGTTGGTGAATATTGCGACTTGGTCAAAAATGGGTTACATTCACATAATGGTACGGTGAATGGAGGGAGGGAAAATTTTAAGTTACGATATTGCCCATATCACTATGATGGGGTAGATTATAGTTTTTATTATTTAGGAACATTATATTGAATAAAAATAATTATTAAACTGGATAAACGAGACGTATAGCAAACAATATTATTTATTCCACACAACACTGCTCATCTCAGTGAATTTCTTTAAAATATTATATATTTCAATATTATTGGGGGGGGGGGGGGGGGAAGTTGATCAGGTATGAAATATAATATTTATTTTGCAGTAGTACACTGTAAAAGTTACTCCATACCAGTTATAAGAAAATTATACCGCCGGAAAACATTTGATATGCAAAGCGGCTCTGGTGAAAGTACACCTGTGTACCATACAGACATGGATGGATAGCCATTTCAAAATAAGATTTTTTATTTTATTTTAAATTTCATATTTAAGATAAAAAAAAATGTTTTTAATTATTATAAATGAAGGTCAGAGAACTTACTTATTAGTGACGGTCAAGTGAAAGCGAAATCCTTAATTCAAATGAGTAAAAATACAGCAATAATGATAAATATTATGCACGCGATATAAAGTGTACAATACATCCATATAAATCACTAAAATATTACTCTACTGCATATATCTACAATGTGTTGTATCTGTTGGTAATATGCTTGGGATGTTATGATGCATTAAGTCGCATTAAGTATAAGACACTTCAAAAAGCAGTGCATTTTCTAGAATTAATATCATATTATATTGCATCAAATAGAAGTCTACTTGCAAAAGTGGGTTTAGAGAAAATAAACAGTCCCTGAGGCCAACAATACTAACAAAGTGTTACCAGACGACTTTATTGTGTTGCAGTCTTGATTCAACATTTTTTTAGTACAGGATCAAGTGAAAAATTAACATAGGGAACCCCCAAGTAATTAGTAACAAGCTGAAATTTTCACCACAAGTACATTTAAGTGTCAGTAGACCACAAAAAAAATTCGCACATTTTCGCACCACGGGAAGTTGCCCATATTTTGAGTTTGTCCCGGAATTCAAAAATATTTTTTTATCTCAGCTTGCAGCACAGCTACAGCAACAAACTTTGTTATACCAAATGAAAGTTTAAATTAAGAGGAGTCTGAAAAAAATTATTGCGATCCCCTCAATTGCTTTTTATGACCCTTAATTAGGGGTCAATTAAAAATAGATGGGCAAAATTTCTAAACTATCGTGAATAATTCTTTAAATTCCCAAAATGATGATTTTGAGTTCCTTATAAAAGTTAATGCTCTTTTATCTACAAATTCAACGGTACCTTGTTTATTTCTCTAGCGTAATTAGGGGTGGAGTTAGATGCAATTATAGAATGGGGGTTCCGGCCGACGTGTTAATTTGCTCTCCATAACGTACATTACAATACACGTAATAATGTGCTTTTTCCCGCAGTTATACACAAACGTGCTTAGGTTTGGTAAAAATTAACTTTATACCCTTAATTTAAAACCCAATCAATTTCCCCCCGAACCCCCCCCCCCCCCCATTTTTTTTTTTTTTTTTTTATTTCAACACGTTTATAGGTTTTAACGACCAAAAAAGAATTAAATTTCCTCCTTTTTCATATTATCCCCCCCCCCCCCCCATTTTAATCCTTAATATTTTTGTCACAATTAAAGAAATATCTCAATTTAAGACCTATGTATAAGTTAGTTTATCTATTTACAAATATATCACCTTGTGGCAAACTGATATTCGTATACACAAATACATTTGTTTTTACATTATCTTTAAATATTTGTTCAGTTAATCAATTTTAAATTTTTTTTTTTTTTTTTTTAATATTTTGGTAACTGTTGTAACCAAACATATTTGGGCACTTTTCTCATATATGTGGAAGTAATTTTGGGGGCAGATTTTCTTTTGTGTATTAAACTCAATTGTGTTAATCATTGATAAGCGGTATACTTTTTTTCTTTTTTTTTTTGCTATAACATAATAATTTATTGTAAAATCTAATCATTCTATGAAATATATTTGAGATTATAAAATAAAGAAAATTCTTTACGTCTGGAGACTTGACTGGAGTTGAAACAAGTTATTATGTACTTTTTCTACATACTAGCTCATAATACTGTATATTTTTGTTGTAATGCGTTTTTTTTTACTTAATTTTTACTACGTGTAGCGGATATTTACATTTTTCTAGGAGTATCTTTGCTGTATTACATAGTTGATCAAAACATATTAATATTTAATTTATAATTTCCAGGCAAAAAAATATTTAAGTTTTGAAATACAAACTAACATTATACATAAATAATTTATATAGCATTTAGAACAATAATAATGCTGCCCATCAAATTAGTACTGTATAATATTAATTTGAGAAAAATAAACCAAATATATTTGTTTACAACAAATAATAATAATGAGCTGGCCCCAATCGTGCAGTAGCTACGGTTCCTGCGCCCGGGGTCGCGTCCTTCCTCGCCCAGGAGAGGGGTGTGTTTGTGGGCCTCGTCCTTTATAAAGCCCCTTAGGCCTAGCTAGGCCGAGGCATGGGTTCGGGAGGCTAAGAGCCACCCCGCCTTTAAATGCCTCGGTAACTATGGAATCCGGCTCCCATATAGGCTCGCGGAAAAGTGTCCCACTGAGCCCAGGAGAGAACATCATCCCTATGCAAGCGGTCAAGGCCTAGTGCCTAAGTATATAGCCATCATTTGCCATCAACTTGCCTCCTAGCAAAATAGTCACAAATTTTGGGTAGTGAAGGGTGCGTACATCTAGGCGTCAGTATTAGCCCGCTGCACGCAATGGCCACATAACATTTTTAAGTGAGGAGTTATAAAATTAAATAATGTTATATCAATTAATATAACAAATAAAATAATTAATGTATTTATATATACGAATTTAAATTTGCCAAGGTGATGTATTTGTATAGATAAATTAACTTATAGGCCTTACATTGAGATATTTCTTTAATTGTGACAAAAATATTAAGGATTAAAATGGGGGGGGGGGGGGGGGAATAATATGAAAAAGGAGGAAATTTAATTCTTTTTTGGTCGTTAAAACCTATAAACGTGTTGAAGTAAAAAAAAAAAAAATGGGGGGGGGGGGGGGGTTCGGGGGGAAATTGATTGGGTTTTAAATTAAGGGTATAAAGTTAATTTTACCAAACCTAAGCACGTTTGTGTATAACTGCGGGAAAAAGCACATTATTACGTGTATTGTAATGTACGTTATGGAGAGCAAATTAACACGTCGGCCGGAACCCCCATTCTATAATTGCATCTAACTCCACCCCTAATTACGCTAGAGAAATAAACAAGGTACCGTTGAATTTGTAGATAAAAGAGCATTAACTTTTATAAGGAACTCAAAATCATCATTTTGGGAATTTAAAGAATTATTCACGATAGTTTAGAAATTTTGCCCATCTATTTTTAATTGACCCCTAATTAAGGGTCATAAAAAGCAATTGAGGGGATCGCAATAATTTTTTTCAGACTCCTCTTAATTTAAACTTTCATTTGGTACAAAGTTTGTTGCTGTAGCTGTGCTGCAAGCTGAGATAAAAAATATTTTTGAATTCCGGGACAAACTCAAAATATGGGCAACTTCCCGTGGTGCGAAAATGTGCGAATTTTTTTTGTGGTCTACTGACACTTAAATGTACTTGTGGTGAAAATTTCAGCTTGTTACTAATTACTTGGGGGTTAATTTCACTTTATACTGTACTATTACGGGGGAATGAAGCTGCCATAAATGTTTTGCTATATCTCAAGTTGATTTTTTTTTCTACTGAGCCTGGTTGAAAATCAGGAAACTAAAAGCTTTGCCCCTCAGTAAGTTACAATAAAAATAATTTTTAATTTTTTTTTTTTTTTTTTTTTTTTAACTTGAGTTATAGCTGCTCCATTTCTCCATAACAAAGCATGTTAAATGAAGACAGAACACCAAGTCATCTGCTAGCACTTTGTTAGCATTCTTATGGTCTGAGTTTTTATTATTAATAATATTTTCCACCTATCAAACTTCCTATTTGCAAGTGTTAGTATTGCATTCTAACGACATGTTTGAGTAGGTGAATAAATCACCTAATATAGGATAGTAGACGTCAAAACTCAGAAAATTTTAAAGCTGTTTCAGCTATTTTCAATTGGATAGGCTTATGTAATATCTAAGGTTTCGAAGCGCAAGAAGCTCAATAATTGATCACACATGATCACACATTATATTTATAACAATCGAACTTGAAATAACATAATATAATGTGTAACTAATGGTACTGTGTACTGTGTATATCAACAATTTGACAAAACAAAATTATATTAGTATACAAAATTACTTCAATCTCTTATCTCCCATTTTAGGCTACACTTGAAACCCAACAGTAAATATCAATATCAGAGCAGCTGTTATGAGATGAGACACATTTGCGCACTAGTATGCTTATATTTTTTTACATTTTTAACATTAGAAATTAATTTAAGTCATGAAAGAAAATTTGAAGCATGAGGATGTAAATACCATTGCATAAAATGTACAATGAGTATTTTTTATATTCAATGATACAAAATATAATATGCTTCTAACATAATACTGCATTGTGTTTAGAACCTATTATTGTTGTTTTTATAATAAATAAATTTAACAATAAAAAAAAATATATTTATGATAAATAAATTTTGTCTTAATGATATTATTAGATAAATGAATGATATTAAATAAAATGAATTATTATATTTTCCTAATAGACGATTAAGAAATCATTAAAATGTTAGATGTAATTTTGGTATATGATGCACTCAATATGTTTGTTCGTCTTTAAATTAACAAATGAAAAATTTATTCAGAAACTCTTGATATCTTAAATGACGTCTTCAATTTGAAAAAAGTAATGATAAAAATAATAACATAAATGTACTGTATATCAAATTATTACTTATTTGTATTGATCTGTAAACTGGTGTATTTATATGTGTGTAACTATACCCCTAGCATAAGGCAAGTAAATATTGTAGGTTACTGTACTATATTTTATGTAATTCTAATGTAACTGAGCTTTGTCTTGTTTTGGATAACAAATAATTACCATATAAATTATGAACTACGTTTTTTTTTTTTTTTTTTTAAAGCAAATGATTGATATAATATGACCTTGCCCAACAGATAGGACTGAAAATGGACATACTATTAGTACTGTATTCACTCATATTATGACATAATGTAAATTAGAGCAATATATATTTGCTGTCAACAAAAAAACAGGGTTACACCCGATTTATTGGTGATATACTGTAATGGCGCTTTTACTCTTCCTCAGTCTTTGAAAGTGCTAGACTGACACTGCTATTCAACCAGCATAATTAAATAATGTTATGCCTTATAATAAAATGTGTAAAATGCAGTGGCTCAATCGAATTCAAATGTATGTACAGTACTATATTTATATGCATTTTTTAATGATTTTTAGGGGGGGGGGGGGGGGGATATCAATATTATTATGTATTTTATATAACAATAATCCATATAGATACATACATCTACTGTATATCATCTCGTCAGCAGCTCTTAGAAAGACATTTATTTAAAAAATATGGTACACGTACGTTGCTATCAAACCAGTGTAAGTATTTTATATAGAGCACTATACAATATCTACCATAGGTACAGTACACAATGCAAAAATAACAAGTAATATACTGTACAGTATTAATAAAAATTAATTTACCATAAGAAGCGTTCATTTATTTTCTCTCTCTCTCTCTCTCTCTCCCTCTTCCAACAATTATTACATACGTACCATTTAAAGGCAGAAAAGAAAAAAAAAAAAGCAATGCTGATTTAGATATGTACAGCATCTATTTTAATGCGGTACATACATACTACTACAAACAGCACTATTATTCACCATTCAGTACTTTTATTAACGGGAAGAGACACAGTTGTTTTAGAAGGTGTAGTGGTTAGCCCAAGGTGCAGTGGTTAGCGTTGCTGCCTACTGCTCGGGAGATCCACGGTTCGCTTCCCACCTGGGGAGGGCGTGGCTTATCCTGAGAAGTGGTGGCATTTACGCTGACTGCACGCGCTTTGGAGCATTCGGGAGATATTGTTCAGGTAACTGACCAGTATCGGCTGTCTTCTCCAAGGTTTCTATGGTTCCCTTGGACGGGTAGGTAAATACCGAGACAGTTCCCATTAGGCCACAGCCGCCAAACCTTCCCTTCAACCCTTCATCCTACCTCCTATCTCCCCCGTACTCGAATGCTATAGCATTCTGAGGAAATTGACAATTCCATAAATAACCTTCAACAAGTGCATTCAGTGCATCTTGATTGTAAGGAGAATGGAAGTATAGTGGCAAAAAAAAAAAAAAAAAAAAAAAAAAAGAATTACAGGCATATATTTATAAACTAATGGAATAAAATGCATGTCAATGTTATTATCTAAATTTTATGTGGTGTTTTTCATTTGTTATATGTATATTGTATAGATGGTCCCCACATGCAACAGGTGCTTTAGAGTTGTGTGTAGTGTATACCAGTAGTACACTTTTTTATATTATATGTATGACAATAAAAGCTTAACATTGTCACTCATCACTTAAGAATGATTTCTTACTGAACAGTTACTGTACCTGTTCATATATTATGGATATACATACACACATGGACATATGGATTATGCTGTATGTACATACTCCGCAGCACTATGTATACAAACCATAATTGATATGGTTCTAAATAATGGTACAGTACATACATACATAGAACTCAATTACTGGCAGACGAGTAAATGAAAACTTTATAATATGTTTTACTATTATTTATACATACACATACGGTACAGTACACATATATACAGGAAATTTGAAAATCTGCATACATACGGTACATGCATACTGTATGTACATATGTACATAAATATACATAATATACATAGATGTTACGCATAACCAGGGATTTTAATCGGACACTCGATGTTGGCATCAAGTGTCCTCATATTTTTGTCAAAAAAATACTAATTTTTGTGCTTCAATAATTCAGCGAATCAACTTTTCCGTGTAAATTACAAACCGGTATACCTGTCAAAATCAATTAAAAACCGACATTAAAACTGAGTCAGGGGCAAATATACATACACATATGCATACATACCATTACATAATGTACATACATATGTATGTACATTATATAAAATATGCATATGTATGTATGATACGTATTCATACATACATTCGTATGACGTATGTATTACATACATAGGATACATTTACATATGTGTAACTATATGTATGTATGTATGTATGTATGTATGTATGTATGTATGTATGTATGTATAATGCAAAACTGCGTCGATATTTTATACTCTATATTCAACATTTTGTTCATGCAAATGATTTACATTATTCCCTTTATGCATATCATTTAACCTTACCCTTGAAAAGACGAAGGAGCTAATCAGTACAATAAGATATACTGAATACACCTGTTGTTTTGGTCCTTGCAGCACAAACATGGCTCAGAAGAAGTGAAGTCGCTTGTTAAATATCAAAATGTTTTATTTTCCGTAATTTTATCAGCTTAGCACATTTTTTGGCAGAATTTAACATTAATAAATTTTAATTTTAAGAAAAGTGCATAATGTATGTATGTTTATTTGTTTACATATGTAATGTATAAATACATCATATAATGCACATACATACGTACGCGTGTGCGCGTTAACCATGAATACCGAACAATTATGTAGCACACATAAACAAAATTGAAGAGAGTATTTTAACATTAACAATAATGCAGAAGCACCACTCGGGCACAAGATATTATTATTTCACTTCCATGTTGCACAAATATTCCAGACATCATTCACAAAGCACTTTTAACTCATGACTGACAGAGTACCACCACACCACCACACACCAACAAGAGTACGCAAGCAGAGAAGCAGCGAACACGGTTTTGGATCGTTTTGGATTAGACAGGACATGACAGAATGGGAGGCGGGGAGGTGGGAACAGCGTTGCCAGGTTGAAAATGTTTCAGAGCGCCAGAAGACTGGCGCGAAAGCGCCTTAAGCCTGCCTTAAGCGCCGCAGGCAAAAAAATTATAGGGCCACGCCCACTTTTGGCCCGGACACGCCCACTTTCGGCCCTTTTTGCCCTCAAAAAGGGACCTTTTGGGGGCGTAGCAGTGGCGCTTTGGCGCAAGCGCCACCGCCTTTGCGCGCCACAGGCCTCGTCAGAGCGCCATTATGGCGCTTAAGCGCCACACCTGGCAACGCTGGGTGGGAAGGGATCGCGGGGATAGCGCGGGGGTACCAGGGAGGGGAGGGACCGGAGGGCGGAGGGAGAATCGAAAAAGAAAAAGAAGTTGGAACGGAATACGGAATGCATTGAGCACAAACAAAGCACTGTTGCCAGTTTTCGTTTCAAGCCTGTGCTGCAGGTGCTGCACTCTTCACCACAGACTGAAGGCTGCCGTTAGCCTACGTCAGCGATCAGATGCATAACCGTACAAGCAACTTTTTGCATCGGCAACGCTGGAAAGTGGCAGGACGTTAAGGAATTGGAATGGAACGTACAAAATGAGAAATTGAAACGGTGGTTGGTGGGTTGCATATAATTTGTAAGAAGTCATTCAGAAACAATGAACATTTGCTTGATTAATTTGTCATTTCTCCAATATTTATCAATTTAACAAAGGTGTGACGGGTAAAAGAGTTGGTTCACGTTATTCATTGGATTGCGATTAAAGTTTTAAAATGACAGAACTTTTACTTGACTCTCAAATTCGTGTGTGGGTATTTTTACCTATTGTTGTGATAACTTTTCTTGTGGGAGTAGTTCGCCACTATGTTTCTATTCTTCTCTCCTCTCAAAAAAAAGTGGAACTGCAGCAATTACAAGATAGGTATGCCTCATTATGCATTTAAAATATTACATTCATATATGTATTATGAATTTAAGTGATTAACACGATTATTTACATATGTATGTATGTATGTAGAAGAGCATTGGTAAAGGGAGGAAACCAGCCCCTTTACCTATGCTTTTTTAGACCTGACAGAGGGGGGTCCGGACCTCCAGTCCCCTGAATACAAATGTACGCGCCTGCATAAATATTTATTATGCATACATAATATATTATATGATATCTCTTTCTTTTTCCAGCCAAGTCATGATACGGTCACGTATGCTGAGAGAGAATGGAAAATATTTACCTAAGAATTCCTTTTTGATGAGACGTCATTTCTTTAACAATGAGGATACTGGTAAGTGAAATTGTTAAGCCACAGTCGTTACGTAAATGAGTAAGGTATTTCTGTAGATAGGTAATCCAGAGAGAATATCGTTATATTCAATTTTCTATTGCCATTAATTTTATTTTATCCTGGAAGTTATATTTTGTTGCCCTTTTAAACAAGGTAATTTTGACCCACAAGACACGTCTCCAGCTGACCAGTACTTTTTAGCGGGAATCCTATTTTCATTACATAGGTAGTTATTTACTTACCTTGTATTTATATGAGCATGTATCATATGATGTACGTACATAATACATATCATACATATAACATATGGAAATGACATGCCCGATTTCCATATGACTGCCAAAATAACCTATACCCGGGTACCTGGAAATTCACTTCATATACAACAAACACGTATATCCAGGCTCTGCTTGGTCGTAAGAACAATAGCAATATCGGAGAGCCCTTGCTGATCCCTAGCAAGACTTCTTGATAAAGGAAATTTAGGGGGAAATTAACTTTACGTAAGATTGTGTTTCTCGCTTTATTTAACATCCTAGCTTTATTATGGGGGAATGGAAGCAGTTTAGATTAGATTTTATATTTTCACTGTTAATAAAAAATTAGTAAGCCTCAATGCTTTTGTTTACTGGTTACTTGTTCAGCTGGGGTTTTCCTCTATAAGTGAGAAACATAAAATCATCTGCTAGCATTTTGTTAGTAATGTTGAGCTCTGGGTTTGTGTATTTTTCAATGAAGCCCCCTATTTACGAGTCTTCTAAGAAGACTTGCAAAAGAAGGTTCAGTGAGAAAATAAACAAAGTACAGTAACAGCTCAACAATACTAGCAAAGTGCTAGCAGACGACTTTATGTTCCTGTCTCAATGTAGCATGCTTTCTTATGGGGCAATTAAGCAGCTGTAACTCAAGTTAAAATTGTATACAAAACCATATCATACAGTAATTCTAAGCCAATATTGTTCTCCCTACTACATTCAGTCAATGCATTATACTTACTTTACATCAGTCTTGTAGTCGTTAACGTTAAGTTAACTATAACATTAACTCGTTATTTCTATAATATAGATTAACAACATTGCAAAAAGTAACGTTATAGCTATAGATTAACAAATTTTGATGTTAACTATAACGTTACTTTTCAAATTATATACTTTTACTAACTTCGAAAAAAGAAAAATAAATAGGGGAAATGCGGATGAAAAAAAAAGTAAGTGGCAGGAAAGCTGGAAAGCAGGTAAAAAAAAAAATAATAAATAAAAAAAAAAAGCACCTGTCTTTACTTACAACATACATACAATAGGGAGACGAAGTAAAATAAACTGTACTTTTCTGATCTCATAGTTTGATATTTTTATTGTTGTTAATATTGTGACTTTGAGACTGCGTCAGATGATTGAAATTAAAAAAAAAAAAAAAAAAAAATCATTAGAAAATAAAGCTGAAGAAGACAATACAAAAACTTTACTTTTTGTGAACTTTGTAATTTTGAAAAATTCTATAGCATTTTTTTCTTTCTATTATTGAATTTTACCTTAATGCATTTTTGCAATTAGTGATTCTTGGAAGTCATATGCAGTCACTTTAAGGAAAAACAGGGGAACATTTTTTTTGGGGGGGGGGGGGGGGGGAAATAGAGGTAATTCTTACCCCTTCTTCATCTAAAAAATTTATGAAGTAAACACAGTAAAGAGTAAATCACCAGTTTACCACAATTAAGTTCTAGTCTACTTAGTCAAGCTTATCATCACAATATTATAATAGTTCTGTGCATGTGTAAAGCTTCGAGTTGTTAAAATTAAAGTTTGAAGTGACAATGCTAGTATTTAATTATTGTTTTCAGTTAACTGTAAATATTTATAATTATTATTATTATTTTTTTTTATGAATTAAAAATTTAGAATGCATGAATTTAGTGATGCATTGCCATTTAGGTCCAAAACATTTTTTTTTATATATAATAGTGAATAAGCTGAATTTTTAATGATTATTATTAGGCTATTATTTTTTATATATTTATACTTTGTAAATGACATTTTTTTATTACGTTATGAATTGAGATATAAATTATTAGAACTACTGTATTGTACTATTATAATGATTTTAATAAATATATAAATAAAAATAACCTGCAAGTATAGGCCTATTTATTAAAGGAAATAATGGTTAAATAGTACCGGCATTAAAGAACTTATAAAAAATATATATAATTTAAAAAGCTGTTAAAAGCTTATTATCATATGTACGTAACGTACTAATTATGTATATGTCAATTGGTCTATATATTGAATAATTAGATGTATGTTGTACACGCATTGTGTTTAATAAATTTAAAAAAAAACTGTTAACGTTATAGTTAACGCAAGTTAAAGCTATAGTTATAGTAGGAGAAAAATTTTGGTTAACATTATAGTTCAAAATGAAATTAACTTAACGTTATAGAAAATTTAGGTAACGACTACAAGACTGTTTACATATTGACAGATGATAATATATATTGTAGACAGCATAAATATTATTTGTTTCTGATCCTCAGGCTATTTTAAAACCCAAAAGCGAGCAGCAGCAGCTAACAACCCGATGACTGATCCAAGCATGATGACAGAAATGCTGAAAGGAAATGTAACAAATGTTCTGCCTATGATTATGATTGGTGGCTGGATTAATTGGATGTTTTCTGGATTTGTAACCAGTAAGTTTTGAATAAGTACTGTACCATGTTTTTACATACCAAAGAGAAGGGTTTATCAAAAACCACATTTTCCCCCCTCTCTCAGTTTAAAAGTCCCGCAAGGTCTTAGCAAGAACCACACAACAACTAATGATGTTCGTAAACCCTGTTTTTCGTGCTCCAAACCACAAAAAACTGATGATCACCTAATGCTTTTTAAATGGAAGTGCACATTTTTTGGAGCAAGAGAACAGGACAAACATCATTACTAAATATATCGATCATTACGGATAATAAACGGCCACCAGGATTTTTGTATTTTTCCACTTTACATCGTAATATCACCACAGTACAAAGTTTAAAAAAAAATTAAACCAACATTCTCGTAATGTATAAATATCGGACAGTAAATGTGCCAAGTTTCAAATTTTTCATGCTCATGGTAGACTCGCTAATGATTAATTAGTCATCAGAAACACCGATTTGGCACTTCATTTTTTTAAATCATGGACTTAACCTGTGAGTTGTCTCTATAACCGATAGTGATAAAAATTTCATACTTGATGGACAGAGTAAACAAATGTTACTTATGAATGTAACGTAGTTAAAATATTTCGCAAACCACCCCTTTGCAAATAAATGGCAAAAAGTGTAAACTTAGATCTGCTTAAGTTACAAAGATGAAAATTACTTTGTGGGTAGGACTTAAGTAGCTAAATTAAAAGAACTCAAATAAAAAATGTGTGAATTTTTTATTTTTTAGGAAGATTTGATTTTTTTATTAATTTGGTGTGCTGAAGGTTGCCTTCAACAGGCTGAAAATTTTGATCATTCATCTGTCCCAGGTCCCAGGTGCAACATCGCAATATATATATATATATATATATATATATATATATATATATATATATATATATATATATATATATATATATATATATATACAGGGTGTTTTTTTAAAAGCGCGCATTTTAAAACGCAAAATAAAATATGAAGGAATAAAATAAAATAAACTTTTTATACATCATTTTGTAGCCAAGGGTTAGACATTTTTAAAACTGTTCTTAGAAATAAAATTGAGTGACCGGTTTTCTTGCACCGAGCTTCAACGTAAAAATGCGCAATATTTTTTTCAGAACGTCTTTTTTTCTGCAAAAGTTATCAGAAATTTGCTTTTTTTACTATCCTTTTTTGACAATTAATGGGGTCTGTTGGCATAAATAAGGTACTAATAGCACTCTAAACATGTTCTGTGATAAAAATGTAAGGATGGGGCTATATTGGTACAATGGTAATGTGAAAACTTTTGTGTTAAACATTGTTAAATTTGCCAAATTTTTCTCTAATTCAGTAATTTTTTTTAATGATTTCACGAATTTTTATTTTCCCTATAATGGCTTTGCATTTACAGTTTTCTTTCAAATCTAAGTAATGTTTGGTTTAAGTAATAAAAAAAAAATCAACATGAAGGCTTCAATAAATTCAAGATGCAAAAAGGATTAATGAATTCAGCTAAAAACAAATTAAATGTGGATTTCCATGTGGACTAACTTTTAAATAAAGAGATGCAAATTAAAAATTTCCGTTCTTTAAAATGAAATGTCTAAGGTTTTAATTATCAAACCAAACCACTTTGTAAGAATTGACAGAAAATCAAAATTACAAACAATGGTTGTAAAAATTAAAATTGATACAAAAAAAAAAAAAAAAAAGTTAAAAAAAATTTTGATTGAAGAGACTTTTTTTTACAGAATTTAGCAATGTTTAATGCAAATGTTTTCACCTTGCCCCTGATACCATGTAGCCCTATCCTTACATTTTTATCACAGAACATGTTTAGAGTGCTATTAGTACCTTATTTATGCCAACAGACCCCATTAATTGTCAAAAAAGGATAGTTAAAAAAGCAAATTTCTAATAACTTTTGCAGAAAAAAAGACGCTTTGAAAAAAATATTGCATATTTTTACGTTGAAGCGCAGTGCAAGAAAACCGGTCACTCAATTTTATTTCTAAGAACAGTTTTAAAAATGTCTAACCCTTGGCTACAAAATGATACATAAAAAGTTTATTTTATTTTATTTCTTCATATTTTATTTTGCGTTTTAAAATGCGCGCTTTTAAAAAAACACCCCGTATATATTTATATAAAATTTTTATCTGAGTTCTATTACTTAAGCTTCTTTCTACCCACAAAGTAATTTTCATCTTTGTAACTTAAGCAGATCTAAGTTTACACTTTTTGCCATTTATTTGCAAAGGGGTGGTTTGCGAAATATTTTAACTACATTACATTCATAAGTAACATTTGTTTACTCTGTCCATCAAGTATGAAATTTTTATCACTATCGGTTATAGAGACAACTCACAGGCTAAGTCCATGATTTAAAAAAATGAAGTGCCAAATCGGTGTTTCTGATGACCATTATTAGCGAGTCTACCATGAGCATGAAAAATTTGAAACTTGACACATTCACTGTCTGATATTTATACATTACGAGAATGTTGGTCTAAATTTTTTTTAAACTTTGTACTGTGGTGATATTACGATGTAAAGTTGAAAAATACAAAAATCCTGGTGGCCGTTTACTATCCGTGCAAATAAGAAGCAAATTTAAATTATAATCTTTTTATTTGTCTTTTCATCGAGTAAGTTGTAAACATGTATTTTCTTAACAGCCAAGGTGCCATTCCCTTTAACTCTACGCTTCAAACCAATGTTGCAACGAGGAATTGAGTTGTTATCCTTAGATGCTTCTTGGGTCTCTTCTGCTTCATGGTACTTCCTCAATGTGTTTGGTCTCCGTAGCATTTACACTCTTGTTTTAGGAGAAAACAATGGTAAGTTTTTTGTGTGTGAATGTGTACATATATTGTTATTACTACAAGGTGTTGTTTAATAAAAAGCATTATTTATTAGCACAATAGTACCATGTAAAAATATAATAATTATATTAGTACATATGTATCACATATCACAGCATTGATTTTTATTAATCAATATTGTAATAAAAGTTTTGGAAAAAAAAAAAAATTAAAAAGTGGAAAGAGTGGATTAGATTAGTTTTTGCATTTTGTTCAGAAATTTTGAATTCCATAAATAACAATACAACTTTTGTATAGGCTATATCCTTAGAAATTGAGTTCAAATATCTCAATAGGTGCCTTGTAAAGTGAGCTGCCACAAACATGTTTAGGAATTTGTTATGGACAAATCATACATACAAATATAATTATTTTTTTCCGTCTATTTGCTTTCCCCAGCTGCAGATCAAGCTCGGCACATTCAAGATCAAATGTCTGGCGCTGCAATGGCTATGCCACCTGATCCTAAAGCAGCATTTAAAGCAGAGTGGGAAGCTCTTGAAATCTGTGACCACCACTGGGCATTAGCAAATGTGGAAAGCGAAATGTTAGAATTAACCTCTCCAAATTCTGAGAGCCTCTATCACCAAAGCAAACAAGAGAATCTTTGAATAATTCATTGAGCATCATTTTGTGTTAAGTCGTCACTTTATTCCATGTTTTGTTTCTTGTTTTTATTTATGAAATACTATTGCTTAAACATGTATCCATCTTAAATACAATAATAATGTAGTTACAAAAATTAACAAAAGAAATTAAATATTTGTTTTTGCTTCTTACCTTAACTTTAATTTTCCACAGATATACATTTTCACTTTAAACAGTTTTGAAAATACAATAATACAATATAGTGGGAGAGAGGTTGAATTAAAAATTATTAAAACTCAAAAATTTGATAATTTATTTAGTTGAATTTAGTTAATTTTGTTAATAAATTGGGAAATTGGGATCAATGTTGTAACAAACGATTTGTGTATCTTGTTTTTTTGTCACAGGAATTAAAATATGTATCACGTTTTTGGTTACGGGAAGCTTAATGTGCAAGTCGTTTCTGATGGTAATATAGATGGCACTCGACTTACACATATTGCTTACTGTGATAATAAGCACATGATGCTACAGTTACACATTTTGCTTCTCATGACAAAAAACGAGATACACATATTTTCCTCTACAACATCAATATATATATTTTATTCAAACAGGATAAAAAGGATAGGGATACTGTGTCAATAAAACATGATATACCCATTATCTCATGGTCTCACACTACATCAAAGGCACAACATTATAAAACGGCACCAGACTTCCTCATGGCCTTAGACCGGTTTCATCCTTTACCTAGGACGACTCGTCAGTAAGTCTTGGCACAGAGCTCTGTACATCTAACGATGACTTTCACCACTGAAATAGCTGAGGTAGCAAGTGGTACCTCGCTTTTATACTTGATTCCCTCCCAGCTGCATGCTCTGATAGGTTGAAAGAACCCCATTCTTGCAAACAAGATTTTTTTTTTTTTTTTGCTAATTGAAAAATGCAATGTATGGCATTGTAGCAGGGGGAACAAGAGGAACTTTTCGGGAAAAGGTGGTAAGAACATGAATTTTTCAGGGTTCGTAGATATGGTCATTAGTAGCTCTTTCCCTAAATTTCAACGCATGGGCCACGTAGGGTCGTCAGATATTAACCTCTGAACTTTGACCCCTTATTCCACAGTTTTTAATTTTGTATAGCGTTCCTGATCATCTTTTCGCAAAAAGTTTAAGAACAAAATATATTTTAAATAATTATTTCTACGTGTGAAAAAAATTTCAAAAGTGTGACGTCACAAATACCAAGATGGCGGTCAAATTTTTAAAATTGCCCTAATTATTGGTGCTAATTATTTATTCAACATCTTCTCATTAGCCCAAAAATAATAATTTTGATTATATTTGATGTATAATGTACTGAGGAACATGATAAATTTTATTTGAAAGAAATCGGACAATTTGGGTGGAAGATATTAATTTTTTTTCGAAAAAGCTGGATGCCCAGCAATGGTGCCTATGCTATAACCATAGGGAAAACAGCAGAATTCAAACTGTTGTAACTTTTTATCAAGTTAATGTATGGGTTTGATTTTTTCAGGGAGCATAGATAACCAAGAGATATTTAATAGAGCAATTATTTTTTAATTCAAATTTGTATAGGGTGACTATATTATGACCTTTGACCTTGCACCTTAGAGGGATGTTATTTTAATGATTGCGAGCACTAATTTAGCCCGCGAGAACAACTTTTAAGGACAAAAATGTTAGATTTGACTAAATCAATCGATAAAAATTATGGAGGAGTAATTAAGTTTCCTCTGACCTTGACATATTTGGAGAACTTGGTGCTCAAATTTGCTATTTTTTAAGAATTCCAAAGCATTAAAATCGAGCTTAAATGAAAAAAAAAAGCGATTGAGTCATATCTGTAGCCCCGTAAATCAGTCCGCATACCCACACCACCCAGCAACCCCCAGCGCTACCCCCCCCCCCCCCCAAAAAAAATTAAAGGAAACGTTGTAAACTGCAAACATAAAACATGCGCATAATATATTAATTTATAAAGTAATATTTTTTTATAACTTCATTTTGGCCTCCCCCATCCCCCATCTTAAAACCACAATTATATTTTAATTTGGGGGGGAGGGTCAAAAAAACAGAAAACATAAATTAAAATGTATTATATGTGTATAAACTTAATTTAATTATGCATAAGGCATAAGTATATGTTAAAGATTTACATTTTTTTAAGGGAAGGGGGAAGTGGGCTTATTTACGGGGCTACCGATATGATCTAACAGAATTAAATATTTTCAATTCCCCCCCGCCCCCGAAAAAATGTAAACTTTGGACATGCATGCATAATTAATTGTATACACTATATACACATGTAGTAAATTTTTATTTCTGTTTTCTGTATATTTTTTTAAAACGTCCCCCCCCCCAAATTAAAATATAATTGTGGTTTAAGATAGGGGAGGTCAAAATGAAGTTATAAAAAAATATTACTTTATAAATTAATATATTATGCGCATGTTTTATGTTTGCAGTTTACAACGTTTCCTTTAATTTTTTTTTTTGGGGGGGGGGGGTAGCGCTGGGGGTTGCTGGGTGGTGTGGGTATGCGGACTGATTTACGGGGCTACAGATATGACCCAATCGCTTCTTTTTTTTTTTTTTTTTCATTTAAGCTCGATTTTAATGCTTTGGAATTCTTAAAAAATAGCAAATTTGAGCACCAAGTTCTCCAAATATGTCAAGGTCAGAGGAAACTTAATTACTCCTCCATAATTTTTATCGATTGATTTAGTCAAATCTAACATTTTTGTCCTTAAAAGTTGTTCTCGCGGGCTAAATTAGTGCTCGCAATCATTAAAATAACATCCCTCTAAGGTGCAAGGTCAAAGGTCATAATATAGTCACCCTATACAAATTTGAATTAAAAAATAATTGCTCTATTAAATATCTCTTGATTATCTATGCTCCCTGAAAAAATCAAACCCATACATCAACTTGATAAAAAGTTACAACAGTTTGAATTCTGCTGTTTTCCCTATGGTTATAGCATAGGCACCATTGCTGGGCATCCAGCTTTTTCGAAAAAAAATTAATATCTTCCACCCAAATTGTCCGATTTCTTTCAAATAAAATTTATCATGTTCCCTCAGTACATTATACATCAAATATAATCAAAATTATTATTTTTGGGCTAATGAGAA